>CM064541.1:32578044-32610544 GCA_032716605.1 Paralithodes platypus | reverse complement strand
TTCTGGACCCCCTTCTCCCTAATGTTTAGCCCCACTAGTTTTTATATTAGAAGACGTTCGGTCCATTAGTTTGGCGATTTTAACACCTTTCGCCCCATTTCGTTGTCAATTTTAAGACCTTTCGTGCTATTTAGGTGTCGATTATTTCCTGGCGAGCGAAAGTGAGCCTGCAATTTTAAGAGGGACTATTATAATTATCTAGTCCAACTCTGCAATGTGATCACTATTTCGTATCTCTGTGTTTGCAAGTGGCTTATTCCCTGTTCCAGATAGGTAGGTAGGCCACGTATCATTAAGGGGGTCACATGCTTTTTTTGTCTTTCTCTCCTTTTTCTCTCTTTCTCTAGCTTGTATCCATTTGGCCCCATTCAGCCAACTGTTTTAAGACGTTTATCCCCATCCAGGTGTCAATTTCTTCCTGGCGAGTGATAGCGAGCCAGCATTGCATGGAGAAATCCGCAGTATATACCCAGGCACATATCCCATTGCTGGGGGTGGCCGACTCGAGACAGAGCCCGAACAGAAACCTTTAAAGTTCCAATTCTTAGGGTCCGGGACCACTTTCGCATTCCCTCGCCCCTTTCTCTGCCTCGTTGAGTAGGAGAATTTGACCTACTAATACTGCCTTGATTCCCACGGCTGCCCATTCTTGACAGAAGATTTTTTAAGGGGCCCCACCTCGCTTTTTTTCTCTTTCTCTCCCTTTCTCTTTGGCTTGTATCCATTCGGCCCCATTCAGCCTACTGTTTTAAGACTTTTACCCCCATCCAGGTGTCAATATTTTCCTGGCGAGCGGTAGCGAGCCAGCATATATGTATTTTTGTTTTGACAGCAAGCTAAATTTGTAAATTTTTCGATAGAAAAATTTCTCCGGCAAAGCCGGATTTCTCCATACAATACTGGCTGGCTATCGCCAAAATAATGGGGCGAAACGTCTTAAAATGTTAAAACTAATGAGGCTAAACATGAAGGAAAAGGGGAACCCTGAAAAAGACTGTTATTCCATCATCCCTGTATTTCAAATAGGATAGCAGTTTGTCCTTTAAATATCGATCTCGGCTTTATATAAGAAAAAATTAAGTACAATAGCATTACACAGTATAGCATTACACAGTATAGCATTACACAGTATAGCATTACACAGTATAGCATTACACAGTATAGCATTACACAGTATAGCATTACACAGTATAGCATTACACAGTATAGCATTACACAGTATAGCATTACACAGTATAGCATTACACAGTATAGCATTACACAGTATAGCATTACACAGTATAGCATTACACAGTATAGCATTACACAGTATAGCATTACACAGTATAGCATTACACAGTATAGCATTACACAGTATAGCATTACACAGTATAGCATTACACAGTATAGCATTACACAGTATAGCATTACACAGTATAGCATTACACAGTATAGCATTTCACAGTATAGCATTACACAGTATAGCATTACACAGTATAGCATTACACAGTATAGCATTACACAGTATAGCATTACACAGTATAGCATTACACAGTATAGCATTACACAGTATAGCATTACACAGTATAGCATTACACAGTATAGCATTACACAGTATAGCATTACACAGTATAGCATTACACAGTATAGCATTAGATTATATGCAAACCTTTCCTGTTTTATGACACAAATATATAATGTCTTTCCATAAACGCTGTGTAATCTTCATTCCAAATATATGAAACTGTGAAACGACAATGTCTCTTTTATATCATAGTAATTATATATATGGGAAGCGAGAGAATGACTAAGAAGGTGTATGAGAGCGAGGTGGAAGGACAGAGAGGGAGAGGTAGACCGAAAGAGAGGTGGAAGGATGGAGTGAGGAAGTATAGGGATGAAGGCGGTGCTGGTTGGCAGGAGGGCCGTCGACTGTGACTGGGGACAGAGGTGCATGGAGGCAGTTCGTTCGTGGCCGCTCCTTCGGGGATCACGGCGTCAGGCAATAGATAGATAGATAGATAGAATTATATATATTTTTCCACCAACCAACTTCACTTCTAAACTCAATTAATGAAATCAACAAATACATGTGGCACTCCAAGGACTCGAACCTAGGATACTCACATCGAAATTCCGCGCACTATGCATTACGCTATCAAGACAGTTCATACCAAGCTTTCATAATTGACCACTTGCGAATTTCAGGCTATAAGGAAGTTGGATCTGTAGACATCGATAATAAATAAAAATGCAATAATAATGTAGGATTTTGATGGCTAAATGGTATGTTGAATTGGGTTTGATGTATTTATAAATGTACTACGACCGTATTTTACCTGTAAATTCTGTTAAATATCGTTGTCTACAGCTCCAACTTCCTTATAGAACGAAACTCGCAAGTCGGCAATCAACACCATATTTCACTAAAAGATCTTCATAACAGGTCAAATAATAAAATGAAGAAGAGGAAGAAGAGGAAAAATGATAAGACTAAGAGGAAAGAGGAAACAAATAAAGGAGAGGAAATAAAAATAATATTATTAGTAACCGTAATAACAGAAATAATAATAATAATTGAGATCGGGAAGAAAATCAACAATGAGGAGAATCAAATTTAAAATGTAAAACTTGCAAACTAAACAAACCAAATCTGGGACAAAGACAATATAAAGTCAAGTTAACTTATCAAAATTGCTATGTGGAAACAACGCTTACTAAAATAAAATTTATGAAATAAAAGAACACAAACGAGATGAGGCCCCGCACACACCAGCAACCAATGCCACCACGTCACCAAGACAAGAGGGCACAAGCGACTCCTCACCACGCTTCGCTCGGGTCGCCTGCATCACCCTGGCACTTCCCCCGACCCCAGGAAAGTATATACCTGTGAGAACGGCACCAGACAACTATGCACAAAGCAGAGATAAACACTCAAGACATCGTGGAGAGCAAACCGTACATACACACCAACACACCACGCACCCTTCTTGCTCTGAGACGCACCACCGCCGTGGCGCGGATTCCCAGAAGGGCTACCGCAGCCGACCCAGACCTTCCTCCAAGCACAGCCGCACCTCTAGCCGGAAAATTCCCAACCGAGGAGAACGACGGAAGTGGTAAGACCATCTCAGCCCACCTCATCATCAGCAGAGTTGGATCGATATCAATACTGCACTGGCAGGATTTATATCAGGAAGACTTGGGACTATTTACCGAGAAATTGCCTTGAGGGAGTAAGACACTGATGTAATTACTCAACGCATTTCTCGAAGGTATCTTGGATTTTCTCGTATCCTTGTTGGACCACACTGGTGACCACCCAACATTATCAGTCTTTACATTGCCTTGGTACAGCATTTACTATAATTAGAGTATGCAGTACTGACATGCACTCTAGTTCTAGTAAACCTACAAAAATAGTAAGGCTGGTTGGAAGAGCGTAAGACTGGTGAAACGGCTTCCTTCTCAGTCAGGACTTGTAGTGGAGGGTGTAAAACACTGGTGAAACAACTCCCTAATTAAGTCCTACGATACATGCGAGAGCGTAAGACACTGGTGAAACGGCTCGTACCCGTATAAACCCAAAATCCAACATCAAAGTTCTTCCAGAGATTACTGTAGGAAGTCAAGGTCAAGGACTCGTAGTGGAGGGCATAAGACACTGGTGAAACAACTCCCTACTTAAGTCCTAGGATACGAGAGCGTAAGACACTGGTGAAACGGCTCGTATTCGTATAAGACCTAAACCTCGCAGATCTTCAGAAGACCCTCAAAGAAGTCTTCAATAACTCTGCAATCGTCACACGGCAGGATCACCACCACGGACCAGGACGTCATCGGGAATACAACGCAGCCGCATCTTCAAAGACCGTCAGAACCAGCCGAACATCTCCCCCTTGAGGCGCCTAGTGGATCCTCGATCGTACTGTTACAGAATTACCTATCCATGTCTGATATAACATTGTACTTCTAATCATATGTTACTGTGGAATAAGAATAATCTATGCTTATACTCTGTGTTATATTATCCTCTATTGCCTTCGTACTTGCGTTTGTGTTGGTCTCATTTTCCCCAGTTGAGTAAGAACCTACCTCATTAGTCAATACAACCCCAGTAAAAACCTGGTATAACAATAATAACAAACAAACAAACAAACTAATGAGAGGAAGGAAAGGAGCACAATTATAACAAGAGGATCGAGAGGAAAATGATAAAAATCTAATTTAATAATTTTACTCCCAACACCTAACACCTCCCAATGAAATTAATGAAAGCATGTGATCCTACCGGGATTCGAACCTGGGTTACCACATACAGATCTTAAACACTCTAACCATTACACCACCAAGACAGTTAAAGTTAAGTAGGCCTACATGACTACGAATGTATATATCCATTTATCGAATACTGGATATCAATTAATCTAATCATGTACTCAAACCCAACTGCACACTGAATAGCGTAGGCTAATTTTCAAGCGGCTCGCTGGTGTAGTGACTAGCGTCTTGGACTTCCATCCAGAAGGTCCCAGGATCGCGCCCACGCTCGGCGCATTAAAGATTTTTCACAAGCACTGAATCGTTACCGTCCCTCATGAGCAAGGGGATGGGGTAGTAGTACAGGACCCCAATGGAAATATGCCTAATCGGCCTTATTGTGCTATCCTTAGCATGCACTAGCTTTAAGAACTATTATTATTATTATTATTGAAAGAACAGTTTTATGGGGCACAGATCTCTAAGGACCGACCTCGGTTCATGAACCTATTTTAATATTAAGAGGAAAGAGGGGAAGAAGAAAGATCAGAGTAAGTAGAGGAAAAACAATAACAATAATATAAATATATGAAAGTTAATATATTTATACATTTTCTACTTTGGTTACCCTTAAAAAAAAATCTTCTTGCGTTTTCTTTGATACATATACAGTAGGCTACTGTTAAAGAAAACCATTTACTGTCGGTACAACCAAGATAAAAATTGAAATATCATAATATTATTGTACAGTACACCTATACTCATTCTATGCTTTTCTTTCTACTTTTATGTAAAGATATAAAACATATACAATACATGGCAAAGTAAATCGTTATTGATACAGGTGAATAGTCTATTTGCTGTATAACAAGACAACATTTGAAAGGAAGAAAAGTTGCATATTATTGGGCAATATAGTTTTAACATAAAAGAGGAGTTAACGAATTATGTCAAAAGCAATAAATGGTAGATAATGTAAGTTTAGGAGAGGGAGTAAAGAGGAGGGTCTATAAATTTACCTTGTGTGATTTTAACTGATTTATTTAACCCCTTAATAAAACATCCTAACCACTGGGATGGGCCGGTTTTCTGGACCACTTTCTCCCTTTAGCCCCATTAGTTTTCAGATGTTAAGATGTTTGCCCCATTAGTTAGTAGGTTTTAAGACCTTTTGCCCCATTTCTTCGTCAATATTTAGACTTTTCGTGCTATTTAGGAGTCGATTTTTTCACTGGCGAACGATAGTGAGCCTGTTGTTGGAAGAACCGGCCTTCGGCCGGGACATTTTTCTACCGAAAAATGTACAAATTAATCTAGAAGGGGTATCTAATGGGTGTTTTTTTTTTAATTTGATGGAGGTCTAGGGAGGAAACTAGAAAAATAATGAATAAAAAAATCCCCCCAAAAGTGACCCATCCATTGGCTTCCATCTTATGGTGGAGGAAAAAAGAATATGCCCCACGCGTCCTACTGCGTGTCGTACAAGGCGACTAATAGAGGAAATGGGGGTAGATTGTAGGCACCAATCGAACAGTGCTATACCCAGGAGAGGCTGTGGGCATTTGATAAGGAATCGCTGGAACTCCTGTTTCATTTGCTTGGCCTCTCTTACTGATTCCTTTTGTGCCTCACTTACACTGAGAGTAGTCCAGCATGCTCTCACAAACCCCTCCTCCTCCTATCTACTTCACTACACTTAACATGCACACCACACTTTATTTATTTAATTATTTAAAATTATGAACACAGGCCCAGCCTCGTAGTCCCCAGAGGGGGGGGGGGGGGCGAAGGGACCATAAATGCCCCCACACATGCCCGACCTTCCCCTGACGACCCCTCTAAATGCTCTGGACCACGGCCTGTCACTCTCACTATCAACTTTTGCAATATTCGCGGCCTTTCCTCTAATTTTCTCTCTGGCGAACACCATCTCTCCTCCTACAAACCTGATCTTCTTTTCCTCACCGAAACCCAGGTATCTGAAACAACTTCCAGCAGCCCCTTCTCTGTATCCTCCTACTTTCTCTATCCTAGTTTCAAAGCCAAAGGCAGATGTTGTGCATACGTGCACAACTCACTTGTTCTCGTCGTGTTCCCGATTTTGACTCCTCTGAATTCTCAACTTTATGGCTCAAACTATCCTGTCATCCTCATACTAAATATTTCTGTGCTGTCTATCTTTCCCCTAACTCTATCGACTTTCCCAAATTCTTTGACTATCTAAACTCTAAAGTGGAACACATTCTATCCATCTCTCCCTTCTCTGAAATCTTCATCTTAGGAGATTTCAACGTTCACCACCGCCAATGGCTCTCCTATCACTCTACTGACCCACCTGGTGAACAAGCCTACGTCTTTTCTATCATAAATGGCCTACAGCAGCTGGTCCAGCAACCCTCCCGTATCCTGTATCGATTCGGAGATCGGCCCAACATTCTTGACTTATTTCTGACTTCTAACCCTTCTTATACTATCAATCTTTTCTTTCATTTGGGCTCCTTCGACCATAAGCTTATCTCCGTCACTGGTCCTATCTCTTCAGTACGGCCATCCGATCCTCCCAGCCAGCGGCGCTTGTGGCACTTTGGCGCTGCCGACTGGGAGGCTATCCAGCATTACTTCTTTGATTTCCCATAGAATGACTTCTGCTTCCATGGCCGAGGACCTTCGGAGAGTGCTGAACGCATTACCGAGGTAATCCTCTCGGGCATGGAAGCGTACATTCCATTTTCTTTCTCTCAGTCTAATGCAAAAAAAAATTGGTTTACTCACGCTTGTTCTACTGCTGTCCGCAAAAAGGAGGAAGCATTCAAACGGTACCGATGCATTAAAACTCAAGTATCTCATTCTTCCTATGTTTCTGCCCGGAATCAAGCCAAATCTGTTCTTCGACTTGCCAAGCACTCTTTCATCAATAATAAATGCACTGAACTATCCAACTCTAGCTCTTCCCAAGCTTTCTGGCATCTAGCCAAAAACCTCTCCAACAACTTTTATTCTTCGTCTTCCCCTCCCCGTTTCCACTCTGATGGCACAACCATCACTTCTTCTTCTGACAAAGCTGAACTCTTCGCTCAAACTTTTGCTAGAAACTCTACCTTGGATAATTCCGGTGCTATTCCTTCCTCTCCACCCCCCTCTCTCCTATTTATGCCTAATATCCTAATCTCTTCTAAAGATGTACTTTCTACCCTCTCTGGGCTTAATACTAAGAAGGTGTACAGTCCGGACAGTGTTCCTCCTGTTTTACTCAAAAACTGTGCTTCCGTGCTGACTCCCTGCCTAGGCAAACTCTTTCGTCTCTGTCTCTCCTCTAACGTCTTCCCTTCTTGCTGGAAGTTTTCTCTCATTCAACCTGTCCCAAAGATGGGTGACCGCTCTCAACCCTCCAACTATCGTCCAATTGCTCTCATCTCTTGTATCTCTAAAGTTTTTGAAACTATTCTTGATTCCAAATTTCTTAAGCATTTCTCTTCTCATAATCTGCTCTCAGATCACCAGTATGGCTGCCTTAAGGGTGGCTCTACTGGTGATCTTCTTTCATATCTTACTAACTCTTGGTCATCCAACTTTAGGGACTTCGGTGAGACTTTTTCTGTTGCATTAGACATATCAAAGGCCTTCGATAGAGTCTGGCACAAATCTTTAATTTCCAAACTGCCCTCCTTCGGTTTCTGTCCCTCCATCTGTGCCTTTGTCTCTAATTTCCTTTCCGGCCATTCCATAGCTGCGGTTGTGGACGGCCATCGCTCATTTCCTCATCCTATCAACTCCGGTGTTCCTCAGGGTTCTGTCCTATCTCCTATTCTCTTTCTAATGTTCTTAAATTATCTTCTCAACTGTACATCCAGTCCCATCCATTCATATGCAGACAATTCTACCTTACACCACTCAATTAGTTTTCCAGAACGCCCCAGCCAGCAGTCCCTCAAAAGAAAACGTAATAAAGCCATAAAACACTTATCTTCTGATCTAGCTACTATTTCCAATTGGGGTAGAGAAAACCTTGTTGCATTTAATGCTTCCAAGACTCAATTTATCCATCTTACTACCCGTCAGGAACCTCCAGAGGACTATCCCTTATTCTTCAACAATACAAAAGTCAACCCTTCATCTTCTCTCAATGTTCTCGGTGTCTCTTTTTCTTCTGCTCTCACTTGGAAGGACCATATTACCAGTCTTGCTAAGGTAGCATCCCAGAAGCTGGGTGTGCTCAACCGCCTCAAGGGGTTCTTTACCCCTGCACAGCTTCTTGCTCTGTACAGGGGCACAGTGCGTCTTTGTATTGAGTATTGTTCACATGTGTGGGGAGGATCCTCTCACACCGCACTCCTAGACAAAGTAGTAAGGAAAGCCTTTCGTATCATTAACTCCCATCCACTCACCAACTCGCTGCAATCTCTCTCTCTTCGCCGCAATGTTGCATCTCTCTCGCTATTCTATCGCTACTACAACAATCAGTGTTCCTCAGCGCTTTCCCAGTGTATACCACCTCCTCTACGTAGGGTACTTAGTACCCGCCTTGCAACACAATCCCACCCCTACTGTGCAACTCTCCTACCCAATAGTGAAACGCTATTCTCAGACTTTCTTCTATTCAACTGCTGAGCTCTGGAACTCTCTCCCAGAATCAGTCTTTCCCTCTTCCTATGACTTAAATTGCTTCAAACTCTGTGTGTCCAGGCATTTTAGCACGAACGTCCCTTGATTTTGGCTCTGTCACTCTTTCAACTCTGGGGGAGGCACTCGCTACAGGCAGTTATGCCTTTTGTCTCCCTCATTCACATAGAAAAAAAAAATTGTCTAGGGTGATGTAAGGTGGTCCAAGGGGTACGAGAAGGCCGGGTATGATGAGACACACAACAAAATATATATATATCAGTACGGAAGCTAATGAGAGAGAGAAAGTGTAGCGTCCCTACCAACTTGTGAGGTCACGCCTGCGGGTTGGTTCCATTAGGACACCTCGACGACGTATACAGACTAATAACACACATAACAAAGCCACTCCAACACCTCTTCTCCCCTCTCTACACTTCAGAAAAATAGGAAAAGTATAATGTAGATACGAGGTGCCGTTGTAAAGGCTTATCCCTCAATACCTCCACCTGAGCTTAACAAACTATCCAAATACCCAACCAACTATTACCAATACCTTCACCAAAGAGTTATATAAAATTTGTATAATCTACTTACGAATCCCATTATATTCAAATGAAGGAAATGAATAACCAAAAAAAGTATATAAACGAAATGGCTATCGTACAATACGATGTACGATAATTACAAATCAATTAGCTATCGTACAATAGCTTACAGCTGTGGGTTACGATAATTTTGTTATCAAACACTTCATGCTCCACCCACAAAACATTATTATAAAAGCAGTAGATAAGTCAAGTAGGTAAGGCAAATGGCTCCAAGATGGCGAGAGGAATGAAGGGTGCGTGCGTAGCTCTCTCCCTGTGTATCTCATCCCTGTTCCTCCTCAACATCCAGAGGGACTGTGCCGATATAAAGGTGCAGAGAGGACCGGTAGTGTACCAGCAGCTAGGAAGAAAGGCATCAGTCGCAACAACATCAACAATGGAGCAGCATTAGCAGCCAGGAATAAGGACAACATCATCAAACAGCAAATACAGGTGGGGCAGGGAGGGGTCACAGGGGGAGACATAGCCACAGACAGTCCCCAACCAAGGCCACCTAGAGTACCTAGGTGGCCTTGCCCCAACCCCCGCGCTCACACCCTAGCATGCACAGCTGATCACCACACCGCCAGACGTACGACGAATAATAAAAAGAAGCTATGTACAGTGTGCGATATTAGATTCAACAAAAGGAGTCCAACATCACAATGTAGTATTTGTAATGAAACAGTACACGATCGATGTACTTATGTTACCAGCAGAAAAGAAGTGGAATGCGATAAATGCAGGGAATTAGCTATTACCCACTCCACCAACACTACATTACCCACAGCATTAACATTAATACCACAGATATCGGCGACCCAAGTAGCACAACATGCAACAAGAACAACAATAAAAACAGGTAGCACTCGCAAATACATCAACAGGGAAGCAGCATCAACGGACAATGAAAACAACAACAACAACAGCAAACAACCACAGCCCGACCGCGAGTATCCCCTACCCTCTCCCGCACAAACAGCTGATCGACGCGGACCAAACCACACCTCCAGTCGTATGATAAACAGTAATAAAAAACTATGTATTGTCTTTAATATTGGTTTCAACAATAGGAGTTCACTTTTACAATGCAACAGTTGTAATGAAATTGTTCATAACCGATGTACTTACGTTAACAGTAGAAACGAAGTTGAATGTGTTAAATGTAGGAACTCAGCTGTACAACATCGCGAAACCATTTGTTTTATTTGTGAATCACTCATAACACGACGTCAGAAGATCCAAAACTGTGTAAAAAGTGTAAACATGTAGCTCACATGAAGTGCACCTCTAAGAAGACCAACAGTGAAGAACGGGAATTCCTTTGCAATAAGTGTGCCTTGCATTCATTATCGAATATTAATGTAAATGATCCAAGTATTAACAACTCAGAATCCAGCCAGGACACATTCAAAATCAAAGATGAATACAGAGTGTTCACCAACAAAGGGCTCCATCTTATCCACATTAACGCCAGATCAATGTACCATAAATTGTCAGAAATAAACTTGTTAGCTAATAAGGCCAAAGCTTCAATAATTGCAATCACAGAAACCTGGCTGGATTCAAGTATAAACGATGGTGAAATAAACATTCAAGGTTTCAATATGGTTAGGAATGATCGCAATAGACATGGGGGAGGAGTATGTCTGTATGTAAAAAACAACCTCACACACACAACTAGGACCGACCTCCATGTAGAAAATCACGAAGCTTTGTGGATCGACCTACACCTGCCGAGGACAAGACCCATCACAATGGAGGTATGCTATAGGCCACCAGACGACACACAATTCTTGACCAAATTTGAACGAACTTTGTCATCGCTAGACCCTCGGAATGAATCCATCATACTAGGGGATTTTAACCTGTGTTACAAACAACGAAATGATAGGCTTGTACGAGAATATAGGCATATACTGACAATGCACAATCACAAACAACTCATCACAACCCCCACACGTATCTCTGAGAACACTGCCACAATATTAGACCACATAAACTGTAACAGAGAGGACAAAATATCCCAATCAGGGGTTATACAGACTGGGATAAGTGATCACTTCGTCGCATATTGCACACGGAAAACCACAAAAATTACCCTAGAGAATCACAAGGTTATCAAAACAAAGTCACTCAGAAACTACAATAAAGAAATATTTCTGGACATTTTATGGAATACAGACTGGTCTCCAGTGTTTGGAAGTACAAACGTTAATGACTCATGGGTTGGCTTCAGAACCATCATCACAAACATTATAGACGAAATAGCTCCTCTGAAAGACATACGAATTAAAGCAAGGTCAGACCCATGGATCAACAATGACATACTACACCATCTGGAACACAGAGACAATCTGTTAAAAAGGCTTGCGAAACATAGACAGGATCAAGGTCTGAAACATGAGTTCAACAGGGCCAGGAATAAACTAAGTAGGAAAATGAAATCAGCGAAAACTAATTATTTTCACAATAAGGCAGAGGAATATCAGAATAACCAAAAGAAACTATGGAGGCACCTAAAAACAACAGGCTACAGCAACAAGACAAGGGATTCGTCTAACACTAATATTGCTCTCACCATTAATGATCAGGTTTGCCACGATAAACGACAAATTTCAACCTACTTCAACTCCTTCTTCACTTCCATAGCAAACACACTTGCACAGAACCTACCTCAACCTCTCAATAAATACACGACAACAACGGCCACCTTTCGTAATTTCTACAGAGATAAAGACATACACCCGAACACATTTGGATTGCAAAATGTTACACCAAAATACTCTTTTGACGAGCTGTCTAACCTAAATGTACATAAAACCACAGGACCAGACAAAATTCCTGCCAAATTTCTACGAGATGGAGCCATTGGTATAGCAGGCCTCCTAACCCACATCATCAACTTGTCAATTAACACCAACACTGTACCTGCTGAACTGAAGGAAGCTATTGTAACCCCTCTATTCAAGAAAGGAAATAAACTAGAAGTTGGCAACTACAGACCAGTTAGCATATTATGTATTGTATCTAAAATCCTTGAAAGAGCGGTATACACCCAAGTTGAACACTACCTCAAACAAAATTATCTATTCTATAAGTTCAATCAGGTTTCAGATGCATGTACTCGACAGACTCCTGTCTCATCCACTTAACGGATCACATTCATAAAGAAATGTCTAAAGGTAACTACACCGGTATGGTTCTTCTTGATCTACAAAAAGCGTTTGACACAGTAGACCATGATATCCTATGTAATAAACTACAAGCAATGGGCATAGGGTCTGTGAACTGGTTTAAATCTTATCTTAGTGGTAGAACCCAAAGAGTCAAAATTGATGATAATATAAAATTATCTGATCCTATGCCAATTAACTGTGGGGTCCCGCAGGGAAGCATCCTTGGTCCCTTACTCTTTCTCTGTTATGTGAACGACATGGAACTGAGCGTCTCATGTAAATTATTTCTGTATGCAGACGACAGCGTGCTTCTGGTTTCAGGAAAAGACCCAATAAGTATTGCCGCTTCACTTTCCAAAGAACTAGAATCATGTAGTGAATGGCTAGTGGACAATAGACTATCTCTTCACCTGGGCAAGACGGAAGCCATCTTATGTGGAACAAAACGCAAACTGAAAGACATTGTGGGCTTCTCGGTCAACTGTAATGATATTCCTATAACAACAGTGTCACAAGTTAAATATCTCTGACTGAAACTGGACGCGAGTTTGTCAGGTGAAACAATTTTGGAATCTATCCTGAGTAAGTGTAAAATACCTGTATAGACAGGTGGGATGCTTGCCCGCGGCGACCAAAAAGACCCTCTGCCAAGCGCTTGTTCAATGTCATTTTTACTATTCTGTGTCATCCTGGTACTCTGCATCATCTAAATCAGCACAGCACAAACTTCAGGTCACTCAAAATAAAATGGTTAGGTTCATGCTGAACCTAGGACCCAGATCACATGTTGGCCAGGAACAACTTCAGTCACTAGGTATGCTCAATGTCTCTGACAGGGCCAAGCAAATCAGGCTCACTAATGCCTTCAAAATGTTCTATGACAGAGCTCCAGAGTATCTTAGAATGATTTTGTTAAAGCAAATGAGAGGAGTGGACATAATACAAGAAACAGGATGTTTAATTTTAAGGTCCCGAGAATCCAAGGACAGGGTAAGCAAACATTCTTCTTCACTGCCATCAAAGACTGGAACGACCTACCCCAGTCAGTCCGTGAAAAGAGAACACTGTATTCCTTCAGACGTAGCCTGAAGGAACACCTGAACCGGACAGCTGCGAGAAGGGAGCACCAAGCTTATGTCTACTACTAAATACGACATAAGAGATAGACAAACCAAACTGAAATGATTACTGATTACGGATTACTGATATTTACTATAGGATGTAAGGTATCTTAAAATAACCCCCTAGAAATACTTTCTCTAAAGTATCTATTTCTTTATCCTCCCTATTTCCCCAGCTAACCTAATCCCACAAGGACCCCAATGGAAATACGCCTAATCGGCCTTATTGGGCTATCCTTAGTTGGAATTATGCAAGGCTGGTACATGTCATATTTGTAACATACTATGTGATACCAACTCTGTAAATTGCTAACTGAATAAATATTATTATTATTATTATTAGATAAGGCAAGTAGATAAGGCAAGCAAGTGATCATGTAGCTATCAAACGGGTGAGATTAGAAGATAGCAAGTGAGATAAGGAGATAGCAGCAACTCTTCACAAACCCAAGGCCATCTAGCAAGTACAGTGACAATAACAGTGTGTGTAGCGAGCAGTTCAATACGAAGGCTTCATCCCACATACAGTATATACGATTAGCGAGGAGAGACAAGCATACATTAAATCGAGGATAGACAAGAATGCACTGAATCGAAGCAAAGAGGGTTGGCGGTGGAGTACAACTAACGAGGAAAGTACAGTACAAGAGAGGGAAAGTTAATTTAAAGTTGAGGTGGATGGACAAGTTGGGGAGGTGAAAGGTCTTTAACCCCTAAAAAATGGGTCCGTTTGTAACATAAACTACCTGCCAAGCGGGCATATTTACCCTAAACGAGCTTCATTCCATGCTCTTTTTCATGCATAATCTATTTTGTATTAGCTTCACCACAACCCCAAACACTTCCAATGAAATTACATGTGCGATCCACCAGGATTCGAACCCGGGTTATCACACACAGATTTTTGACACCTTAACCATTACACCACCAAGAAGAGCCAAAGTGTAATACAATTATGTATCCGTGAAAGGGCGATAATAGAGATTTCCAATGACACCTGAATCATCCTTGTACGACCACGGGTTATCCTGTAGCGATCACACAACCGGAGGTGAAAAATCCCTAAATAAGGTAATTTCCCCAGTTTTTTCCTGGTCTCGCAAGGCCGAGGGTGTGAAATGTTGCAGTGGCAGTCTCAGTCGCAGCACTGTGGTCGTGCCGAACGGTCAGAGCCCGCCTATCGTCCTCCCAACGCATGGACTCTCTCTCAGAGCCGATAATGTGCTTAAAAATGCCGCCCGTCATATGACGGGTACCGGAGGATAGTCAATTTATCTCTCGCCCGTCATATGACGGTCACCGCCAGTTGAGTGTTAAGGGGGGTGACCTGCTTTTTTTCTCTCTTTCTCTGGCTTGTATCCATTCAGCCCCATTCAGCCCACTGTTTTAAGATGTTTACCCCCATCCAGGTGTCAATATTTTCCTGGCGACCGGTAGCGAGCCACCATATATATATTTTTGTTTTGACAGCAAGCTAAATTTGTAAATTTTTCGATAGAAAAATTTCTCCGGCAAAGCCGGATTTCTCCATACAATGCTGGCTCGCTTTCGCTCGCCAGGATTAAATCGACACCTGGATGGGGATAAACGTCTTAAAACAGTTGGCTGAATGGGGCCGAATGGATACAAGTCAGAGAAAGAGAGAAAAGGATAAGCCAACACACTGCAAGTCAAGAATCGCGTCAGCACTGGAGCCTCTCTGTGAAAACTCCAATCCCTTGTGTGCAGCAGATTAGTTAAAATAGGACTTCAGAGGCTATCAACCCTTCTGGATTATTAAGCCAGCACACTGCAAGTCAAGAATCGCGTCAGCACTGGAGCCCCTTTCCAAGAACTCCAGTCCCTTGTGTGCAGCAGACTTCACTTCTCGCTACCAATATAAGCAAGAGGACTGAGGAGGTGCAGGCGGTATTCTTGCTACCAATATAAGCAAGAGGACTGAGGAGGTGCAGGCAGTATTTACATCACGTTATAATCCCTCTACATTTCCCCAGCAAGTTTCATATTCTTAAAGCAAAAGTAAGTACACCATATACTGAAACTTGATGCAGTAAGTGATTAACCCTCTCCGACATATGACGCGATTTTGAGCCTATTGGGGATACTTTAAAACCTTCGTTACCATCAGGGGTATTTAGAAACCTTTAGTTTAGTTACTTCAACCTCTGCAGTTGTCTTTGAGTTAGCTGTGTTGAGCCTATTGGGGATACTTTAAAGCCTTCGTTACCATCAGGGGTATTTAGAAACCTTTAGTTAGTTATTTCAACCTCTGCAGTTGTCTTTGAGTTAGCTGTGTTGAGCCTATTGGGGATACTTTAAAGCCTTCGTTACCATCAGGGGTATTTAGAAACCTTTAGTTTAGTTACTTCAACCTCTGCAGTTGTCTTTGAGTTAGCTGTGGGCAGAAAACTAATTTTGAAGAGGTAATTATAAGAGTGAGAGAACTGTATTTCTTATTGCTAATCTGACAAACTCTGCGTCATATGTGCGTGAAAGGGTTAATAAGTATATAGTTGATATTTATATGCAAGTCATGGATATATAAGTGTAAATATTCATTATAAAACGTAATTAAACTAACCCAAGCTACCAAATCATGCTCTAAATATGGTTAGGTTTGGTTACTAGGGTTAAGGGGAGGTTTTTAGTTAGTTTGCTAGACCTCCATCAAGCTTAACATTACAGCCCCTAGACCCCCTTTCAAGATAAATTTGTACATTTTTCGGTAGAAAAATGTCCCGGTCAAAGGCCGATTCATCTTAAATTACAGGCTCGCTACCGCTAGCCAGGAAAAAATCGACACGTAAGTGGCACGAAAAGTCTTAAAATTGACAGAAATGGGGCGAAAGTTCTTAAAATCGCCAAACTAATGGGGCGAACATCTTAAAATATCAAAAGCAATGGGGCTAACCATGAGAGAGAAAGGGGTCAAGAAAAAAATCCCTCAAGTGGAAATCTCCCCTTAAATATTACAGCGTTTGCCTTACCTAACCAAAATATAAATCTGAGGCTCTGTGCAACTCTCCAACCCAAGAGTGAAACGCTATTCTCAGACTTTCTTCTATTCCCTCTTCCCTCTTCCTATGACTTAAATTGCTTCAAACTCCGTGTGTCCAGGCATTTTAGCTCGAAGGTCCCTTGATTTTCCTGTCACTCTTTCAACTCTGGGGGAGGCACTCGATGCATGCAGTTATGCCTTGTGTCTCCCTCATTCACATAGGGAAAAATATATATACTGTATATTATTGCTGGTCGTACTACACCCTGTTCCAAATAATTAGGCCAAAACTCTTGTACATTAACCCCTTCAGTACCGGAGACGTCTTTTTGTTTTATTTCGGCTCCATTTAGACAATTTAGTGAAGCTTAGGAGGGATATATAGTAGCTAAATAGATTAATTGAGATGTTTTGTAGCCTTTCAATTGCTAGATGTCCTTCCTAAGCTGCATAAAAGCGTCCAATAGTAGCCATAATATAATGGAAAAAATGTCATCGGTAAAGAAGGGGTTAACCCCTTTAACTCACACACGACTAGAGTAATCCAGTCCCATTTGCTCCAGCCCTTTTTGAGTTACAGAGGTTAGGGTTTACGATTTAAGATTGATCTATTTTGAACAGGGTATTGGCGTCTCCACCAATGGGCGAGCTCATACAGGCGGGTCTTCTGGTCGATGGGCCCTGGTAAGATTTTTGGAGTGTCCGCTGTTCCCACATCTAGCCATCAATTAACCCTCTCCGACATATGACGCGATGTTGAGCCTATTGGGGATACTTTAAAGCCTTTGTTACCATCAGGGGTATTTAGAAACCTTTAGTTTAGTTACTTCAACCTCTGCAGTTGTCTTTGAGTTAGCTGTGGCCAGAAAACTAATTTTGGAGAGGTAATTATAAGAGTGAGAGAACTCTATTTCTTATTGCTAATCTGGCAACCTCTGCGTCATAAATGCGTGAAAGGGTTAAAGGAATCGACCAAACTAATGCGGACTTGGGCTCCGTGTGAGGTCGCCCATCAAGCCCTAATTCCTTATTCCTCAATTCTTATTTTACCTTGATTTCTTGTTCTTAATTGCTGATTCTACCTAAAATTCGTGTTCCTTATGTCTTACGTTAGTGTCTGGAGAGTCTGATTGCAAGACGTGAACACAGACAAGTTGGTGTGGGATGCCTTACACTCTATAAATGTTATCTCTGTTTATTTTGTATTTTGTTTAGTGTTCCTCAGTTATTATTTTGTTTAGTGTTCCTCAGTTATTATTTTGTTTAGTGTTCCTCAGTTATTATTTCACCTTAATTTCTTGTCCTTTATTGCTGAGTTTACCTTACTTCGTGTTCGTTATATCTTGCGTTAGTGTCTGGGGAGTATGGCTGCCAGGACGTGATCACAGACAAGTTGGTTAGGGCTGCCTTACGGGCCGACCAGGGAGAGAACGCACGACTGGAGTCCTTCCAGATCAAGGACTTCACCAAGAAGGGGGACAACTATGCCTGTGTGGTCACCAGCGTCGCCGTGGTGTATAGGTAGGATCACGTGGGGGGGGGGGGGGGGGGGCAGGGGGGAGGGGGGGGGAACTTGACATATTTGACACACTTTGAGACACAGCTGGACTCGACTCTCTCTCTCTCTCTCTCTCTCTCTCTCTATATATATATATATATATATATATATATATATATATATATATATATATATATATAAATATATATATATATACATTACATGGGGAAATATAACTAACTCGAAAGTAACTTAAACCAGAGTTGACAAAAAGAATGCCAGTATTTCATGCAAAAATTAAATAAATAAATAAATAAATAAAATATGTATATATATAAAACCTTGGTGTGTACTAGCCTTTCCAGTGGTCCCTATTTAACCCGTACACAGTGTTGGGGATGACAAGCGCGAGATCTCCTACGTGGCCAAGATCACCCACCCCCGCATCAGAGATTCCGCCCCCCTCATAGTGGACATGATCACACAGATAGCGGAGAAGGAGGCCGCGTGCTACAACCAGATCATTCCTAAGCTGAACACGGTGGTCAGAGGGCTGGGACTGCAGGAATTACGGTAGGAGACAAAACAAAATACAGAGGCCCTAGTATTCAAAACAAATATATATATATATTATTTTAGTTTCCTCACTTGACCTCCATCAAAAAGAATATTCCCCTTGATATCCAAATGTATGTCGTAAAAGGAGATAAAATTAAAGACACCCGGCTGTCAACACATTATACTTCTGCCACATGATACCTCCTCTCCAACAACACAGTACATATTCTAGCCTGTAGAGTGGCCCCTTATGTGGCACTGTTCAGGGGACTGGTAGGAGCTTTTTAACCCAATTAAGTAAGTTATCTCTACATATAGCCAGATCATCAACACTAATCAATAGGTTCCAGTTTATAATTTTCATTATTTTTTCTAATAACTAAACTAAATTGAATTAGTTTACTTATTTTGTAGGAATAGGTTTTTACACCATACCCGAAAGAGGAGTTATGGAGCTCCGATCTTACTTTCAACCATCTTGACAATTTTACCAACTCACCTAAACTTCGTTTGATGCGAAAATAGCCTGCCGAAAATTTGCCCTGGGCGGGAGTTGAACCCGGAACCCTTGGGCTACGAGGCAGTCACTCTACCAGTTAGACCAATAGAGATATCTCACTTGGCCTGGTCGGCTCAAGTATATTTGCGCATTTTGTTCAGTTTAGGCCAACCTATTTTTACTGACTTTACAATTTACCCTTGAAGGCATTTAATTTATAACATTTGGAATCATTCATCTGAGAACACCAAGGAAGTGCTAGTACCGTTGGATCTCAGAAGTAAACACCATGTAGCTATCTGTATTTGCATTCGCAGTATATATTTCTCATTATTTCTATACACATCTTCCTCCTCAGGTTTCCCAAGGCCTTCACCTCCAACTTAGAGAAGATGAAAGAGGTGCTGGTAATGGAGGACTTAAGGGCTCGGGGCTTCCAGATGTACGACCGTCGGCAGGGACTGGACCTGCCACACGCCATCCTAGTGCTTCAGGAACTAGGCAAGAATATACGGCCAGCTTTAATCATTCGTTCTAGAGATACATTGAGTAGTAGTGTTTCTCAGGAGGAACAAAACGACCAGTGAGGCAGCGAACAACATGTTTATTTTCATTGCTAGAATATTTTAATTATACAAGACCATTCTTTTTAATTATGTGTTTTTACGTTTCAATTTTAGATCACTGATGACATCCAGTATGACGACACGTCTGGTATGAAAATAAACATGTTGTTCGCTGCCTTATTGGTCATGTTGTTCCTCCTAAGACTACGATTCCCTAAGGACCAACCTATCTCGGGTGTAGTATTTCTCTCTGGACACCATATTTCTCTAGTTCATCCTAAGCATCCTAAAACATATGATTTTGTTAGTTCGTTCTAGAGATGCACTGAGTAGTCGTATTTCTATTTGAACACCATATTTCTCTAGTAGTTTGTCCTAAGCATTCTAAAACATGCGATTCAAATATAACCCAATATCGACCTTGGCTCATACATAATCAAAGCTTTTTTGGGCTTAATTGAAACTCATTAATTCTTTACCTGATATTTGTATTTAGGAGGCGCCTTTAAGGAGACATGGGCCGGTTTTCTGGACCCCTTTCTCCCTAATGTTTAGCCCCACTAGTTTTGAAATTATAAGACATTCGGCCCATTAGTTTGGTGATTTTAACAACTTTCCTCCCATTTCGTTGTCAATTTTAAGACCTTTCGTACCATTTAGGTATCGATTATTTCCTGGCGAGCAATAGCGAGCCTGCAATTTTAAGGGGAACCGGCCTTCGGCCGGGAAATTTTTCTACTGAAAAATGTAGAAATTTATCTTGAAGCGGGGTCTAGGGGGTGTTTTTATAAGCTTGATGGAGGTCTAGGGAGGAAACTAAAAAAAATATATGAATAAATGAATTAATAGACCAAACAAACGGTCTGCCCCCCTTAATCCATGAATTGCTAGAACCTGTGCAAAATAAAAGGCCAAGTTGAGGGGGGGGGGGGGGTGGAATGGAGGATGTGGTATGGAGAGATGCCACTACTTCCTACGTGTCGCCCAATTTTGAGACATTCCCCGGCACTGGCACGGTATTTGAAGTTTTGTTTTTACCCCTGTTTAAATACTGTGCTTCCGGAAGGACCGTCGCATTCCCCGGGTTAAATTTTCCGAGGCTTCAAAATGCGTCGGAATTAGTGACCGCGAGTTTACATTTCAATTATCTTTCTATAGGGAGACTCCACGCCGCCTCGCTGGTGATGCAGGAGTCCCTACCCAACAAGGATTTTACCGAGACTTGGCCGATACTTGTTGATAACTGGCGGATAAACGAGGTCAACAGGACGATCTTCAGCACCATGATCAGCGGACAGTTGGAGGCCGGAGCTATGATTATGGAGAAGGTATTTGTCTAAGAGTATAAATTTATCTAAAGTAAATAATTTGCTCTCTCTCTCTCTCTCTCTCTCTCTCTCTCTCTCTCTCTCTCTCTCTCTCTCTCTCTCTCACTCTGGTGGAATAACAAGCTGAGCCAATAAGTATACATATATTACATTATGTTAACTATTAACCCTTTCAAGCTCCAGTACACGTTTCTGTTCTGTTTTCTGGCTACTATTAGACGATGTTATTCAGATTAGTAACGGTCTATGGAAGTCAAAGGGTTTATTGAGATATTATTTACCCTTTTAATACCCACAGATCCTTCCTAAACTGCATAAAATCGTCTAATGATAGCCAAAATAAACTGCTAAAACGCGTCAGAGCTTCAAGGGGTTAAGTGCCTATTGCTTTACGGTACAGTCGCGCTAATAAGTGATGTCTCGGCACCAAGTATGTTTTGATCAATAATTAGTATCGGCAATATCTAAGCTTGATTTCCTCATATCGAGTGAAATATACAAACATGTTCTTACACTTATCCGTCCAATTCAACATCTGACAGTCATTAATACAGTACAGTGCAAGCCAAACGTAATGACAGCCGAGACATCACTTATTAGCGCGACTGTACAATAGGAATATATAAAGAGATTAACTGCATATCCCTTCCCAGATTGAGAATTACGAGCACGTGGTGAAGTGGATCCGGGCGACCAAGGAGACGGC
Source organism: Paralithodes platypus (assembly GCA_032716605.1). Classification (NCBI taxonomy): domain Eukaryota; kingdom Metazoa; phylum Arthropoda; class Malacostraca; order Decapoda; family Lithodidae; genus Paralithodes; species Paralithodes platypus. The sequence continues at coordinate 32,588,660 of CM064541.1, read as the reverse complement.
CATGGAGACGTTCATGGAGAGCCTCAGCGCGGACACCAAGCTGGCCGTCCTCAACCATGGGGACTGCTGGACCAACAACCTCCTTTATCGGTCAGGGTTTATAGAGCCGTATTCTCTTCATAGCCCTTTAAGCTGATATTTTAACGGTTTATTAAGTATTAATGCGCACATAGTCCTTTAACAATATTACATTATTATTCTAATAGACTAAATACACCTTCCAGATATGACGCCTCCGGAGGGCCCTCGGAAGTCATACTCCTGGATCTCCAAGCCATGCGTAAAGCCTCGGCGACCGTGGACCTGGCTTACTTCTTCTACTCCAGCTTCACCGGCACCGACCGCAAGCAGAACCTCAAGCACTACCTCGACACTTACTACGCCTCCTTCAGCGGTTACCTGAAGGCGGCCCACTTCTCCGTGCCCTTCACCCGCCAGGAGCTGGCCATGGACTTCCGGAAGCACATGACCTTCGGCTGCATCACGGCGCTCATGATAGTCCCCGTCGTCCTGAGTTTCGACGAAGATGTCCCCGAACTCGACAAATATACCGAAGAGAGCTTGGAGGAGTACACGAAGAAGCGGCAGGAGACCATTGTGAAGATGGGGCAGAAGGAGGGGTCACTACTCAAGCCGCGTTTGCTGGATATGTTCGACGAAATGGTTGAGGCGGGGATCATACCAAAGTAGCATCGAATCATAACAACAAAGCCTTATGTGCATTTAAGTAACTGCTAAAACCAATTTCTGGTTAGCTAGTTTTTGGGGGGGGGATATTTATTAGGAAGAAAGATTATGATTACGCATGAAATATCAGTAGAGACATTTATAACTCATATATTTGACGCTGCTTGGTTCAAAATCGACAAATTAACCGTAGAGAGCATGGAGGAATATACGAAGAAGCGGCAGAAAACCATTGTAGGGATAGACAGAAGGAGGGGTCGCTACTCATAGAAAAGTAACTTGGGAACGTAACAACAAGGCCTTATGTGCGTTATAATATTTGATAAAGCCAATTTCTGGTTACCTACTTTCTTGTTTGGGGCATTTAGTAGGAAGAAAGATTTTGATTACGCATACAATATCATATATATATACCGGGTATATATATATATATGATTATATATATACTGTATATACTGTATATATTTATTTATTTATTTATTTATTTATTTATATATAGATAGATAGATATGTTACTGGTGATATTCCCTTCTCTATGTACACAAATACTATATCCATACCCCTTTAATAACTTTAATAACTATTCAGGAACACTGGTGCAGGATATTTACAGGTATAGTTTAGTCTGGGGGTTTATATGCTACATGTACATTCCTTGTTTGACCATTAACCCACAGAGCATCAGCTGATATATATTAAATGTACAACAAGGGACCAGCAGGTTGTCATTTTTTTTCCCTGAAAACACATGGGAGGGGTTAGTTATGAAGGAAAACCCACCAAAAACCCCGCTCACCTAGGTTATTTAGGGGTCCTGGGGGGCAGCGGAAAGTCGCAATTAACTTGGGGAAATGGGTGGGCAAAATACTGGAAAATCGCGCGCGCCCACATGCACGCGGCTGGACTTGGAGGGTTTCCAACCATCGGTATTGCTGCGTGGAATACTAAAGCAGTTCCCATACACATCTGAACCCTCTAGGTGCTATAGGACAAGAGTAATTAAGGCGGACGCAACCGTTGCGTCGCTGGGACTGGGCGTTACATACATAGGTGACGCATAACGTGCGTCGCTGGGGTCCAGTGGGTTAAGGGGGATGGGCGTATTTACTTTACTTGTTCATATGTATATCTTTTTATCAGTTTTTTATTTTTCATCCCTAGACCTCCATCAAGCTTAAGAAATATAATATAAATAACAAAATATAAGAAGACCCTCCTTCAAGATTAATTTGTACCTAAGGCCGATTCCTCTTAAGCTACAGGCTCGCTATCGTTCGCCAGGAAAACCATCGACACCTAAATAGCACGAAAGGTTTTAAAATTAACAAGGAAATGGGGCGGAAGGTCTTAAAATCGCCAAACTAATGAGGCAAACGCCATATAATCTGAAGCCTAGCATGAGCAAGAAGGGGAACCAGAAAAACGACCCATCTCCCCTTGAGTCAGCACAATGGCGTCCCCAGATAAAGGAGTTGTCCCCACTCTCCACCTAGAGGATAGGGGTTATTGTAGATACTTAACCCTTTGATTATATGAAGCTTAGGAAGGATCTATGGTAGCTACATGGATTATATGAAGCTTAGGAAGGATTTATGGCAGCTACATGGATTATATGAAGCTTAGGAAGGATCTATGGTAGCTACATGGATTATATGAAGCTTAGGAAGGATCTATGGTAGCTACATGGATTATATGAAGCTTAGGAAGGATCTATGGTAGCTACATGGATTATATGAAGCTTAGGAAGGATCTATGGTAGCTACATGGATTATATGAAGCTTAGGAAGGATTTATGGCAGCTACATGGATTATATGAAGCTTAGGAAGGATCTATGGTAGCTACATGGATTATATTAAGCTTAGGAAGGATCTATGGTAGCTACATGGATTATATGAAGCTTAGGAAGGATTTATGGCAGCTACATGGATTATATGAAGCTTAGGAAGGATCTATGGTAGCTACATGGATTATATGAAGCTTAGGAAGGATCTATGGTAGCTACATGGATTATATGAAGCTTAGGAAGGATCTATGGTAGCTACATGGATTATATGAGCTTAGGAAGGATCTATGGTAGCTACATGGATTATATGAAGCTTAGGAAGGATCTATGGTAGCTACATGGATTATATGAAGCTTAGGAAGGATCTATGGTAGCTACATGGATTATATGAAGCTTAGGAAGGATCTATGGTAGCTACATGGATTATCTGAGATAGTCGGTAGCCTTATCATTGGTAGAGGTCCTTCCTAAGCTGTTTACAATCGTCTAATAGTTGCCAGAGTATAATGAAACGGACGTCCCTGGTACTGAAAGGGTTAACCCCTCCAGTACCAGGAACGTCTTTTGCATCATATTCTGGCAACTATTAAACGACTGTATTCAGCTTAGGAAGGACCTCTGGCAATAATAAGGCTTCAAACTATCTCAACCAACCCTTTTAAGGGGAGGTTTTTAGTGTGTTTCCTATACTTCCATCAAGCTTGAAATTACACCCCCTTGACCCCCTTTCAAGATAAATTTGTACATTTTTCGGTAGAAAAATGTCCCGGCTGAAAGCCGGTTCCTCTTAAATTACAGGCTCGCTATCGCTCGCCAGGATAAAATCGACACCTAAATGGCACGAAAGGTCTTAAAATTGACAGAAATGGGTCGAAAGTTCTTAAAATCGTCAAAATAATGGGGCGAACGTCTTAAAATCTCAAAAGCAATGGGGCTAAACATGAGGGAGAAAGGGGTAAAGAAAAAAATCCCTCGAGTGGAAATCTCCCCTTAACTACCACAGATCCTTCCTAAGCTGCATAATAATATCGTCTCAATACAGCCAGCATATAATATAACACACGTCGCTGGTGGTGGTGATGGGCTGGTCTATCAGAGTGAGAACTGAGCGATCTCTGCCATACCCATAGCTTACTCTGACTGTTCCTTTTACTATTATGGTGATGGGCTGGTCTATCAGAGTGAGAACTGAGCGATCTCTGCCATACCCATAGCTTACTCTGACTGTTCCTTTTACTATTATGGTGATGGGCTGGTCTATCAGAGTGAGAACTGAGCGATCTCTGCCATACCCATAGCTTACTCTGACTGTTCCTTTTACTTATATATTTTCTAGATCTCAAGTGACGGCGTCTCTTCCGTGGATTGACCTCCCAATCTACCAAGATTGGAAGCCAAAGCGTCACATTTTTCCTTTGCCCCTCAACTTTCTCTTCATAATTGCTGAGGGACACAGGGCCCTGGGTGGGGCTTTGGTTTCCCGGGCGTTTCCGCGCCCTCCTCAGCTCCCCGCCGTGGAGTGGCTTCGGTCACCCAGGCTTTATTGTAGTCGGCAGGGAGGATCCTGTGGGGGCGCTCGGTTAAGGCCTTGGCCTTGCTCGGGGACTTGGGGCTGTTTGGCCAGGCAGCTTGGGGAACAACAACAACAACAACACACGTCGCTGGTGCTCAAAGGGTTAAGGGGGAGGTGGGCGTACTTATCGGCTCATTTGAGTATATATAATTATTATTTTTATTTTTTTAGTTTCCTCGCTAGACCTCCATCAAGCTTAAGAAACACCCCACAAGACCCTCCTTCAAGATAAATGTGTACATTTTTCGATAGAAAAATGTCTGGTCCGAATGCCGATTCCTCTTAAATTACAGGCTTGCCATCGCTCGCCAGGAAAATATCGACACCTAAATGACACGAAAAGTCCTATTATTGACAAATAAATGGGGTGAAAGATCTTAAAATCGCCAAGCTAATGGGGCGAACGTCTTAAAGTCCGAAAACAAATGGGGTCTAAACATGAGGGAGAAGGTGGACGAGAAATACGCCCCTCTCTCCTGAATATACGCCAGTCACCGTGAGACGTGTTGGTGGTGGCAGTGTTACGCAGCCAGACACCGTGAGACATGTTGGTATTCAGTGTTACGCAGCCAAGAATTACGGCTTTGTTTTGTGTAACCTTGGTGACCCTGGTCTCTGGGTCTTCTCCTGGATGACCTAGATGTGTGTGAATGTGTATTTTGTTTTGGTGTGTTCATTGTTTTCTGTTGTGTTGTCCCTATTCGGGCTCTGTCTTGAGTCGCCCCCCCTCCTCCAATTTTTTTTTTTTTTTTTTGGAAAAGTGGGGTTTGGGCTTGAGTATAAACATACATACATACATATATATATATATATATATATATATATATATATATATATATATATATATATATATATATATATATATAATTCGTGGGAGAGTCTTTATTTATATCCCTGTTCTGCCCCGTTAGTTACGTGCTTTTAATAAATTTCGTATAATTTTGGGTATTTTATATATTTATTTTATTTATTATATATATTATATTTAACGTATAACTGTGTTGGTGGTGTAATGGTTAAGACGCTTATGTTCTGGGTGTGGTGTCCCGAGTTCGAATCCCGGGAGGACCATATGCTTTCATTAATGTATTTCCTAATATATTTAATGTATTTGATTTATTTCATTTATTTATTCTATTATAGTTATTATAGTTATTGATCTCCAAGGGGGTCTTGAAGGTATTTTATTGATCTCGAACGGGGTTTTTGAAGGTATTTTTTAAGCTTGATGGAGAAAACTAAATATAAAAAATAGATACATGAACAAATAAACAAATAAAACACAACCTTCCCTTAAGGGGAGGTTTTTAGTTGATTCCCTAGACTTCCATCAAGCTTAAAATTACTCCCCCTTGACCCCCTTTCAAGATAAATTTGTACATTTTTCGGTAGAAAAATGTCCCGGCTGAAAGCCGGTTCCTCTTATATTACAGGCTCGCTATCGCTCGCCAGGATAAAATCGACACCTACATGGCACGAAAGGTCTTAAAATTGACAGAAATGGGTCGAAAGTTCTTAAAATCGTCAAAATAATGGGGCGAACGTCTTAAAATTAGAAAAGCAATGGGGCTAAACATGAGGGAGAAAGGAGTCAAGAAAAAAATCTCTCAAGCGGAAATCTCCCCTTAACCCCTTCTGTACCGACGTCGTTTATTATATACATTCTACCTCTATTTAAGCGATTTTGTGAGCAGTTTAAGAAGGACCTGGGGTAGTTAAAAGGGATGAAGTGAGATAGTTCGAAGCCTGTTAATTGCTGGAGGCCTTTTTTAAACTGAGTAAATTCATCTAATATTAGTCAAAATAAAGTAAAACATATAGGGGTGGCTACTGAAAGGGTTAAAGGTCCTAGAAGTCCAAGTCACCATGATCTCAATTTGTGCTGACTCATCGTGACTCGGCAAAAAACGAAATGTGTGACTGTTTGTTGTGCTTTAAATTAAGGAGGTGTTATTTTTGTTCTGGAACCCTTCGCCTTTCATGTTTAGTCCCATTGCTATTGATATTTTATGACGTTCGGCCCATTAGTTTGGCGATTTTAAGAACTTTCGCCCCATTTCTGACAATCTTAAGACCTTTCGTGCCATTTTTGGTGTCGATTTTTTCCTGGCGAGCGATAGCAAGCCTGTAATTTAAGATAAACCGGCCTTCAGCCGGTACATTTTTCTATCGAAAAATGTACACATTTATCTTGAAAGGGGTCTAGGGGGGTGTAATGTTAAGGGGAGGTTTTTAGTTTGGTCCCTAGATATCCTTCAAGCTTAAGATTACACCCCCTTGAGCCCCTTTCAAGATAAATTTTTACATTTTTCGGTAGAAAAATTTCCCGGCTGAAAGCCGGTTCCTCTTAAATTACAGGCTCGCTATCGCTCGCCAGGATAAAATCGACACCTAAATGGCATGAAAGGTCTTAAAATTGACAGAAATGGGTTGAAAGTTCTTAAAATCGTCAACATAATGGGGCAAACGTCTTAACATATCAAAAACAATGGGGCTAGACATGAGGGAGAAAGGGGTCAAGAAAAAAGTCCCTCAAGTGGATATCTCCCCTTAAGCTTGATGGAGGTCTAGGGAACAAACTAAAAACCTCCCTTTAAGTGGAGTTGGCCGGAGTGTGTGTGTGTGTCTGTGAAAGAGAGAGTGTTTTGTTTGTGTGTGTGTGTGTGTGTGTGTATAATATGCTATGGTTGTGTGTGTGCGTGTGTTAGAGTGAGTGCATGTTAGTGTGTGTGTGTGTGTGTGTGTGTGTGTTATGTCTCGCCATGGTAGAATAGTGTTATCAGCTTACTGAACAGATACACCGATACGCACTTTACTAACGCGATAATGCAACCTACTTTCAACACAATCCCACTCCTATTCTGCCCAGCTCTCCAACCCCCCAAAAAAATCATACCGCCCAAAAAAAAAACTTATGTCTATCCCCCCCCCTCCCCCCCACCCCCCCACCCCCACCCGAGAGAAAGTGTACACTGGAGTATTACTGGTCGGTGGGGTTGTACAGTACACACTATTCAGTAGCCGATGGAAGAAGGAGATGGTGGAAGGTTGTACAGTCGCGCTAATAAGTCATGTATCGGCACCAAGTATGTTTTGATCAATAATTGGTATCAGCAATATCTAAGCTTCCTTTCTTCATATCGAGTTAAATATACAAACATGTGTCTACACTTACCCACCCTATTCAACATCTGACAGACATTAATACAGCCCAGAGCAAGCCAAACGTAATGACTGCTGGGACATGACTTATTAGCGCGACTGTACATAGCCTACATATATATAACCTCGATAGATTAGGGATAGAGGTAATGCGACCTTGAAATTCACTGCACACACACACACACACACACACACACACACACACACACACACACACATATATGGCTACAATCAAAGTCTACGAAAAATACGCAACTGGCATCTCTATCCACAATTAAAGAGTACCTGGATAAACAGTGTAACATGCATTGAGGATTCCATTATTTGACGATTTTATTCAGTTTAGGAAGAACTTGTGAGACATATAAAGAGTTATTTGATTTGCTACCCCTTTAAGGGGAGGTTTTTAGTTTGGTCCCTAGATATCCATCAAGCTTAAGATTACACCCCCTTGAGCCCCTTTCAAGATAAATTTGTACATTTTTCGGTAGAAAAATTTCCCGGCTGAAAGCCGGTTTCTCTTAAATTACAGGCTCGCTATCGCTCGCCAGGATAAAATCGACACCTAAATGGCACGAAAGGTCTTAAAATTGACACAATTTTTTTTTTTTTCTATGTGATTGAGGGAGGCAAAAGGCATTACTGCCTATAGCGAGTGCCTCCCCCATAGTTGAAAGAGTGACAGGGCCAAAATCAAGGGACGTTCGAGCCAAATGCCTGGACACACGGAGTTTGAAGCAATTTAAGTCATAGGAAGAGGGAAAGACTGATTCTGGGAGAGAGTTCCAGAGCTCAGCTGTTGAGTAGAAGAAAGTTTGAGAGTAACGTTTCACTCTTGGGTTGGAGAGTTGCACAGAGTAGGGGTGGGATTGAGTTGCAAGACGGGTACCACGTGCCCTACGTAAAGGAGGTGATATGCACTGGGATAGCTCTGAGGAACACTGATTATTATAGTAGCGATAGAATAGCGAGAGAGATGCAACATTGCGGCGGAGAGAGAGAGACTGTAGCGAGTTGGTGAGTGGACGGGAGTTAATGATACGAAAGGCCTTCCTTTCAACTTTGTCAAATGGGGTGAAAGTTCTAAAAAAATCGTCAAAATAATGGGGCAAACGTCTTAAAATTAGAAAAAAAAAAACAATGGGGCTAAACATGAGGGACAAAGGGGTACAGAAAAAAATCCCTCAAGTGGAAATCTCCCCTTAAATCCTAGAGATACTGCCTACATTACTTAGAATCGTCTAATGGTAACCAGAATATGATGAAAATTACGTCCTGGTACTGAAGGGGTTAAGGGGAGATTTCCACTTGAGGGACTTTTTTCTTGACCCCTTTCTCCCTCATGTCTAGCCCCATTGCTTTTGAGATTTTAAGACTTTTGCCCCATTAGTTTGGTGATTTTTATGATATTTCCGCCCCATTCTGTCAATTTTAAGACCTTTCGTGCAATTTAGGTGTCGATTTTATCCTGGCGAGCGATAGCGAGCCTGTAATTTAGGAGTAATCGGCCTTCGGCCTGGACATTTTTCTACCGAAAAATGTACAAATTTATCTTGAAAGGGGGTCAAGGGGGTGACATTTTAAGATTGCTGGAGGAGTAGGAAACAAACTAGAAACCTCCCTTAACGCACTGTATTGACCACTTTCGAGTTTCAGGCTAAAAGGAAGTTGGAGCCGTAAACATCGATATTTAACAGAAATGCAATAATAATGCAGGTTTCTGATGGATACAAAGTGTGTTGAATTGGGTTTTATGTATTTATATAAACACTACAACCGCAATTTAGGTGATTATTGTGTTAATTATCGATGTCTACAGCTCCAACTTCCTTATAGATCGAAACTCGCAAGTGGTCAATTAGCCGATACGAGATAATACAGGGGGGACTTGGAATCAAAATGGCGCCCCCTGTGGAGCTGGTCTGTTGTAGTGACCCTGTTGTATAAAGCTACCCTGCCCGCCTCCTTCCTTAACAGTGTTGCCAATTTAGCTACACTATCGCTAGATCTAGAGGTATTTACTTCATCTAGCGGCAATTTGTTTACGTCATAGCGATAATCTAGAGATTTCAGATATGTTGGAGCCATATTCTAGAGATAGTGACATTATTCTAGCGATGTTTTTTCACTCATTTACTATTACTTCAATCTAGCGACAACTTGTTTACGTCTAGCGGCATAATTCCTAGCGATGTTCTAGAGATTTCAGATATGTTAGAGCCATATGCTAGAGATTGTGGCATTATTCTAGCGATTGTGTACATTCATTTACAATCTAGCGACCTTCTAGCGAGTTTTGAGAAGGGATCTAGCGGTATTTTATGTTGGTTACCCTGCCTACCACTTGACTGTCACTCTTCCGTTCCACGTTCCCAGGACGGCAGTTTGTTGTTAGTCCTCTATCTACTACTACTACTGCTACTGTTACTACTACTACTACTGCTACTGTTACTACTACTACTACTGCTACTACTACTACTACTGCTACTGCTACTACTACTACAGAGGAGGAATACGTCGATCAACAGCTCTTAATTAACTAGTGAGTAGTTTGTTGACATTTGTTTAGCTGTTATGTCAATCGCCACTACTAGCCTACTACTACTACTAGTGTGTGTGTGTGAGTGTGTGTGTGTGTGTGTGAGTGTGTGTGTGTGTGTGTGTGTGTGTGTGTGTGTGTGTGCGTAAAAGGTGAATACGTGTGCGAGAGGGAAAGCAAGTGTTCGTTTGTGTGTGTGTGCGTGCGTTAGAGAGAGAGAAAGAGAGAGTATCTGTGTTGAGTGCGTATGTATGTGTGTGTGTGTTTGTTTATGTGTGTGTGTGTAAGAGCTTTTACGTGTGTGTTTAAGGGGGAGGTAGTTGCTTGTTCTCCCTCATATTTAGTCCCATTAGCTTTGAGATTTTAAGACGTTTGTACAGTTTGTTCCATTAGTTTGGCGATTTTAAGACTTTTCACCCAATTTGTTTGTCAATATAAAGATCTTTCGTGCCATTTACAGGTGTCGTTTTTTTCGTCAACAAACACCAGCACCGCACGAATTAATTTCATCTAGTTATTTTATACCCTTATTTACTTTATATTTACTTTATATTTACTTTATATTTACTTTATATTTACTTTATATTTACTTATATTCACTTTATATTTACTTTATATTTACTTTATATTTACTTTATATTTACTTTATATTTACTTATATTTACTTTATATTTACTTTATATTTACTTTATATTTACTTTATATTTACTTATATTTAATCTATTTTTACTTATATTTACTTATATTTATCTCAATTTACTTATATTTACTTATATTTACTTTATATTTACTTTATATTTACTTTATATTTACTTATATTTACTTATATTTACTTTATATTTAAGCTATTTTACGGGATCCTTCTTTTTAC
>CM064541.1:32550544-32570544 GCA_032716605.1 Paralithodes platypus | reverse complement strand
TTTGGAGTTGAAAGAAGTTAAGGGGTCACAATTATTGTCAAGTTAGCTGGCGCTACCTATAATTGCCAGCAGCCCCGCATCTTAGGTGGGATAGCAACATCCATGCAAAAAGTAAATAAATAAATAAATAAAAGAACTCTGACCAGAACACTGGGCAAGTAGGGCCCCTGGAACTGCATGCCTCACGAGCACCATTGCATCTCAGACTGGATAAGTCCTAAAAGTCTTAATAAACATTCAGGCCTCGGGTGCTCTGCCAAGCAGGAACACTGTGTACTATGCCGTTCTCCCGCGTTGCAAATTGGAACCGATGCCATAGGCATAACCCTTTGTCCCAGACTCTACACGTTACAACGATAACAAAGCCAGCTTAATCAATTACGATCTCCCAGTTGAGCATCTTGGACTCCATGGTCACATCATCATAGCCCTGTCAAGTTTCCAACACCACCTTCATTGCCCAGGACAGTGTCGTCACTCAAACTGCCACCTCCCACACTCATGAGACTCATCGGCTTTGTGGGCGTCATCTCCTGCGACCACGGTTGGGACATTGCTCCAGAGATGAAACAGTCCATTCCTTGTCCCGTGATTACATCCAATAAATTAATAACACAAACACTGTCCATCAAACTATTTTAACCTTCTCGCTATCCTGTGGACTCAGGGGTTGCCATTTAGCATTCATAAATAGAGTTCTCTCAATCTCATAATTACCTCTCCAAAATTAGTTTTCTACCCGCAGCTAACTCAAAGACAACTGCAGAGGTTGAAGTAACTAAACTAAAGGTTTATAAACACCCCTGATGGTCACAAAGGTTTTTAAGTATCCCAGAAAGGGTGCAAATTGCATCCTGTGCGTGACAGAGTTAATATATTTTCAGAGAGAACGTAAGCAACATTTCCTTCTACCCTTTCTAGTGTCGGCGCCGGAAGAGGAGCAGCCCGACAACCGGAACCTGATTACGGCGGAGGTGGTGGCGGCGGCGCTGAAGGCTGAGAAGGGTGACTCGGCCCGCCTCATATCCTACCGGGTGGAGGACTTCACCAATAAGGGCGACAACTACGCCTGTATCGTCACAGGCGTCGTGGTTAAATACAGCCACAATAATGAGGAAAAGGTACAGTACAGTCAGCAGCAAAGGTTCTGTCACCTCTCCTGCCTCACCTTAAAGGGGCCTTCCCACATCAAGGAGTTTGGTGCAGAGTGTAACAGAGGAACGACTCTGTGTGGACTCTCCATGGACTCCTGAAGAAACTCTGTGGAACCCCTGAATACTCTGTAGCACTCTGCTGAGTCGGTCCCAGTCTGGGCCAGCTCAGAAAATTTCACACATGTTTAAAATTTCAGTCCCGAATTTGAAGTCTGTTTCAAGTCTTTCCAACTCCTCGACTCGAAAATGTTGGGTGTACAAAACCAAGAACCCCTTTGAGATGAATTTGTTCATTTTTTGGTAGAAAAATTCCCCGCCCAAAGGCCATTTCCTACTAAATTAAAGGCTTGCTATTGCTCGCCAGGAGAGGTTTAACACCTAAATGGCACTAAAGGTCTTAATGTTTACAAAGAAATCGGGCAAATGTTCTTAAATTCGGCAAACTAATGGGGTGAAGGTCTTATAATCTCAAAACTAGTGGGGCTAACCATGAGGGAGAAGGGGGTCCCGAGAAACACAGATACCTCCCCTTCAGTGGGATTATCACTCCCAATATACCTATAAAGCAGGAATGATCATGGACACCTTAGTTACCCGTTTCATGCCTTCTTTAACCCCTTAAAAGATACGATGACACATTTATTTATTTATTTATTTATTTTGTTTAAATATTAGACAAATTAGGAAGAATATATGGAAGCCTGAGGGTTAAGGGGAGGTTTCCACTTGAGGGATATATTTTCGAACTTCCTTCTCCCTCATGTTTAGCCCCGTTGCTCTTGAGATTTTAAGACGCTTGCCACATTATTTTGGCGATTTTAAGAACTTTCGCTCCCTTTCTGTCAATTTTAAGACCTTTCATGCCATTTACAGTAGGTGTCCATTTTTTCCTGGCGAGCGATAGCGAGCCTGTAATTTACGAGAAACCGGCCTTCGGCCAAGACATTTTTCTACCGAAAAATGTACACATTTATCTTGAAAGGAGGTCAATGGGGAGTAATTTTAAGCTTGATGGAGGTCTAGGGAACAAACTAAATAGCTCCCCTTAACCCTTTCAGACTCATATGACGCAGAGGTTGCCAGATTAGTAATAAGAAATAGAGTTCTCTCACTCTTATAATTACCTCTCCAAAATTAGTTTTCTGCCCACAGCTAACTCAAAGACAACTGCAGAGGTTGAAGTAACTAAATTAAAGATTTCTAAATACCCCTGATGGTAACAAAGGCTTTAAAGTATCCCCAATAGGCTCAACACAGCTAACTCAAAGACAACTGCAGAGGTTGAAGTAACTAAACTAAAGGTTTCTAAATACCCCTGATGGTAACAAAGGCTTTAAAGTATCCCCAATAGGCTCAACACAGCTAACTCAAAGACAACTGCAGAGGTTGAAGTAACTAAACTAAAGGTTTCTAAATACCCCTGATGGTAACAAAGGCTTTAAAATATCCCCAATAGGCTCAACACAGCTAACTCAAAGACAACTGCAGAGGTTGAAGTAACTAAACTAAAGGTTTCTAAATACCCCTGATGGTAACAAAGGCTTTAAAATATCCCCAATAGGCTCAACACAGCTAACTCAAAGACAACTGCAGAGGTTGAAGTAACTAAACTAAAGGTTTCTAAATACCCCTGATGGTAACAAAGGCTTTAAAGTATCCCTAATTGGCTCAAAATCTCGTCATATGTCGGAGAGGGTTAATTGAGATCATCTTCACCCTTATAATTCCCACAGATCCTCCCTAAACTGTATGTATTCTTCTAATGAGAGCCGGAATAAACTGTCCAGATGCGTCATGATCTACAAAGGGTTGACAGTGTATATTGCTAAACCTATTCCCAGGAGTGGATGAGGGCTGGTCCTATCCAGAGTGAAGTTTGGCATCCTCTACCCAACCTGAGCCGTTTCTGTCTGTCACTTTTGCTGTCCTACTTTTCCTTCTGGGGGCTAAGAGGCTAAGAATCCTCCTTCCCTTGTAAAATTCACCTACTAGACGAGACAGAGTAAGGGGCGAGGGAACGCGAAAGTGGTCCCGAACCCTAAGAATTGGAACTTTAAGTGTTGTTTCTGTTCGGGCTATGTCTCGAGTTGGCCACCCCCAGCTATAGGATATGTGCCTGAATATATACATACATACATACATACATACTGTACATACATACATACATACATTCTTACGGCAAGGAACTGGAGTATTAGTATAGGGGCTCCTGTCCTGACGCTATGCTTGACTTGCAGTGTGCTGGCTTAATAATCCAGAAGGGTTGATATCCTATGAAGTCCTATTTTAACACTATCTGGTGCAACGTCTTGGAGGTTATTGTGGTATTGTGTTGTATTATTATCGAGGGTTTTAATTGTTTTTGCCATTTTCGAACAATGTGTTTTTAGTTTACCCCGAGACTTGGAAAAACGCCTCTCCAAACCCCCTTCAAACTAAAAAAAAAACGTCCCCCAGACCTCCTTCAAGCTAAATGTGTACATTTTTCGGTAGAAAAATTTCTCCCAAAGTGCAGGCTCGCTTTCGCTCGCCCAGGAAAAATCGACACCTTATTGGGTTGAAGCATCATATAATCGCCAAACTAATGAGGTGAAACGTCTTAAATTCTCCAAGCAATGGAGTAAAACTGGGAGGTTCCAAATTGGCCCGCCTTGCACCTAATAGGGTTAACTAACTAATTAACATATTTACATTCCCAGGAGACGAAGTACGTGGCCAAGATCCCTCACCCGCTGGTTGGCGGGCAGTCATTCATGATGGACATAATGGGTGACGTATTCGAGAAGGAATCCACCAGTTATATTGACATCGCCGAGAAGATCACCGATACTCTGAGGGCCTGTGGTCAACCCGGCATTAGGTACAGTGAAGTAGAGTGTAATTAGTAGGGTCATTTGCTTGGAATCCGTGACCATTTTGTTCCTACCTTTTTCTCTCGATGGATTTGACAACCTGAACCATTTTAAAGGAAAATTAGCTCCTCTGAAAAATGACGGCTAACTCTGCTAGAGCCCAATATTCAAAATGGCCGCCAACGCCATCTTGAAAAACATGAAATGTAATATCTCTGGCATCAGATGAGCTACAAGGACGAATGAGGTGTCCTTTTTCACTAATTCTGGCATTACAAATGCACTGGAATGGTTATTGTATTGTATTGTATTGTATATTGTATTGTTATTGTATTGTATTATACTAATTGTACATACTAATCTGCCACATCACTGTCACTACATGATTCACTGTATGAGCCACTATCAGAATCACTGTCCTCACTTTCGCTGCTATCATCACTGTTGTTCTCTGCCTGCGGTGTATATCTAATATTAATTTTTTACTGTTTCAGATGGATCGCATGCCCATCTGATGAAAATCGCCGACTTGTGAAGTGACCGAAATAATGGATAATAGAAGAGAGAGTGAAGAGTTACCAGACAAGACATTAAATGAATACGAGTGCATTTTACTCTGTGGTAAGCGATGTACCGCAGATGATCGTTTGGAAAACATTACACCTGAGAAGTGGGAATCCATCCGGGAAAAGTCTTTACAATGGAAAGAACTTGATAAGTTTCAACTTATACATGAAAATGTGGATTGGGAGAAGGGACCAAAGGGTCACCAAATGCATAGCACTTGTTACGCATCATTATCCAGCAAGCGCAAGCTCTCGCAAGCCGAAAAACGCAAACACAAATCCGAGGAACGTCTTGAAAGAGATGAAGCATCAGATCAACAAGACCCTTCCCCAGAGACCAGTGCACCTAAAAGGCTCCGCTCCAGTATGGGTGTCCTTCACGATAAGACTCTATGTGTGTGGTGCATGAAAGGGGCATACAAGAGTAGTGATCGTGACAAGCAGATTTTACTCCTATCAACAGTAGATGCCTGGACTAAATTCAAGTTACATACTGTCCGTCTGGAAGATGAGGTCATGAGATTAAGACTTGACACTCTGATTGCATCCATCCCAGATAGTCAAACAGCATTTGGGTTGGAAATCCGCTACCATCGTGCGTGCTGGCGCAAATATGTAAGCGACCACAAGCCCCTTTCAGATGAAAGCACTCAACATCTGCAGCGTGTAAACCTCCGAGAGGCCCAAGCTCTCTTCTTTCATCATATTCGTCAAGTCATCTTCAAAGACCATGAAATTCGCACACTGCAAGGCCTGCTGCAGGCCTATAAGCGCATTATCTCAAATCACGGACATAACTCAGTAGTAAAATCCAGCTACTTAAAGGAAATTCTCGTCAATGAATTTGGGGAAGACATCGGATTTCATGAACGCATTCAAAAGAATGTGAGTGAACTGGTATATGATACAACAGCAGCAGGTACATACATCGAGGCGGCAATATCTTCATTGGGTGTCAGCAATGATCAGTTGGTGATGAATGTTGCGGCACGACTCAAAGAGCAAGTCATCAGGACAAATACTATTCCCTGGCTCCCATATATACACGAGTTGGAGAGAGAAGAAGACCTCAGTGAGCTCCTGCTGAAGCTGCTCACATGGCTGAAACACCCAAATAAGTCTGCAATTGATGACAGTCCATCTGTCCGATCTATTGCATCTACCCTCACAAGCTACATCACTGGAAAACGCACTGCATTTGAGATAAATCTATCTGTCTTGCTACATGGACTGACCAAGAGTAGGGAGATAGTCGACATAATGCACAAAGATGGACTGGGCATCAGTTACAATGACGTACTTATGCTGCGAGATTTTTGGGTGGTCAATGACCTCAAGTGTTCATCTGATTGCCCCTTCGAACTAGCTGAGGGTAAGCCTGCTATCGCTATAGTTGACAACGATGACTTCAAGAGCGACACACTGACCGGTGTTGGCCAGTCACACCGCACTAATGTCATGTTTGTGCAGCCAGAATAATTTGATACAGAACTTCCTTCCGAGAATCACGAGGATAGACCAGTTCCCGGTGCCAACTTTGCATCAAACCTCTCGACAACTCTCAAAGAGCTCGGAAGTGAAATGCAAAAAGTCAACCCATACAAGACAGCGAAGCGTGGGAAACCACCTCTAAGGAAGCCACCAGCTGATCAAAGTACTCCTCCTCCTGACACATCGGTGCAAAGAATTCGTGGTGTGATCCATGCATTGGCCAGGGTGCAAGATGACCGAACGAGACCTAAGCCAGAAGAACAGACTGTGCCTGGGTTTTCAGGGTTTCACGCCAGCATGTCAAATGCAGATGAGAAGAGTCGAGCAATATACCACATGACCTATCCCAACCCACCCAGTAAGACAATTCTCAATGATGTGATGTGTAAGCTTGCAAAATCAATCGAAGAAAAAAAGATGCCTTTTGCAATAATTGTTGGTGATCATCCTGTCTACGTGCTCATGCTAGAGTTGAATAGTGAGAATGCTGAGCTGTTCAGCAAAATCTTACCATTCATGGCACCCTTCCACATCCAAATGTCGTTCATCTACACTATAATTATACAAGAGGTTTAAGGGATCTGGCATCTCAGATGTGTTGGTGGCAGCTGGTGTTATAGCAGACGGGTCTGTTGATCAGGCCCTTCGTGGAAAACATGTTAAGCGTGGGGTTCGCTGCTTGCGACTATTCTACGAGACTCTGGTCCACCATGTCATAGACAAACGTTTGGAAGATTCCCCTCTATCTGAAGAAGTAAAGGCATCCCTTGCCAAGCTTCGACATCCGATTGATGCACAGGAACTTGCAGATGAACATGCAGAGCTAGAGAGAAATGCTGAGCTGAAGGACCTCGTTGATGCTCTCTTCAAGGACTTTGAGGGTGCCCCACAAGCAGAATACTGGATGTCATTCATGGAAATGGTTGAGGTTCTAACTCAAAATATCCATGCAATCAGAACAAGCAACTGGACTGAGTTCAAGTCCTCACTCAAGCTCATGCTTCCTTTGATGCAAATCTATGATAATAACAAGTATGGTCGGCATCTCCCCGATTTCACCGCAGTGCTTGATACCCTTCCTGTCGATCAGGCTGCATTCATGGAGAGTGGTATGTTTGCACAGTCAATGACAGGAAAACCATATTTGTGTGTCGCCCTCGACATATGGATAGAGTCAACAATGAATAAGGGCTCTAAGCTGAAGTCTGGTTGGTTGGCCATTCTGAACAATGAAAAGCAGCTCCTTTCAAACACTCGGAATGTGAATAACATCAATCGGGTGAGAACAAAGGTCCATCGCCATGCTAATCGCAAGAAATAAGGAAAAGGGAAGCATGCTGATTGCTCGTCGAGTAAAATGAAGAAGGATGAACAAGCTGTACAGGATATTAGCGCATGTCTCACTGAATTCAAGTGTGATCCATTTGACCATACAAACAAGACACTTCGATCCCTACAGTCTGGAATCCCAGCCTCAGACGCTCTCGCTGCCGACTTGAAATCGGCAAAGGAGGATGGCACAAGCAAACTGAAGCAGTTCTTGAATGAGAGAGTGTATTCCAAGACCAAGTCTCTCAACGACAGAGTTCCCCGTAGCAAGCGTTTGAACTTTTCAACTCAGGAATTGAAGAAAGCAGATGGTGAGAACCTGAAGGGAAAGACTGAGGAAATGGAGCGTAATGCCTTGGCCTCTGTTCTCGGACTGATTGAAACGAGTGGTGCCCTCAAACTTCAAGAAGTCCTGCAGCATCGTGTTACAGCCGAGTGCCTTTCCATCTTCAACGTCAATGGAACCATCTGTAAGGCACAGAAAAGCAAGCTTCAACAAAAACTAACTATGACTGTCATTCCAGAGCCTGATGTATACACGTCTATTATTGATATGGGCCTCATCTGGCGCCTAACAACTCCTACCATTGAAGACAGAGAGAAGGGAGACGGTACCAAGTATACCTGGGGAGATTATGCAGAGAAGTTGGTGCACTTCGTTCTAACGAGACACAAGCATGCTGAGCGCATCATTTGCGTCAATGATTCATATGATCAGAATTACACGATCAAGGACAGTGAGAGAATACTGCGCCCAAAAAAACTGCCAATCAGCAATGTCTTCATGAAGACAGAAGATAAATTTCCTTCTAGTAAAGTTTTCCATGCTCTCCTGGGTAAACCTGAGAACAAAATCCGCCTTCAGGCATTTCTTCAAACGGAATTCCAGAGAACAGCAGCAACAACTAGCACCGAGATCATCTACTGTGTAGTTGGCAGCACTGCAAAGAATCTCACCACAGACAAGCTTGTGCCAGAGCTCACATGCTCCCATGCAGAGGCAGATACGGCAATGCTCACCATATATAGTCTGCTCCGGTCAGACAGCTACACAGCAGCTGTCGTTCTTGACACAGAGGACACAGACAACTACGTGCAAGCGGCATATGTTGCTCAGAAGACAACAGGAATCCTGTGTGTGAAACGCAAACGTCAGCTTATCGATGCCCGATGTTTGTGCAGTGAGGCAATGGCTGTATCCATCATACCACTTCATGTCCTCACTGGGTGTGACCACAACTCTGGCTTCTATGGAGCAAGCAAGAAGCTCATCGCAGATCGTCTGGAGAAGTCTAAAGAGGCACACGACCTTTTCTAGCAGCATGTGGTACACAGCTCCTAGTCACAGAACAGGTCATCAGTGATTTGGAGCGGTTTGTCATTCGATATGTCTATGATGATACCAAAAGCAAGACCCTGGGAGATGCGAGGGCAGCGAAGTGGAGAGCTCAGAAGAAAAAAAGCACTATCCGACTTGTGCCTGACTTGGACAGTCTCCGTCCACACTTGGAGCGTGCAAACTATCTTGCATATTTGCAAAAGCATTACCAGCTCCAAAGTCACCCCTCACCGATCAGCCATGGATGGCATCTTGTAAATGGCCTATGTCTGCCTGTCCGTTCAACCCAGCCCCCACTTTCCCCATCCATACCACTCCCTACAAATCCGCAGGCAGAGAACAACAGTGATGATAGCAGCGAAAGTGAGGACAGTGATTCTGATAGTGGCTCATACAGTGAATCATGTAGTGACAGTGAAGTGGCAGATTAGTATGTACAATTAGTATAATACAATACAATAACAATACAATATACAATACAATACAATACAATTACCATTCCAGTGAATTTGTAATGCCAGAATTAGTGAAAAAGGACACCTCATTCGTCCTTGTAGCTCATCTGATGCCAGAGATATTACATTTCATGTTTTTTCAAGATGGCGTTGGTGGCCATTTTGAATATTGGGCTCTAGCAGAGTTAGCCATCTTTTTTCAGAGGGGCATAGGAGCTAATTTTCCTTTAAAATGGTTCAGGTTGTCAAATCCATCGAGAGAAAAAGGTAGGAACAAAATGGTCACGGATTCCAAGCAAATGACCCTACTAATTGTTATTCACCTGGTAGATCATTCAATTCCTAAGCAGTTGGTGTTTCAGTATTTCATGGATAAATAGAAAATTATGGAAGCTACCGAGTCAGGATGCCACAAAGACCTGGCCCAGTCTTGTCGACATTATTTGTTAACAGGAGTACTCTGCAAATATTCACAATGCAAATGTTTAGGAGTATGTTCATTCATTCTCCCATTTCTCAGGTTCCCAAAGGGCTATGCTAAGAATCTGGACATATCTAATCTGGACATATCTAGAAATCTGGACAAATATTTAGGAGTATGCTATATTCATTCTCCCATTTCTCAGGTTCCCAAAGGGCTACGCTAAGAACCTGGAGAAGCGGAAGGAGGTGATCGTACTGGAGGACTTGCGCCCCCGCGGCTTTAAGATGTACGACCGTAAACGCGGCCTGGACGTGCCCCACGCTACCCTCGTCTTAAAGGGAAGTACTGTTGTTTTTTCTGAACCCCCTTCTCTCTCATGTTTAGCCCCATTAGTTTTTTAAGTCGGCCAACCCCAGCAAACAAAAATTATAAGAGGCACCGGCCTTCGGCCGGTACAATTTTCTACCGAAAAAATTTCAAATTTATCTCGAAGGGGGTCTGAGAAATATTTGTATTATTATTAAGCTTGATTGAAGTTCATGGAGCAAACTAATACAACTATATATACCGGTAATAATAACAATAAATCTATCTATCTATCTATATACTCGGGCACGTACCCCAGTTTTTTTTTTTTTTTTTTTTTTTTTATTAGCTGGGGGTGGCCGACTCGAGACAGAGCCCGAACAGGGACAACACACTGAACAGATAAATAACCTAACATCCCCTTTACAGGAGCTGGGTAGGTTACACGCGGGATCCCTCTTGATGATTCAGAAGCTGCCGACCCAGGATGCCACAAAGACCTGGCCGATCCTCGTGGACAAGTGGTCTACCGATGACTCCATGCGCGAGTTCTTCAGAAAGATGATGGATGGCCAGATGGATGGGGTCATTATGATTGTTGAAAAGGTCCGTATTCAAATCTACCTCAGAAATTATAGTCTCGCATTTAGGAGCTAATTTATATTGAATAGATAAATCTAGCAGAATTTTTATATATTTTTTGTTTAAATATATTAAGGGGAGGTCTCCACTTGAGGGATTGTTTTCTTGACCCCTTGCTCCTTCATGTTTAGCCCCATTGCTTTTCTAATTTTAAGACGTTCGCCCCATTTTTTTGACGATTTTAAGAACTTTCGACCCATTTCTGTCAATTTTAAGACCTTTCGTGCCATTTAAGTGTCGATTTTATCCTGGCGAGCGATAGCGAGCCTGTAATATAAGAGAAAGCCGGGAAATTTTTCTGCCGAAAAATGTACAAATTTATCTTGAAAGAGGCTCAAGGGGATGACTTTTTAAGATTGCTGGAGGTGTAGAAAACAAACTAAAAACCTCCCCTTAACGCAATTACTGCGGCGCCCATCACCTGACGGAGACCTAAATCCGCCTATTATTTGGCCTGAGAGCGAGGAAAGCGAGAGCAGGCAGCGCGGGAGTGCTTCATCCGGTGCCCACCAAGTCTGGACGTGCACTGCAGTGTGAGATAGTCTTCTCTCCCACCATCGAAGTGTTACCCATAGCAAGAACAGCTCAAAATCTCTCCTATTTAGCCATTTTGGCCGACCTGTGCAAGATTGTTGCAAGACAACCAGACGTCGTCCAGAGATGATTCAGGTGTCATTGGAAAGCTCTATTATTGTACATTGACGGATAATAATAATAATAATAATAATAATAATAATAGTTCTTAAAGCTAGCGCATGCTAAGCTAGCTAAGGATAGCTCAATAAGGCCGATTAGGCGTATTTCCATTGGGGTCCTGTACTACTACCCCATCCCTTTGCTCATGAGGGATGGTAACGACTCAGTGCTTGTGAAAAATCTTTAATGCGCCGAGCGTGGGCACGAACCCGGGCCTTCTGGGTGGAAGTCCGAGACGCTAGTCACTACACCAAGCGAGCCGGATATATCATTGTATTACACTCTGGCTCTACCTTATGCATGACAAGGTGCAGGGAATGAAGCGCAATTTAGGGGTTAAGTATTTGTCTTGTCGATTAATTAAGGGGAGATCTCCACTTGAGGGATTTTTTTCTTGACCCCTTTCTCCCTCATGTCTAGCCCCATTGTTTTTGAGATTTTAAGACGTTTGCCCCATTTTTTGACTATTTTAAGAACTTTCAACCCACTTCTGTCAATTTTAAAACCTTTCGTGCGTCTTAGGTGTCAATTTTATCCTGGCGAGCGATAGCGAGCCTGTAATTTAAGAGGAACCGGCTTTCAGCCGGGACATTTTTCTACCGAAAAATGTACAAATTTATCTTGAAAGGGGCTCAAGAGGGTGTAATCTTAAGCTTGAAGGATATCTAGGGACCAAACTAAAAACCTCCCCTTAAGTGATAGCTTCACATGTTTCCTGGATTACCCATCCCAAATTGGTGGAACAATAATTAGCTCAATAATTATTCTAGTCGTTTACGAGTTACAGAAGTTAGTGGTCGAGAAAGCCTACCTGTAATGGATGGACTATAATTAACCCCTTTTGTACCCGCGACGTCTTTGTTTATTTTGGTCCTAGCTGTATTTAGCTCGTTCTGTGCAGCTTAATAAGGGGAGATTTCCACTTGAGGGACTTTTTTCTTGACTCCTCCTTTCTCCCTCATGTCTAGCCCCATTGCTTTAGAGATTTTAAGACGTTCGCCCCACTAGTTTTGCGATTTTAAGAACTTTCGCCCTATTTATGGCACTTTTAAGACCTTTCGTGCCATTTAGGTGTCGATTTTATTCTGGCGAGCGATAGCGAGCCTGTAATTTAAGAGTAACCGGCCTTTGGCTGGGACATTCTTCTACCGAAAAATGTACAAATTTATCTTGAAAGGGGGTCAAGGGGGTGACATTTTAAGATTGTTGGAGGAGTAGGAAACAAACTAAAAACCTCCCCTTAATTTTAAGATTGCTGGAGGAGTAGGAAACAAACTAGAAACCTCCCGTTAAGAAGGTTCTGTGGTAGTGAAAAGAGATAAGTGAGATAGTTCCAAGTCTGTTAATTGCTGGAGGCCATTTTTAAGCTGAATATAATCGTCTAATGGTAGCCAGAATAAATTTAAAAAGACGTCTCGGTAAAGAAGGGGTTAAGACGGGTTCCAAGCAATCGACTATAATTAACCCTTTCAAGCTCTGACGCGTTTTAGCACTTTATTTTGGCTATCGTTAGACGATTTCATGCAGCTTAGGCAGGATCTGTGGGTATTAGAAGCGTAAATACTATCTCAATCAACCCTTTGACTTCCCTAGACCGTTACTAATCCGAATAAAATCGTCTAATAGTAGCCGGAAACAGAACAGAAACGCGTATTGGAGCTTGAAAGGGTTAAGATGGATGCCAATAATCGACCCTATTTTCTCTATTACCACATTATCCTACAGATGATTTTTATTTATTTTTTTTCCCTACAGATTCCCAATTACGAGAACGTGGTGAAGTGGCTGAAGGAGAAGAAGCCTGTGGCCATGGATATCTTCATGAACAGCTTCAAGTTCGACCCCCAGTGGAGCGTTCTGGTCCACGGCGACTGCTGGAACAACAACATACTCTTCAGGTAGCCTTTTTACTATGTTTTTGTTAGTTTCCTCCCTAGACCTGCATCAAGCTTATAAAAACACCCGCCCAAGATCCTCCTTCAAGATAAATTTGTACATTTTTCGATAGAAAAATTTCCCGGCCGAAGGCCGGTTCCTCTTAAATTACTGGCTCGCTATCGCTCGCCAGGAAAAAATCGACACCTAAATGACACGAAAATTCTTAAAAACGATAAAGAAATGGGACGAAAGGTCTTAAAATCGCCAAACTAATGAGCCGAACGTCTTAAAATCTAAATACTAATGGGGCTAAATATGAGGGAGAAGGGGGACCACAAGTTCGACCCCCAGTGGAGCTATCAGAAGAGACTGGATGACTCCGTCGTCGACACCTGCCCGGGATGTAACACAGCACCCCATACCATTAAACACATCATAGAAGACTGCATTTCACACAACCACATACGCCAACAACACAATCTACACTCAATGAGAGCTCTGTGGGAAAGCCCGATCGTGGCCATGGCCTTCCTCAGGGACTCGGGCAGCTTAGGGAACCACAACAACAACAACAACAACATGCTTTTCAGGTACTCCAAATCAGGGCGTCAAACAAAAGCCGTGTCCATTCTTTTTAGTCTTTATTATTGTATAGGGGTCGCTAAAATTATTCTTTTTAGTCTTTATTATTGTATAGGGGTCGCTAAAATTGAAATGCTGGATAAGAAGGGAATTTACCCCTCCGGAGGGTGTCTGGGCCTGGCGCAGTTTCGAACCCGCGTCAGTAGGCATACCAAACTCGCGCGCTAACCACTGTACTGCCACGGATGTACGATGGAATAGCAACCTTAGTTCTCCTCGAAAGAACCAGGTGATAGTCACGTGGTGGGTTTATTAAACTTATCCTCCAACGACTATTTTACGCTATCCCAGACGTCAACTCGGGTAGCTTTGTGGTTGCGGGATTTTTTGGGATGCAGGGTATTACAAAATATATGGTTTATAGTTCAAGTTGTTATGTCTTTGGAAATGATAAACTGGATAGATCAATGCTACTTCATGTTAAATTCACTGTATTCCTTATATTTTCATTGCTGGAACAACAACATGCTTTTCAGGTACACTCGGTCAAAAAAGTATCTGCACCCCTACCCTGATTATCTGGTGTGTACAGCTTGGTAGTGTAGGTAGTAGGTCTTAGGTAGCATAGGTAGATAGTAGTATAGATGGACATAGCTACAGGTAGATATGCCAACCCTACCAAGCCTGTACACACCAGATTATCAGGGTAAGGGTGCAGATACTTTTTGGACCGAGTGTACATGTCTCCCTCGATTAACGATTGGGTTACTGAAATGCTGGGTGCGAAGGGAATTTAACCCTCTCGAAAATCTCCAGGCCTGTGGTGGTGCCTGGCGTGGATTCGAAGTTCGAACCCTGGTTAGGGACCTCAGTAGGTTTTACCAGACTGGCACAGTTTCGAACCCTGGTTAGGGACCTCGGTAGGTTTTACCAGACTGGCGCGTTAACCCACTGTACTACCACGGACGTACAATAGGATAGCAACCTTAGTTCTCCTTGAAAGAACCAGGTGATAGTCTCGTGGTGATTCACGTGATGGGTTTCTTAGACTTCGCCACCAACGACTATTTTAGGCTATCCCAGACATCAACTCGGGTAGTTTTGTGGTTGCGGGATTTTTGCGGGTACAGGGTATTACAGTTACATTCCTGAAAAACCCGATCTAAAATAGAGAAATCGTATAGCGAATCCTAAAATTAATGGGGTAAATGGGGATGCGTTCTCGGACCAGCCAAAACCCAGGCACTTACACCTACAAACTTATAAATATAATATCATAAATTGGGGCATTGGGTAGTGAGGCAGACATGTATTCGAAATCAGGGTGTCAAACGAAAGCCGAATCCATTCTTTTTAGTCTTGATTATAGTTCAAGTTTTATCTATGAAAATGATTAAATGGCTAAATCAATGCTATTTCATGTTAATTTCCTGTTTTCCTTCTCATATTAACATTGCTGGAATAACAACATACTTTTCAGGTATGGTAGCACTAATAAGTCATGTCTCACTTGTCATATTACCTTAGGCTGACTCTGTGCTGTATTAATGTCTGTCAGATGTTGAAAAGGGTGGGTAAGTGTAGGAACATGTTTGTATAACTCACTCGAAATGAAGAAATCATGCTTAGATATTGATGATAGACCAATTATTGATCAAAATATACTTGGTGCTGAGACATCACTTATTTGGCCTACTGCACTTAGTCTAAATAATAACTACTGTCTTTTATTTTAACCCATTCTGTACTAATAGGGCGGATGTCTAAAAAACTCAAACCTAATGGTGCAAAACAAGAGCGAGAAAGGGGTCCATAAAAAAAAAAAAATCCTCCCCATAAACCAGGCTCTTGACTTCCAGATACGACGACAACGGAAGACCCGTGGAGGTGATGCTGGTGGACCTACAAGGGATGCGGAACGTATCGGTGGCCATCGACCTCACCTACTTCCTCTACTCGAGCTTCAATGGCTCCGATCGCAAAGGCAACCTCAAGACCTTCCTGGATATTTACTACGCGGCCTTGTCCGAAGTCTTCCAGGCGGCGAAGGCTCCAGTGCCGTTCAGCCGGGAGGACCTGGGCAAGGAGTTCCGGCGGCAAATGGTTTACGGCTGTCTCTCCGGCATGTTCCTGATCCCCATCGTCCTGAGCGAGGCAGAGGACGTGATGAACATGGTGACGCTGACCGAGGAGAACGTGGAGAAGTTCAGCCAGGACCGCAAGGAGACCGTCTTGAAGATGAGCGAGCGATCCGATGGTCTCCTCCGCCCACGACTCCTAGACTTGTTCGACGAGATGGTGGAAGCTGGGGTCATACCGAAGTAGCTGCATCTTTACATTTGATAATAAATGACTATAAAGACAATAGAAAACTGGAGTCTGCATAGAGCAGATTGGCCTACTTATGTACAGAATCACATAAGTATTTTCCAGGTTACAATTTTAATTTTAGGTTTATGACTTTTATTTAATATAATATATAAATATATAAATAAATATAAATATAAATATAGATATAAATAATATAAAATATTTGACATTTCTATCTATCTAACAATTTGTATTTTTGTATTTGTACATGTCCTATATACCTCGTGCTGTCTCAGGTAACAAATAAATCTGTATGTGGCAAAGTTGTCTGTATGTGGCAAAGTTGTCTGTATGTGGCAAAGTTGTCTGTATGTGGCAAAGTTGTCTGTATGTGGCAGAGTTGTCTGTATGTGGCAAAGTTGTCTGTATGTGGCAAAGTTGTCTGTATGTGGCAAAGTTGTCTGTATGTGGCAGAGTTGTCTGTATGTGGCAAAGTTGTCTGTATGTGGCAAAGTTGTCTCAGGATAATTGGTAGCTAAATGTGTGTTGTGCCTTGGACAAGAGGTTCAAACATGGACTTCAAATTAAGGGGGGATGGGCGTATTTATTTGTTTATTTACTTATATTTTTTACTTTCTTCTTGATTTCCTCCCTAGACCTCAATCAAGCTTTAAATAACACCCCCAAAACCCCCCTTCAAGATAAATTTGTACATTTGTTTTATAGAAAAATATCTGGCCGGTTACTAGTATAATGCAGGCTTTCCCTCGCTCGCCATGAAAAAAAAAATTGACAACTAAATTGCACATATTCCTTTGTTTTGAGAGCCCCTGGGGTGTTTTGGAAGGGTTTTTTTATGGTCTTGCTTCCGTGAGGCCTGTCGCGCTCGATATGGTGACCATTCCGTGAGGCTTATCGCGTTTATTAGGTTAATGAAATTGTGAACATTGCGTATAGCCTAGTGCATACGAATTCATGTGAACTGGGCAGCTATCCAAAAATATATGTTCAATATTAAATATACAGTACATTGTTGATTAACAAGCAGAGACCCTATAGTAACAGAGATCGGCCAACTTCCGCCATCTTGGGGCCACCGGGGATATTTCCCACTATTTCCACTTAACCCCTTCTGTACCGGCGATGTCTTTTTAATATTATTTTAGCTGTATTTAGATGATTTTGTGCAGTTCAAGAAGGATCTGTGGTATAAGAAAGTTTTTTTTTCTTTTCTATGTGGATGAGGGAGACAAAAGGCAGAACTGCCTGTGGCGCGTGCCTCCCCCAAAGTTGAAAGAGTGACAGGGCCAAAATCAAGGCATTTTCGAGCCAAAATGCCTGGACACACGGAGTTTGAAGCAATTGAAGTCATAGGATGAGGGGAAGATGGATTCAGGGAGAGAGTTCCAGAGCTAAGCTGTTGAATAGAAGAAAGATTGGGAATATCGTTTCACTCTTGGGTTGGAGAGTTGCACAGAGTAGGGGTGGGATTGTGTTGCAAGACGGGTGCTGCGTACTCAAGGTAGAGATAGTTAAAAGCCTGTTAGCTAGAATATATTTAATAAGACATCGCCGGTACAGATGGGGTTAATATATAGATAAAAAAGGCATATCACTATCAATATATCTTTTTATACCATTAACCCTCTCAGGATCCATGACGCACCTTTTTTTCTGGCTATTATTAGACGATTTTATTCAGATTACAAAGGGTATATGGAAGGCAAAGGGTTGATTGTGATAGTATTTACCCTTTTAATACCCACAGATCCTTCCTAAGCTGCATAAAATCGTCTAATGGCGAGCCAAAATGAACTGCTAGAACGCGTCAGAGCTTCAATGGGTTAAGGGGAGGTTTTTAGTCTGTTCTCTATACCTCCATCAAGCTTAAAATTACCCCCCCTAGACCCCCTTTCAAGATAAATGTGTACATTTTTCGGTAGAAAAATGTCCTGGCCGAAGGCCAGTTCCTCTTAAATTACAGGCTCGCTATCGCTCGCCAGGGAAAAATCAACACCTAAATCTTTAAAATTGACAGAAATGGGGGCGAAAGTTCTTAAAATCGACAAACTAATGGGGGCAAACATCTTAAAATCTCAAAAGCAATGGGGCTAAGCATGAGGGAGAAATGGGTCAAACAAAATATCCCTTTAGTGGAAACCTGCCCTTAATACACCTCTTTATGGTGTACTGCAGTTTGTAGACAATAAATTATACAATATTGACTTCCCTTATAAAATTATATACATTGTGTTATTTATTGAATAAATATTAGTGCAAAGACAATATACATCCTATATATAAACACATATACAGTCGCGCTAATAAGTCATGTCACGGCTGTCATTTCGTTCGGCTTGCTCTGTGCTGTATTACTGTCTGTCAGATGTTGAATAGGGTGGGTAAGTGTAGGAACATGTTTGTATATTTCACTCGATATGAAGACATGAAGCTTAGATATTGTTGATACTAATTATTGATCAAAACATACTTGGTGCCGGGACATGACTTATTAGCGCGACTGTACATAATTACAATATAGATAAATACACTATAATACATACATACAATGCATAACTATACACTTCAACACTTACGCTTCAACAATACAAAAATCAATCCTTCATCTTCTACACTTCAACAATACAAAAATCAATCCTTCATCTTCTACACTTCAACAATACAAAAATCAATCTTTCATCTTCTCTCAATATTCTCGGTGTTTCCTTTTCTTCTGCTCTCACTTGGAAGGACCATATTACCAGTCTTGCTAAGGCAGCCTCCCAGAAGCTGGGTGTGCTCAACCGCCTCAAGGGGTTCTTTACCCCTGTGCAGCTTCTGGTTCTGTACAGGGGCACAGTGCGTCCTTGTATTGAGTATTGTTCACATGTGTGGGGAGGATCCTCTCACACCGCACTCCTAGAGAAAGTAGAAAGGAAAGCCTTTCGTATCATTAACTCCCGTCCACTCACCAACTCTGCAATCTCTCTCTCTTTTCCGCAATGTTGCATCTCTCTCACTATTCTATCACTACTACAATAATCAGTGCTCCTCAGAGCTTTCCCAGTGTATACCACCTCCTCTAAGTAGGGTACGTAGTACCTGTCTTGCAACACAATCTCACCCCTACTCTTTGCAACTCTTCAACCCAAGAGTGAAACGCTATTCCCAGTCTTTCTTCTATTCAACTGCTGAGCTCTGGAACTCTCACACAGAATCAGTCTTTCCATCGATTTTTTTTTTCAATGACTTGAATTGCTTCAAACTCCGTGTGTCCAGGCAATTTAGCTCGAACGTCCCTTGATTTTGGCCCTGTCACATACATATAATATTATGTACAGTTGTACACACATAAATATACATGTACGTAAATACAATATAATACATACATACAATACACATGGTCTGCTGAAACGTATAATACAAAAAAAACATTGCATTTTATATTACAAAATCTGGTTATTTTTGACGAAATCTGCTTTTTTTTTTAATATGTTTTTCATAAGGTACAGTACAATGGTTGAGGGCTGGTCCTATCCAGAGTGAGGTTTGGCATCCCCTACCCAACCTTAGCCGTTTCTGTCTGTCTCCTTTACTTTCCTACTGTTTCCTTCTGTGAGCAGAGGCTAGGAATCCTCCTTCTCTTGTAATATTCTCCTACTTGAAGAGACAGAGAAACGGATGAGAGAACGAGAAAGTGGTCCCGGACCATAAGAATAGGAACTTTAAATATTGTTTCTGTTCGGGTTCTGTCTCATGTCGGCTACCACCAGCAATGGGGTATGTGCCTGGGTACATACATACATACATATAGTACAATTAAGCACAAAATGCGATACACTAAACCAAAAACATATTGCAGAAAAATTGGCCATGTTATCATTTTCGCGGTGACCAGAACCGGATAGGCAGAATATTTCCCGCGCTTTATCTCCCGCTAATATTTCCCGCGCTTTATCTCCCGCTAATATTTCCC
>CM064541.1:32138044-32545544 GCA_032716605.1 Paralithodes platypus | reverse complement strand
AACGTTTACCCCCCATCCAGGTGTCAATATTTTCCTGGCAAGCGGTAGCGAGCCAGCATATATATATTTTTGTTTTGACAGCAAGCTAAATTTGTACATTTTTCGATAAAAAAAAAATTCCGGCGAAGACAGATTTCTCCATACAATACTGGCTCGCTTTCGCTCGCCAGGAAGAAATCGACACCTGGATGGGGATGAACTTCTTAAAACCGTTGGCTGAATGGGGCCGAATGGATACAAGCCAGGGAAAGAGAGAAAAGGAGATAAAGATAAAAAAAAATCCGGTGACCTCCCTTAACATCGACACAGGCCATGCAACACAGTAACTTAGAACTGCCAGACGTAGAAACCATCTGCTCAATATATCCACCTAGCTTTTTCGCGGACTTTAAACCCAGTCTTTTTGGTTCGGATTTTTTTTTTTTTTTTTTTTTTTTTTTTTTTTTTTTAAGGGGGCGAAAGGGGGGGGGGGCATTGACCATTGAGTTTGTGTGTGTCTTTGTTTACTGTACATGTGAGTGTGTTTGCGTATTTACATTTGTATTGTTCTGTACATAATATTATACCGTATATATTGTTTGTGTGTGTGTATGTGTGTCTTTGTATTTACATGTTATTATCTTGTGAGAGAGTGTGTTGTGCCTGTATTTGTGTGTGCACCTGTGTGTATGTATATGAGTATTTACGCACACTCGGGCGTATGTGTGTGCGTGTGTGTGTGTATATTATGTGAGCGTCTGAGTTGTGTCTGCATTGCGATTGTGTGTGTGTATACGAGTGTTAAGGGGGGTGACCTGTTTATGTTCTGTCCTTTTCTATCTTTCTCTGGCTTGTATCCATTTAGCCCCATTCAGCCTACTGTTTTAAGACGTTTATCCCCATCCAGGTGTCAATATCTTACTGGTGAGCGGTAGCGAGCCAGCATTTTTTTGTTTTGTTTTTTGTTAGACAGCATTTTTCGATAGAAAAATTTCTCCGGCGAAGCCGGCTTTCTTCATATAATGCTGGCTCGCTATCGCTCGCCAGGAAGAAATCGACACCTAGATGGGGATAAACGTCTTAAAATAGTTGGCTGAATGGGGCCGAATGGATACAAGCCAGAGAAAGAGAGAAAAGGACAGAAATAACAAAAAGCAGGTTAAGTTCGCTCTTGCTTGTGTGTGTGTGTGTGTGTTACTCAGTTACTTGTTCGTCAAGGGGAATCCACGCAATGCGAGCTAAGCTCATTATTATCGCGCCTCCTTAACTGGGAATGTATTGCGTGAAATGCATGTTAAGTGTTTTATGTACTGTTGGAATGGCTGTGGATGTGTGTGTAGTCTGTATTTTAGCCAATTGGCGACATCGGAAACGAAGGCTTAGGGTGGATCTGTATGGTACCATTCTCACTATAGACGGTACCGTCTCGCCCGAAGGCTTAGGTAGCCATCAGCTTAGGTGAACCATATGATACCCATCTCGCCTTGTACCATTTTTGCCAACCCCAGATTGGACGTCACAACGTCGTCCACTTATTCCAGGTACCTATTTACAGCTAGGTGAACTGAGGCTAACACA
Source organism: Paralithodes platypus (assembly GCA_032716605.1). Taxonomy (NCBI): domain Eukaryota; kingdom Metazoa; phylum Arthropoda; class Malacostraca; order Decapoda; family Lithodidae; genus Paralithodes; species Paralithodes platypus. The sequence goes on along the minus strand of CM064541.1, from coordinate 32,543,987 downwards.
TGAAAGGAGACAAGCCCAATTTGTCTCCGCCCGGCCGGGGATTGAACCCCCGACCCCTCGTGTGTGACGAGAGCTCTACCTACTAGGCTACGGGCTGTGTGTGTGTGTGTGTGTGTGTGTGTGTTTGTGTGTGTGTGTGTGTGTGTGTAAGGAGACAGGCAGCAAATGATGCCTGTAACAAGAGTCAAATTCAATAAGCCAAATTCAGGGTACGTTAGAGTCAAAATATCTGGACACACGGAGTTTGAAGCAGTTTAAGTCATAGGATGAGGAAAGACAGATTGAGGGTTCATTCTTGGGTTAGAGAGATGGACAGAATAGGGGTGGGAATGTGTTGAAAGGCAGGTGCCATCCACTCTCCGTAAGGGAGGAGGTATACACTGAGAGAGCTCTGAAAAACACTGATTATTGTAAAAGCAGTATAAAAGTGAGAGAGATGCAACATTGCGTCGTGTAGAGATAGATTGTACGGAATTAGTAAGAGGAGGTGAGTTGATAAGTCGAAATGCCTTTGTTTTTACCCTTTTGAGAAGTGTTGTATGGGTGCAATCTCCCCACACATTTAAACAGCACTTGCTACGTGGGCAAAAAGCAGTGTGGGGGTAAAGAATCCACTGAGACAGTTGAGCACACCTAACTTCTGGGAAGTTGTTTTAGCAAGAGTAGTGATATGGTCTTTTCAAGCAAGATCAGAAGTGTGAGTGTGTAATTTGCTTTTATTTATCTGTATATGTCGGAGAGGGTTAATAAAACTTTTATTTTATAATCTATATATCGTACATGTGTTTTTGTCATGCATTTTTCCAACTGTGTCCACCGCTAAATTCGTGAGTAAGGCACCGTGTTAACCCCTTCTGTACCGGCGACGTCTTTTTAATTATATTCTAGCTATATTTAGACGATTTTGTGCAGCTTGAGAAGGATCTGTGGTAGTGTAGAGGGTTAAGTGGGGTGACCTGCTTTTTGTTATTTCTGTCCCTTTCTCTGGCTTGTATCTGTTCGGCCCCATTCAGCCAACTATTTTAAGACGTTTATTCCCATCTAGGTGTCGATTTCTTCCTGGCGAGCGATAGCGAGCCAGCATTATATGAAGAAATCCGGCTTCGCCGGAGAAATTTTTCTATCGAAAAATTTACAAATTTAGCCTGCTGTCAAACAAAAATAACAAATATGCTGGCTCGCTACCGCTCACCAGTAAAAAATTGACACCTGGATAAACGTCTTAAAACAGTAGGCTGAATGGGGCCAAATGGATACAAGCCAGAGAAAGATAGAAAAGGATAGAACAAAAACAGGTCACCTCCCTTAAATGAGATAGTTCGAAGCCTGTTAAATCTTGGAGGCCCTTTATAAACTGAATACAATCGTCGAACAGTAGCCAGATTAAAGTTAAAAGGCCGGCACCGGTACTGAAGGGGTTAATGGTTTAAATAAAGTAATAAACATCTGGTGTGAGACAGGTGGCCAGAACAGGTGTGTGTGTGTGTGTGTGTGTGTGTGTAGGTGGATTTAGCAGGCGTGTGTATGTGCGCAGGTGTGTGTGTGTATTGGTGAGTTTAGCAGGTGTTATGTTCAGTCTTACTACACAGGTTGTTCAATGTGTGTGTGTCTGTCTCGGTGTGTGTATATATGTGTATGTGTGTGTGTGTGTGTGTGTATGTGCGCGCGCAGGTGTGTAAGTGTTGGTGAATTTAGCAGGTGTTCTAATGTTCAGTCTTACTACACAGGTTGTTGAGTGCACAGGTGTGGCGCCAACCCTCCCACACACCTTCACCACCTGCAGACTATTATATCTACCCATAATTACATAGCTAAGGACATATTTATATTATTCGCAGATACAACTAAATTACCTACTGATAAATCTAAGCTTCCCACACACATAATAAATCGTTGTACTTTCATATTTTCCCACTAATTATACAAAATCAAGATCAAATAGATTAACCCTCTCCGACATATGACGCGATTTTGAGCCTATTGGGGATACTTTAAAGCCTTTGTTACCATCAGGGGTATTTGGAAACCTTTAGTTTAGTTACTTCAACCTCTGCAGTTATCTTTGAGTTAGCTGTGGTCAGAAAACTAATTTTGGAGAGGTAATTATAAGAGTAAGAGAGCTCTATTTCTTATTGCTAATCTGGCAACCTCTGCGTCATAAAAACGTGAAAAGGGTTACTTGGAAAGCTTATATAGATTATCCAGCCCGAGTCCGTACAGCTATATACTGACCAAGCCTTCCCCCCACACCACCACCACCCAAAAGACTGACCTTGTACGCCACAGGGGAGCCTCCACTTTCCCGTGTCACCACACAAGGTAGTTTGATAGGAACTCAGCCACAATGGTTCGTACGTGATAGTATGTGTGTACGTGAGTCTGTGTGTGAGTGTGTGGGGGTTGTAATAGTGAAACAAATAGAAACAATTCGAATTGTAAGCCTTATTATGTTTGTCCTATTTCCATGTGTTTTTGTTCTATGTGATTAAGAGAGATTGAGGGAGGCAAAAGGCAGAACTGCCTATAGCGAGTGCCTCCCCCATAGTTGAAAGAGTGACAGGGCCAAAATCAAGGGACGTTCGATCCAAAATGCCTGGACACACGGAGTTTGAAGCAATTTAAGTCATATGAAGAGGGAAAGACTGATTCTGGGAGAGAGTTCCAGAGCTCAGCTGTTGAGTAGAAGAAAGACTGAGAGTAACGTTTCACTCTCGGGTTGGAGAGTTGCACAGAGTAGGGGGGTGGGATTGAGTTGCAAGACGGGATATATAACTAATTTAGAACGCATGGAGGTAGAACAGGACTTTGGAACGTGATTGTACAGTAGTCCTACGTATGTACAGTTGTCCACATAAGTTCCGTTCCTCGTCGTTATCTAATTCATGAAAGTAAAATGCGTATGGCCAGTGTGGTTTCTTTAACTTATCCGCTCACCAGTAAAAAAATGACACCTGGATGGGGATAAACGTCTTAAAACAGTAGGCTGAATGGGGCCAAATGGATACAAGCCAGAGAAAGATAGAAAAGGACAGAACAAAAAACAGGTCACCCCCCTTAATACGACAAAGTATCCATAATTGACCACTTGCGAGTTTCAGGTTATAAGGAAGTTGGAGTCATGTACAGTCGCGCTAATAATTGATGTCTCGGCACCAAGTATGTTTTGATCAATAATTGGTATCAGCAATATCTAACCTTCATTTCTTCATATCGAGTGAAATATACAAACATGTTCCTACACTTACACACCCTATTCAACATCTGACAGACATTAATACAGCACAGAGCAAGCCAAACGTTATGCCAGCTGGGACATGACTTATTAGCGCCACTGTGCATCGACAAAACAGAAATACAATAAAAATGTAGGTTTCTGATGGATATAAAATGTGTCTAATTAACCTATATGTACTTATAAATGTACTAGGACCGTACTGTATATTAGCTGATAAATCTACTAAATATTTATGGCCACGGCTCCATCTTCCTTATAGACCAAAACTCGCAAGTGGTCAATTACGGTGTCCAAGAACTTTTGTGGGCGACTGTATTTTATGGAAGTGGCTTGGTTGCTTTAGTAAAACTTTCCTATTATCTCTCTCTCTCTCTCTCTCTCTCTCTCTCAGTTGCAACTACTATCATAGATTTAATGCCGGACTGCCTAGTGAGGATTGCAAAGTCTATGCGGTCTGTGTATCTATATGTAACTTAATGTAGCTCTCAAACAGGCATGCATGCATTTATCCATAGCATTTATCCATGTTTGTATCGATACCTCCACTCGCTTTCATTTGAGTCAGGTTACGTATTTATATAAGTTACGTAGATTAGGTTTTGTAGATTATGCGACCTATTGGTCGCAAGGTTAAATTACCTACATATATAATATCTAATAAAGGAGCCCATCACGAAGTCACGATGCGGGTCTAGCGACTCTTGGCAATCATTTGAGGATTTCCCTCCGAACAGTTACCAACCATCAAATTGTTTGGGACTCTACTAATAATACTTGCTCTTGGCTTCACGCTATTAGGATTATGTTCGTGGATATAACCATGCAGAATCATTGCACAGTGTAAATGCAACGTAATGTAATCTCGTGAGGTCTGATTGTTATTCTGGAAGTGGTGAGCAATTCTACATGTGCGCAAACCCCTCGCGCATAACACCCCTGACGTCACGATCTCCTGTCTGTCCGTCTGTCCGTGCGTCAGGGTCCAGTGAGTAAACGTTGCTGGGCTAGGGAGGAGTGTTTCTTTGTGGTGGAGATATATAGTGGCTGGAAGACGTATTGCGGCCTCCCCTTTGGTTTCATTTAACTACAAAAGACGTCGATATTACACGGACGAGAAACAAAGCGAGTAAGTATCTAATAGTGTGAGATTGTACTGTTTATTTCTCAGAAGAATGTCCCTGGAAGTTGAGGTGACTTGGTAAACACCCTTAGTGGGCAGAATGGGTGCATGTATCGTAAGGAAACTTCAAATTTCTGTATTATTGTACGACTATTACTTTGGAAATGAAGTTATGTGGTTTATGTGTACATTATGTTTTTGAAGAATAGGCCTAGGGAGAAAAATTTCGCATTACTTCGAAGAAAATACCAAGAACAGGTTATTTACTAGGCAACTGGCAATTTGTTACATAACACATATATATAGGCTAGTACTAGCCTAATACATGATTATTAGATGTGCATATGTTTGTTGTAAAACAGTATGATATAAATTGAAGCTAGAAGTGACTAAGGCTACCCCCCAAGTATTAGTCATCTTCCCGGAAATTAGTGAGCATCCTAGAGCCCTACGTCAGCGGCCAGCCAAGGAGGAGGGAGGAGGAGGGTATTGCTTCATGGTCATGGATGGTAACTACACAGGGCTTACGGACTGGACTGGAGTAGGAAAGATAGCTTAGGCCTTGGTTTAGGCTAACCCCTTTAACACGATGACGTCAATTTCATCATATTTTAGTTAGGCTATCATTAGACGATTTTCTTTGGTAAATTTTTACCGTGTGACAGCCAAGAGATTTAACGGTAAGATTTTACGGTTTGACAGTTACAAGCCCCATCGATGTTTGTGTAGCCTATAGGTATGTTATATAATAGTCTTCAGTCCTATATATGTCCTTCCTGTCGCAAATGTATTATAAGGGAGAATCTTGTCTGCATAATGAGTAATGACAAGTCCTGTTTTACGGGATTTCTGCTTTATAGAGTTTTTTTTCCCTCCTACCTTACTCGGGGGACCTTACAGTTGCGCGATCCAGTGCTGCTTTGGTAATTGCGTACATTTTAGGTTAGTTTCTATCCACGTATTACTTTTAGGTTAAGTTAGGTTAGGTTTCTTAGTTAGGTAAAACAACACTATATCAAAGAAAAAATGCCAAACAAAGAAAAACACATTCTAAAACTGTCACACCGTATCAATTTACCACATGTATTTTTATATTTACGTTTTTTTTTTATAGGCCTAGGCTATTCGGTGTTGTTCTACAGCAAGAACTGCAGTACATGAGTATTTACCCATTAGCCTATCTAACAATCTATAGGCTAAACACGGCCCCCACTTGAGGGAAGGGCTATGCAGATCAGGGAAAATGTAGGGTTAAAGGGGATAAAAAGGAAAACAATTGCTCTATTTAGCCTAGCTGCAATACCCGTTCGAAATTGTTCAGTCCAACACCTTCCGCTTTAGTGAATAAAAACCCATTCTATGTTGTATTTTATATTTAGAACCTCCAGGACTTAAAATTACACCGGACATGTATATTTTATCAGATAGAACGTTTCATTGTCGAGCGTGACATCTCTGCCTGTTTATATAGCCTCGCCTATATTTGTTTGTTATATTATATAGGTTAGTAGCTGTTAGGTAAAGGTTAGCAACTGTTAAGTAAGGATTAACAATAGCAACTGTTTATTAAATAAAGGTTAGCAACTGTTAAGTAAGGATTAACAATAGCAACTGTTAATTAAATAAAGATTAGCAACTGTTAGGTAAAGGTTAGTACTTAGTAGGGTGTCATAATTTAGCCTACTAGGTTAAGTTAGTCAAGTCAAGATCGTGTAATACAAATATAACTTGGGACCGTTGTGTGTGTGTGTGTGTGGGGGGGGGGGGGGGGGGGGGAGAGAGAGAAGACGCAGTACTAAAGAATTACCCCGTTAACAAAAAAAAAAATCGGTAGCTTATGTTCTGCTTGGTGGATTAAGATTTACCCTAAGGCTATGTTTTTCGGTAAGGTATTTGTGTTATTAGAATTAAAAAATTAAAAGACTCATTGAAAGGCCTACAAAAGAAAAGTTTTGCTCCTTTTATAGAAAATATTCTAAATAATAAACATAATTTCACAAATAAATTTAAGAATATAGTCTTTGCTTTTATGGGATATATTAGAGCTAATTCTAAGAAATCCAAAGATAACCGTATTAAAGATAAAGTCATGTCCACTTTAAATTATTCCTCTAAAATTTTAGACAAAATTAATGTTAACAGTCTTATTAATTCAAAGAAAGTTAAGTCCATGTTACCAGATGGTTGTAAAGATTTCAAACCATTAATAGTGTATTCATATGAACGACCTGTTGGGTCTATTATTTGTAATTATAATAAAGTTTTAGGAAATCTTTCAGATAATGATATTTTCAATAATAATAAATGCGTGTGTGAAAGAGTCATGGATATGCCAGCTAGCAGACGTGATGCACTAGCAAAGTTCATTTATAGTCCGATATGTCACATATTAACAGGTGATGTAGAACTAGTTAAACATTTTGCAAACGACAAATTAGCGGAGCTATGTCGTAAAGGGTTTAAATTTAGAATAGGGAGTAATAAAGTAACATGGGACATAATTTTAAAAGATATTGTTTTTTCAGTCAATAAATTAAAAAGATAAATTGTTAAAAATTGCGTGCTGCAATGTAAGAGAACTAGAAGCATGGTCTAAATTATTAATTAAGTTAATTAGAAATAAAATTTTCTCGCTTAAAAATGAATTTAATCTTTCAGATTTTATAGACTATAATTATAATAAGCTTAAAGCTGATTTAATAAATTTACATAAACATTTTGTAATCACTACAGTAGATAAAGCCAGCAATAATTATAGCTTCACATGTAAGAAATTTTATCTTGAAAATATGAAAAAAAGAATTAGGTATTAAGGGTAACATATTACGTAAAAATATTTGCGGTAATTCTGTTTATGAAATTCAAAATAATCTGAATATTGATAACTTAATCGATGAACATACCAAGAAAAATATAATATTTGATATTAAACTTTCTGATAAGAACAAGTGCATTGCAAAATTATACATGTTACCTAAATTTCATAAAAGACCTTATAAATATCGCTTTATTGCCGGAGCAAAATTTGCTACCACTAAAACTCTATCAGAACAAGTCGTAAATTGCTTAAAATACATTAAAAGTACTCATAAAAGATATTGTAATACCATCATGAAAAGAACTTGCATTAACTATTATTGGAGTGTTGACAATTCGTTAGAAGTTATTGATAAAATAAATACCATGCCGAAAGTTACCTCGGTACATAGCTTCGACTTTTCAACTTTGTATACCAATTTGCCTTTAGATTTAGTATATTCAGAGCTTTGCTTTATTATAGATTTGCACTTTGACAGGTTCGTTAGGAATGGTAATTATTTCATAAATGTTTATACATATTTTAATAATGCATCACTTAGCTCTACTCCCACTAGTTCTGTATATTTTGATAGAACTAAACTTAAAGATGCCCTTAAATTCCTCCTTTTCAATACTTATGTTAGATTCGGGCCGTACATTTTCAAACAAATATTAGGAATTCCTATGGGTTGGAAATGCTAGCCCTTTAATTGCAGACTTATTCTTGCTTGCTTTAGAATTTAAATATATAAAAGACTTAGTTGACAGTAGCAAGAAAAATAAAATTCCAGAAAAATTAGCACTTGCTAAACTGTTAAGTAATAATAGTAGATATATTGATGATATTCTTGTTTGCAATTTGTTAAATTTTAATCAAGTTGCTAAACTTATTTACCCTAATTCTATTCCCCTCACACAATGTAACGTAAATTATAAAGTTGAAAATTTTCTTGATATAAATATAGAGATTGTTAATGAAACAGTGCATACTTAAAGTATATCACAAAGTTGATGATTTTAATTTTAATGTAATAAACTTTCCTTTCCCTAGTAGTAATATCGATAGTAAAATAACTTATAACTGTTTTTATTCCCAATTAATAAGATTTTGTAAAATCTGCACTAAAGTAGATGACTTTTGGGCTAGAGCTAGGTTACTATACAGACTCTTAGTGGACAGAGGTTTTTGAGGCAAGTAAATTGTTCCATAAATTTAATCTTTTTAGGGTCAATTATTGTGACTGTATTCTAAAATTTGACATCAATAATTTTAATCAAGCATTTTTAACTTGAAGTTTCTTGTATAACCTCTGCTTACTTTTTGTCTGTATTTATTGTTTATCTTTTTCTTTTTCTATTATTATTAATATTAATATTGATGATTTTTTAAATTTATTGTTCTTGTTAAAAGAGTACTCTTTGTTTAAATCTGTTGTTACTTCATATTTTGTAATTATTTGTCTTTATATTATATGTATTCATTGTCGATAGTATCAAGTGCTTACTTTTGCGATTTCCTTAGTTTATTTGTGCTATAAATGTAGGTTATTTGTAGGGTAGTTATTGATAGGGGTCACTTGAGGCATGCTATGCTTACAGGTACCTACCCGATAGCACTATCGTTAGTGAGTGCTGTACTGTATTTTATATTATTTTGTAATAGTATAGATATCCTATCAATATTTGTATTTTGTACTATTTTAATGTCTTGTCATGTTGCAAATTTGATTTTAAATAATATTTTGACATTTAACATATAGTTTCTTTATTCATGCAGAGTTTAGTAAAATTTGCCAGAACGTCCCGGACTTCCCAAACTTGACTACTTCCTTTAACGTGACGATAGTGCGTTGTTATATGTGCGATTAGTTTGCTTGGGAAACAGATTAACTTGCTCATGTAGTAATGTACACCCTATGTGGTGGATTGTGTTCTTTTATTTAATAATTTTCATTTTAGTAAACGTTGTTTCCACATAGCGATTTTGATAATTTAATTTGACTTTATATTGTCCTTGTCCCAATTTTGGTTTGTTTAGTTTGCAAGTTTTACATTTTAATTGTCTTATTGATATCGGCCGTATCACTTCACAGTTCACAGGCGGTTACGTTCGCGTCTAATTTGACAGATTATTTTCCCGAAATAGGCATTAATCATCAAATTAACCTTACCCTAACTTTACATAATGCTAACCTAATAACCCCCGCTAATGGGTTATTCAGCGAGGATTTGGAGGCAGTAGCTCCCACAAATAATAGTAGCATTTTAGTAGGTTATGTAAAGTTAAGATTTACATGATTTATGCCTTAAAGGGGGGGGGGGGGGGGAGGTGAGGTGGTGGTGGTGGTATCTGTCAAATTTGAGGCGAACGGAACCGCGCGAGAAATGATAACGCCCGATAACCCAACCCTTTTACCCAATGGTTGTCTGGGATTATAGTCTTCCGTAACCGCCAGAAGATATATATGAATGATTGAACGGCATTTACCCACGAGTTTCTTATTGCATAGTACCTGTGTTGTATTAATTATATAATAAGACTAATCCTGACTGATTGAAAATTACCCGGTGTTTATGTAATTACAAACAGGATTAGGATTACCGTACCGTAATCGTAATGCTATTACGAGATGGATCTAAATGTGCCTGCAACTTACATTTATTGTTGATTGTATGCATCACAACAAATGTGATTTTGTAATAGCTTAGCCTACAGTATATGGTGAAATCCGGTAATTTATCATTATATTGAGAGACTGCACTATTGTATAATTACTATATACGATAATGGTACCGGTAGGCCTATATACCCATGGGTTTATATTATCTAAGATAGCCTACCACCTCTCTCTCTCTCTCTCTCTCTCTCTCTCTCTCTCTCTCTCTCTCTCTCTCTCTCTCTCTCTCTCTCTCTTCTATCTCCCTCCCTCTCCCTCCTATCTCCTCTCCCTCTCTCTCTCTCTTCTCTCTCTCTCTCTCTCTCTCTCTCTCTCTCTCTCTCTCTCTCTCTCTCTCTCTCTCTCTCTCTCTCTCTCTCTCTCTCTCTCTCTCTCATTCTCTCTCTCTCTCTCTCCTCTCTGCTCTCTCTCTCTCTCTCTCTCTCTCTCTCTCTCTCTCGTAACAGATGTGGTGAAGTGACCTTTATGTGGCTGGAGGTTGAACCTGACTTTCATATATAGTCATTCTCCATAACATAGGCTAATTGACTTGACAAGTAGACCATATTAATAGTCACACGAATATATATAGAGAGAGAGAGTGGCGGTGTGTGGGGAGGGGGGGTTAACGGTTAAATCTATCTATCTATCTATTGCCTGATGGGCGGGTGCCCAACCCCGAAAGGGGTTGAAATAGGGGAGCTATCCCCCCGCCAAAGGCGGCTTTCTAGGGCCTTTCCTAGCTGATGCTGAGAGGATTGGGTTCTAGTCATGTGGTGATGGGCTGGTCTATCAGAGTGAGAGCTGAGCAGTCTCTGCCATACCCATAGCTTACTCTGACTTTTCCTTTAACTTATATATTTTCTAGATCTCAAGTGACGGCGTCTCTTCCGTGGATTGACCTCCCAATCTACCAAGATTGGAAGCCAAAGCGTCACATTTTTCCCTTGCCCCTCAACTTTCTCTTCATAATTGCTGAGGGGCACAGGCCCTGGGTGGGGCTTTGGTTTCCCGGGCGTTTCCGCACCCTCCTCAGCCCCCCGCCATGGAGTGGCTTCGGTCACCCAGGCTTTATTGTGGTCGGCGGGGAGGGTTCTGTGGTGGCACTCGGTTATGGCCTTGGAATTGCTCGGAGCCTTGGGGCTGTTCGGCCAGGCAGCTTGGGGAACAACAACAACAACATCTATTGTCTGATGCCGTGATCCCCGAAGGGGTGGCCAAGAACGAACCGCCCCCATGCACCTCTGTTCCCAGTCAGTCGACGCCCCTCCCCCCAACCAGCACCGCCTTCGTTCATATACTTCCTCACTCCATCCTTCCACCTCTCCCTCTGTCTACCTCTCCCTCTCTGTCCTTCCACCTCGCTCTCGTACACTCTCTTAGTCATTCTCTCGCTTTCCATACGTTCCATATGGCCGAACCATAAGCATGCAATAACCTTCAAATATTGCTTACCTGTGAAGTGTTATACCAGACAGATAGGCTACCGGACCGGTATGGGTTTTTATTTCAATTGTTTATATTGATTATTATTAATTTATGTATTTATTGTTATTGTTTTGCAAGGCAAGAAAGTTGCCGTATGTTTGTCAAGTATGAACAAAACCCTTATATTAAGGGGAGGTATTTAGTTTGTTCCCTAGACCTCCAGCAACCTTAAAATTACACCCCCTCGAGTCCCTTTCAAGATAAATTTGTACATTTTTCGGAGTAGTCTTAAATTACAGGCTCGCTATCGCTCGCCAGGATAAAATAGACACCTGAATTGCACGAAAGGTCTTAATATGGGGTGAAAGTTCTTAAAATCGCTAAACTAATGGGTCAAACGTTTTATAATATCAAAAGCAATGGGGCTAAACATGAGGGAGAAAGGGGTCAAGAAAACAATCCCTCAAGTGGAGACACCTCCCCTTAAGTGTTGGGTGGGTTCCTCAAGGTACCGGCACACACGTTGAGGTAGGGGGTGTGAATGTCATTAAGGGTAGATTTCCAGTTGAGGGATTTTTTCTTGACCCCTTTCATTCTCATCTTTAACCCCATTACTTTGCCGATTTTAACAACTTTCACCCCATTTCTGTCGATTTAAAGAAATGTCGTGCCATTTAGGTGTCCATTTTTTCCTGGTGAGCGATAGCGAACCTGTAATTTAAGAGGAATCGGCCTTCGGCCGGGAAATTTTTCTACCGAAAAATGTACAAATTTATCTTGAAAGGGGGTTAAGAGTGAGTAATTTTAAGCTTGGTGAAGGTCTAGGGAACAAACTAAATACCTCCCCTTAAAGTGAAGATCTTATAACTTGACTTCTGAGCGTGACTCTACCGGCGGTTAGTGCGTGAGGGGGTGAAGTTGAAGAGAGGGAGGGGGAGGAAGTTAGGCAGCCAGTTAATACGGTGAAAGTGAGGAATTGTGTCACGCTAAACCACTGCTGAAATACATGTAGTAGTGGTGCCATTGTTGGGGGGACGTGCACAAATATTTTATTAGAAAACCGTGAATGACTTACTATTACATAACATACTACACGCATAACTGTCTTGGTGGTGTGATGGTTAGTGTGTTTAAAATCTGTATATCGTATCCCAGGGTCGAATCCCGGGAGGTTCACATGCTTTCATTACTTTCATTGGAAGATGTTTGGTGTTTGGAGTGAAATTAAGTAATCAGAATGTTATTTATATATATATCGGTATTATTTATGCTTCTATAACTGAAAATACGGCATGGATACAGATTCCTGGAGGTAAACTGGGTCCCTTCTCCCTCATGTTTAGCCCCATTGGTTTTGTCTTTCATTCTGCAATAGCCTACTAATGGGGATTAACACGAGGAAAAATTGGGTCCCCAAAAAACAAAACCAAAGAACAATCCCTTAATTATTTCTCACCGGTGTGGCTAACCAACGATTGTATTCCCCTTAGAGAGAGAGTGTGTGTGTGTGTGTGTGTGTGTGTGTGTGTGTGTGTGTGTGTGTGTGTGTGTGTGTGTGTGTGTGTGTGTGTGTGTGTGTGTGTGTGAAAGGGAGAGAGATTCAGATTATTTGATTTCCATTAAATATACAATGGCTGTTCATACAATAAAATCATCTTAAACAAATTACATAATACATAATGCATCATAATCTTACATAAACAGTGTCGGTAAGAATGTACAGAGAAATAGCTCTTACATAAAATAGATTAAAAATATATAAGACGTGATCAATATCTTACTTTAGAGAGAGAGAGAGAGAGACACTTACTACATGTTAAGGGGAGGCACCGTTTTTCTGGACCCCCTTCTCCCTAATGTTTAGCCCCACTACTTTTGAGATTATAAGACGTTCGACCCATTAGTTTGGCGATTTTAACACCTTTCGCCCCATTTCGTTCTCGCTCTCTCTCTATCTCTCTCTCTCTCCTATTTTTTCCTTACTATTTGATTTGCTATTTCAACTAGGATCAAGTCCTGACCACCTTGCAGGAAAGTGTCAACACCTAATTGGCACGAAAGGTCTTAAAATTGACAACGAAATGGCGGCGAAAGATCTTAACATCTCCAAACCAACGGAGCGAACGTCTTAAAATCTCAACATTAATGGGGCTAAATTCTTGGTGACAGTAACTATAGGCTATGGCACACAAAACATGAGCTGTTAGCCAGTCTTTGTTTGCTAAATGGACGCTCAAGTGATACCGGTAACGCATGGCATTCTGGAGTCGTGGGTTATACAGTCATGCTCAAAAGTAGTGTGTGTCAAAACTAAGAAGAGTCATGAATATTAATGTTTAGTTCATGTGTAAGGCAGCAAACATACTCGGGGGGAGCAACTCTCTCCGAGGTCGCTGAGGGGGCCGAATCAACTCAAGGTAAGGCAATAAGAACTTTGATTTAATGTCGCCCTATTAGCTATATAGTCTGTACGTGCATACATTTCGATTTTATACCACCCAAAAATTAACTTGCTCCCCATCCCTTGCCCCCTTCTTGGCAAGCCATCCTGAATCTCATTAAAGTAACTTCTCCAACTAAATCAACTCAACCCCAGCTCAATTATTCAACTCACGCACGTTGGGTCAAGCCCCGACACCCTATTTCTCCCACTATTATCACTGTCTCTCCTACTTAACCAATAAAAACTTCCCTTCTTTCACCCTCACCCACCTTTTCTATATTCATTCATTCACATTGGTTTAAACTTTAACCCCTTCTGTACCGGGACCGTCTTTTTAACAGTCTACTATCAGACAATTTAATTCAGTTTATAAAGGGCCTCTAGCAATTAACATGCTTTGAAATATCTGATTTAACCCTTTTCACTACCACAGATCCTTCTTAACCCCTTCAGACTCATATGACGCAGAGGTTGCCAGATTAGCAATAATAAATAGAGTTCTCTCACTCTTATAATTACCTCTCCAAAATTAGTTTTCTGCCCACAGCTAACTCAAAGACAACTGCAGAGGTTAAAGTAACTAAACTAAAGGTTTCTAAATACCCCTGATGGTAACAAAGGCTTTAAAGTATCCCCAATAGGCTCAAAACAGCTAACTCAAAGACAACTGCAGAGGTTGAAGTAACTAAACTAAAGGTTTCTAAATACCCCTGATGGTAACAAAGGCTTTAAAGTATCCCCAATAGGCTCAACACAGCTAACTCAAAGACAACTGCAGAGGTTAAAGTAACTAAACTAAAGGTTTCTAAATACCCCTGATGGTAACAAAGGCTTTAAAGTATCCCCAATAGGCTCAACACAGCTAACTCAAAGACAACTGCAGAGGTTAAAGTAACTAAACTAAAGGTTTCTAAATACCCCTGATGGTAACAAAGGCTTTAAAGTATCCCTAATAGGCTCAAAATTGCGTCAAGAACGTGAGAGGGTTAAACTGCACACAGTCGTCTAAATATAGCTTAAATTTACTGAAAAAGACGCCGCTTGTACTGAAAAGGTTAACATCCTTTTGCATTACACTGTACAGCAACGGGGATTATCTTTCAACAGTTGGAGTGTACAGTTGGTCAAATACGTCGCTGTGTGCTGTATTAATGTCTGTCAGATGTTGGATAGGGTGTGTAAAGATCGGAACCTGTTTGTATATCTCACTCGAAACGATGGCTTATTTGCTTAGGTGGTGCTGGTACCAATTAGCCTATTGATCGAAATATACTTGGTGCCGCGACATCACTTATTTGGCCGACTGTACTACAATAAAGTCTGGTCATAATACCGGTACTGCCCCATCATGTAATTTGGCCGACTGTACTACAATAAAGTCTGGTCATAATACCGGTACTGCCCCATCATGTAATTTGGCCGACTGTACTACAATAAAGTCTGGTCATAATACCGGTACTGCCCCATCATGTACTCACTGTGGCTGATGTTGATATAATGCTAACTGTGCCTCAGCAATACTCAAAAGGTCCCACACCATTTCTAACCCCTTTAGCACCATGACGCCTTTTTACCTTTGATTCTGGCTAAAATTAGACGATTTTATGCAGTCTAAGACGGACCTATGTTATAAAAAGGGTTTATTGAAATCTTACTTGCCCATCCGAGTCGTAGAGGTAGATTATAAACGCATCAATGTCGTTTATTGGTGACCAGAATATGATGAATAATTAAGTCAGGTGGTGAAGGGTTTACAGCGAGCGATACAGCCAGACAGTGCCATAACCAGATTTTATTGTAGGCCTATAGGATAACCGTTAGTCCATGTTTGTGCCTCCCCACTTTATAGTCGCCTTACATGACACGCAGTAGAATTCGTGGGACATTATTTCTATTTTCTCCTCCACTAATGTGAAGCCCCCCTTCCCCATTTATTTTGCTGGCTCTAGCCTCTATATCTAGGCTATAAAGACTGCTGTAACAAAAATTCTCGGCAACTTCCTGGAGGTTACAACATGGGTTAGGGTAGCCTGCGAGTTACCTAAATCATAATATAAATGAACGCTAATTGTAACAAAATGAGTCTCCATAACAGTTACCTTCGGTTTATCTGTTTAGACTAGCACACGTAAACGATTAGAACACGGTGTATGTGTACCATTTTTGTTACAATGGAGTTCATGTTTGGAGTGTATAAAAACCTACTTAAAAACTATATATGTCTAAACTGTCCATCTCCCCAATCTATCTCATCAATCCTTCTTCCAGCTAGCCATGCATGTACACTCGGGGGTATTAAGTGTTGTCATAGATTCCAGTGTTTTTCGCTCAACAAGTGTTATTGCTATCTTTATAGTTACTGGGAAAAGTGCTTATCCCTCAGAGTATTAGTCAGTGTCCGAAACTTTGTGAACTATCTGACAACACTTATTAACCTCGACTGTACCGGTAGCTTATGCATACCTTTTGTCCAGCTACCGATTATACCTGTATAATTATACAGTACCGTAATCCTGATAGAGATGGTATGTTACCTGCCGAGCAATTGTGTTTGAAGACTTGGATTATTATGAGAAGGAATACAAGAGAATCAACATGAAATAGCATTGTTTTTATCACTTCCAAAGACAAAATTTGAACTACGGTAGTAACCATATCTCTATCCTTACATATACAATAAGTAACACCCCGTTCTTAACATTAATCATCTATTACAAACCCCCAATGCACTTGAATAAACTAATGAAAGCATATGGTCCTCCCGGGATTCGAACTCTGGACACCACACCCAGAACATAAGCATTAAACAATAATAAAGTAAAACAAATACTGAACTTGGCGACACCATAGATCTGTACCGTAGCCCCAGTGGTCGCACCCTACTGAACACTGCAACTTACACTAACGGTACCGTACACAACCATGATACAACGCACGCTCGTAACTCGTGTCATTCTTCCGTAATTACAGCTATAGTTATGGTGTAGTCTTTTTTTTCCAGCTGAGGATAAATTGTCATGTTTCTATCTTTGTTACTCAGCTATAAGTTAGATTTTGTAGCGAAATGATGTTGATTAAGAAAATGTGGCATTAACACGGCACACAGCCATAGTAGTTTCATATATTTCCATTAAATGTCGAGAAATCAGCTACTAAGGGATTCAATTTACCATCAGCTGGGAAAAAATATGGTATAGTTACTTTTTTTTTTTTTTTTTTTTGCAATACATTTTGGTAGTTCAGAGTTGCTAGGTCCTATACGTTTTTCATGTAAATTTCATATTGGTTTTACTTACTTGAATATATCACTGAAGAATTTTTGTTTTCGTAAATAACATAGCCTACTCAAATTAATGTTTTTTTAAATAACATTCAAATTAATAAAATCAACGTTAGATTCACATCAATAACCTCTATCAACTCTGAACTGCCATTGAAATTGATCGCGAAAACGTCTTCAACATGTAAGAAATTAAGAATACTATCCAAACTCTTTATTTCGGTGTTTATGTTATCCTTTACTGAATAGGAAGTTCCATCCATTGAGGGGAGATTTTTTGTTATAGACCCCCCCCCCCCTCCTCCTCCCTCATAATTAGCCCCATTATTTTTGAAATTATGAGACGTTCATGACGAGCTTGCGAGTACAGATAACTGCCGTTTTTTTTTTTTTTTCGAATAATGCACCCGTTTACTCCGAAGAGTGTCTTGTGTGTGTGTGGGGGGGGGGGGGGGGTTATTATGCTTGGAGGTCTAGGGAGAAAGTTGAAAAACAAATTATAATAATAATAGTAAACGGTACCGTATGCAAATGAACAAGTAAATACATAAATCTCCCCTTAACCGTTAACGGTACATACATGAAACACACGAGGTCCAGAGATTTTATAAGTTGCCTTTAGGTTACACACGAGTTCAACGTAGAGTTACCAAAATGATACCTAGCCTAAAGAACAAACCATACGAAGAGCGTCTTAGAGAATTCAATCTATTTCCTTTAACCCAGCGCAGATTAAGAGGCGACTTAATTCAAGTGTTCAAAATCATCAAAGGCATCGACAATATGAACTGTAGTAAGTACTTCACTATCGACCAATCTAATTACACGCGAGGAAACGGTTGCAAAATTATTGGTAAATCTTTTAACTCGCACGAATCTAAGAATTGCTTCTTCAATCGAGTTGTCAACTTGTGGAATGGGCTTCCCCGAAATGTTATAGACTGCATCACCGTTGATTCATTTAAACTCCGCCTAGACAAATATCTCTCATTAAACCCGCGACTGACTGCGTTTGTAAATGAATAACTTTATTTTATCCCCCCCTCAGTTACTAACCCATCTGTCCTCTACTAACTTCCTAATCCTGCCACGGACATTAGTTCCAGGGCAGTATTTCCCTTTCCAATGTTCCCTTACCCACTCTAAACCACTGTTTAGACACTTGATCCTCAGTGTTTTGGAGGACAAGCAACCTAGAAGGGTCACTAGACCTGTTGTTGCTTGATTTCCTTTGTACTCCTTTGTATGTTTGTCATTGTGTTCCGCTCTCTGTAACGGTATTGTTTTCTCGGTCACGTGTTGAAATAGAGTTGGGAAATGACTTAACTCTCAAACTACTGTAACTCATTTCAGTTTGGTCATTTCCGGTTATATTGTTACGTTGGACTTATATATACCGGGTATATATCTCTATATATATATATATATATATATATATATATATATATATATATATATATATATATATATATATATATATATATATATATATATATATATATATATATATATATATATATATATATATATATATATATATATATATATATATATATATATATATATATATATACTGTGATATACCAGTAACTTCATAGATTACGTACGTACAGTCATGGTCAAATGAATATAAATTTTACAGTTCTGTGATTTAATGCCAAATAACTTGAGAACAATCATTTATAAATGTGTATTGTGAAGGCTTTGCTCTGTATCGTATAGAAGCCTTTCAATACAATATCGTTGTTCGGTTTTTTTAAGGGGGGATGGGCGTATTTATTTGCTCATGTAACTTTTTACAATTTTTGTTGTTTCCTCCCTAGACCTCCATCAACCTTAATATAACACGCCCTAGACCCCCTTTCAAGTTAATATTTGTACATATTTCGGTAGAAAAATTTATAATCTTCAAGGACACTACATCCGCCTTATTAGAAACAATTTATTAGGGAAAATAGGGACCAATAGTCTGGCCATATTGTTCTCATTATAGTCCGCATGGAGGAATTTCGTTATCGACACGACAAAATCCGATTTCAAAGAAAAATACACCAAAAATCTGTCAAAGATGTCAAATAGCGGGGGTGTGGGGGCAGCAGCCCCCACCCATAATACTAGGATAGGTTAGGTAAGGTTGTTAGGTTAGGCTAATGTCCTTTCAAAGGGGTATAGGCTAGTAAACACTAGGATAGCCTATACCTGGTCAGAGGTAAGAAGAAGAAGAGTCCTGATGTAGTCTCCTTGAATGTTACCGAAAAATTTCCCGAAAAAAACATTGTCTTGGGTAGGCTAACTATTGTATAAACACACATTACTGGCTAACCTTGGGCGGTTCTATTCAGCGGAGGGAGAACGTCTGGAAGCCAAAGGGATAAACCTGTTTTCTATTATATTTTGTGTCTTTCCTTATTTCTTGTCTATCCTTATTCTCTCTCTCTCTCTCTCTCTCTCTCTCTCTCTCTCTCTCTCTCTCTCTCTCTCTCTCTCTCTCTCTCTCTCTCTCTCTCTCTCTCTCTCTCTCTCTCTCTCTCTCTCTCTCTCTCTCTCTCTCTCTCTCTCTCTCTCTCTCTCTCTCTCTCAAGAAAGAAAAACATGCTTAACCCTACTGTTAGTGTAGTTCCCGATACCAATGTTAAATAAGCCGCAAAATAATACGAGAAAAACTTGCGAAATTGATAAAACATAGTTTATCTGTTTTTGTTTTCTATTCTGACTTCCTATTTCCCAAGTGCCGGAAATGTGTAGGCTACAGTCGCAGTAAATTTTTTTTATTGAACCTCCATAATTTCAACTCTGTTTATCTTTCTAGTTATAAGTGAAAACATGTTCTATATAAGGCGGTGTCACCGGAGCACTTTTTCTGTCAAATTTTATGGGCAATTATTGTAGTCTGCCAGTTTCAGAATTTGAATTTTATTTAGAATTCGGCTACCTACCATAATCTATATTCAGTCTAGTTTTCGATTGCAAAGCTAAAGAGCTTCAAAATATTACGATAAATAAATTGCTTATAGAAAATTGCCGTAAAAAGCGTTTGTGTGACACTGGCAATAGACTTTAAAATGAATAGCATTCCCTTACATGCTTTTTGTGTTCAGTGTGGTTCCGAAGTATTGTTACATACAGTATATTGGTATCAGCAATATTTACACATGATTTCTTCTTTTTGAGTCTTGTCTTATCAGAGGGACCCGCAGAGGGTTGCTCTCGGGCAGCGTGATGTGCAGGGGAATTGGGAGCAAGGGATAAGATCGGGTCAAGTATTAGGGAGATAATGATTAGTGATCCTATTTCTAAAGGAATCAAGAGTGGGGCTATTAACTAAGTGAGATGGAAGGTGATTCCACTCTTGTATGCTGCGGAGAAAAATGAATGTCTGAATATGTCCGTGCTTGCCTGATATGTGTGGTATTTTAAGTTGTGGCTGCGTCTCGTAAATTATATGTTTGTAGGGTGTAAATATGTATTTTTGTCTATCTCCACTAGGCCTAGATTGTTTGTGATTTTGCATAACATTTGTTGTCTGTGTATTTGTCTTCTTGTTACAAGGGGGTCTAGTTTAATGTCTTGTTTGAGCAAATTGACTGATGTAGTATGTCTAATCACGTCTGATCCATCTTGCAGCTTTGTTTTGTATGGCCTCTAATTTATTGATATTATTGTGAGTGTGTGGATCCCAGACGGTGTAGCAGTATTTTAAGTGTGGCCGAACTAATGATTTGAAAGCTTGAATATTTATGTTTGCGTTACACTTTGTGAGATTCCTGCGAAGGAAGCCCAGGGCCCTATTAGTCTTTGCTCCGATGCTGCTCGTGTGTGTGGTCCACCTCATGTCCGCTGAGCCTAAATATTTGTGGGAGCCTGGGAGGGAACGGTATCTAAAGGGGTATTGTGAAGTTTGTAAGGGAATGGGATGGTTTTATTGTAACAGGTGAAGCAAATATGGTGGCACTTTTCAGGTCTGAATGTCATCTGCCACTTGGCTTCCCACTGTTCAAGCGTAGTTAAGTCGTCATGTAGTTGGAGGCAATCGTCCCTATTGATAATTGGTCCATAAACTAAGCTATCGTCTGCAAAAAGTCTAGTAGTGGAAGGTCATTAATATATGAAAGGAAAAGTAGGGGGCCCAAGACGGTGCCCTGTGGGACCCAGAAGTTACAGATACAGAAGAAGAATGACAGCCCTCGAGAACAACACGTTGCTCACGATTAGTTAGGAAAGTCTTAAGCCAGTGAAGAAATGGTCCTCGGATGCCATAATAGTGAGATATGCAACCATGTTCCTACTCTTACTAACCCTATTCAACATCTGATAGACATTGATACAGCACAGAGCGAGCCAAGCGTAATGACAGCGGAGACATGACTAATTAGCGCCATCGTACCTCTTAAAATGTCACAGCTAACCCTTTTATCTCCCCAGGATGAAGTGTGCCGCAGCGTTAGTAGTGTGGTCCCTGGTGATGGTGGCCGGGGGTGCGGAGGTGGCCCCCACTAGGCCCCTGGACTTGGCCCACAGGACTCAGCCACCCACAGAGGAGTCACGCCCACAATTCGCCCAGACGCTTTACAAGGCTACAGATTACTCGGTGGGTCACTTGTTACATGTTCCTTAAGTGGGGATGGTTCACTTTTTGGTCAATTTTTTAATGTAGGCTATATATTATTTTTCTAGTTTCCATCCTAGACCTATGCTGGCCAAACCTCCTCCACAAACTACAACATAACGGACCACCTCATTGTCTCTCATTCTAGGAATGGGGATTTCAATTAGTTAAGGGGATGTTTTTAGTTTCCTCCCTAGACCTCCATCAAGCTCTAAAAAAATACCCCTAAGACTAATTTTGAGATAAATGTGTACATTTTTCTATAGTAAAATGTCTCGGCCTTAGAAAATTTGACACTTAAATGGCATGAACAATCTTAAAATTGGCAGAAATAGGACAAAAGGTCTTAAAATCGTCAACGAATGGGACCAACGTCTTAGATTCTCAAAACAAATGAGGCTAAACATGAGAGAGAAGGGGGTCTAGAAAAAAAACTATTAAATGAAAATCTCCCATTAACGTTTGAATAATCGTATGCCTCAGTGTAATTCTATTCTGGTGGTGGGCTGGATCTATCAGAGTGAGGGTTGGTGTCCTCTACTTCCCATAGCCATTTTCTGACTACCTTTATCATCATTCTTATTTCTAACTTTTTTCTTGAGAGTGGTGGCAGCAGTGGGGCCATAATGGTGTGCCCCATGGTTCCCTAGTGTCTTACTCTCACAGCCCACTGGCACAAGTTGGCCTTTCTCTCTCTGGCGTAGGGATGCGGCGACCCCACCGCCCGCCACTTTGGTGGTGCAATTAGCCTCTGGAGCAGTGGACCACTGGTTCCTATTTCCAGAAAATTCCTGTGCTTGGTATGCTTCCAGCCCCCACTATGCTTTACCCCACTGAGGTAAATAAAATAGCAAAACAGTGGTGGAACTGCCATCCGGGTGAGGGACTGCTCTGGGTCTGCTCCTTCAGTGTTCATGGTTATAATCCACTTAGTGGAAATGGCACTGTGGAGTGGGTTAGTCGGGGCATGTCTAGGAGCCTGGAGGCAGTTTCTGCCATGGCCATCCCTTTTGGGGCGCTTCCTCTGGAAGCGAGGCGTCAGATTTGATGATGATGAATTCTGTTCTTGTATATACCTCTTAGAGACACTCAAGAACACGCTTGTTCCCATATGGTTGTCATATTCAATGGTTACTTAGTAGCCACAACTTCCCATATTGACATTTATACTGAACGTTTAATCTTGCGCTTCGTATTTCTACCCGATACAGACAATCAAAAACACCCTATAGTCTATTTCTTTTCAACTGACGGTAAATTGCAAAATTCCGATCAAGATTTCTCGGTTATTTTGAAGATATTCTAGTGAAATATGGTGCTAATTATATAAACTTGGTCTTAATATGATGCAGACACATAGTATCATATTTTTTTCCATTAAGTATCGAGAAATTAGCTGCTAAGGAATTCAATTTATTGTCAGCTGAAAAGAAACAAAGTATATATAGTATCTATCTGACCGTCATATTCAGTAGGAATTAAACGGCCACATACTGCCATTTTTACTTAACAATTTATGCCTTTTATTTCTACCCCCTACAGTTAATCTGGGTCTTCTCCTGGGTGACCTAGATGTGTGTGAATTTGTATTTTGTTTTTGTGTGTTCATTGTTTTCTGTTGTGTTGTCCCTATTCGGGTTCTGTCTTGAGTCGGCCACCCCCAGATTTTTTTTTTTAGGAAAAGTGGGGAATTGGCCAGAGTACATACATACATACATACATACATACATACATACATACATACATACATACATACATACATACATACATACATACATACATACATACATACATACATACATACATACATAGATAGATAGATATAGGCTATAGGGGAGGTGTGGCAGAGTGGTCTTGCCACTGGACTGGTAATCCAATGGACCCGGGTTCGAATCCCAATATGTCAATGGGAAGATATTATTAGGATGGAATTTGTGCTGTACCTAGTTTCAGTGCATTACCACAGCACACCGAAATGCCAAAACAAATACCCTCATTGTTCCCTGATTAAATAGCATTGTATGAATATTCCCATATTCAAAATATGTTACAGGGGGGCAATGCCTAGTGAGTTAATTGCTCAATAGGTGGTGTTCTGAGAGTGAGGGTCCGAGTGTGGGGGATGAGACTGTGAAGCGCAGAGGCGAAGCGGCTTCAGAGATGGAGTTGCTTCGAGCCGGGGTGCTTCGCATGTCTCACTCCCTAGACTGGAACAAGACCTCACGGGCCTCACCGTGTTCAGCGGTGTAGTGTAAAGGCTATCAGCCTATGCTATGGAATATAGAAAAAAAAAAAAGGCTAATTAAGAACACCCTTGTACCCATCTGGCCGTCTTTTTAAAGAGACAATGAACGGAGGAAGGAAAAACACAGACAAAACAAAAAGGTCCATGTGCCTAAAGGCATCCTCCATTTATAAATTTTTTGTAACAACTGGATTTAAACATTTGTAGATTGTAAGTTTGTGGAAAGCAATTCGAGGGAAGTGAATTCCAAAGAGTAGTAGCTCTGGGGATAAATGAATTCTGATAAGCAGAAGTTCTGCATTGTGGAGGAGAAAGTGTAAATTCATGGGCGCTCTCAGCTGCCCTAGTTCTACGGGGAAAGATGTGGAGAGGCGGCACAATTGAAGCAAGTTCCTCGGAACAATTGCTGTGAAAATATCTGTAGAATAATGCAAGGGATGCAACGTTTCTTCGTATGGATAATGTAGGAAGGTCCTGTGTGATTGCAGGGTTATTGATTAATCTAATAGCTTTATTTTGAATTTTGTCCAACTGCCTCAATGCAACCACTCCACTTCCACCCCACAGAGGTGAACAGTAATCCACCTGAGAACGCACATGACTTTTATATATCACGGCCAACTGCTCGTCAGTGAAGAATTCTCGAACTCTGTACAGGAGTCCCAGTTTTTTAGAGGCATTCTTAGCAATGCTTCTAACATAATGTGTCCAGCTCAAGTTAGTAGTTAATGTTACACCGAGAATGTCAATACTAGGGGAAGTGGGAATATTTACATCATTAAAAAATATATGGGAGTCAGTGAGATTCTGTCGGTTAGAAAATTGAATGTACTTGGTTTTCTGTGCATTAAAGGAAACTAGATTCTTTTGTCCCCATCCATTAATTCTAGAAAGGTCCTGGTTCAGAGAAATTGCAGTGTTTATTTTTGAATTTATAAGATCGGGTTGGGTGAAAGAATTGGTAAATGTGAAGGAACTGTGGAGTGTTGAGTCATCTGCGTAGGAATGTATTGGATTATGAGTGGTAGATATGAGATAATTGATATGAATGAGGAACAGAATTGGGGCCAAAACTGATCCCTGGGGAACACCAGCATTTATTGAGTGAAATTGAGAATAAAGGCCATCTACCATTACACATATTTTTCTGTTATGAGGATAAGAAGAAATTAGTGGAACTAATGATGCAAGGCCGTAGTGTGACATCTTCGACAATAAGGATTGATGCCAGACTCTATCAAATGCTTTTGATATATCCAGTGCTATTGTATGTGTTTCACCATGTTGGTCTGTAGCTTGGTTGATTTGATGCGTAAGAAGGCAAAGCATGTCTGCAGTTGATCGACATCGTCTGAAACCATATTGCCTATCACTGATTAATTTATTATTCTCAAGATGCTTAATTATGTGATTATTTAATATAATTTCAAAGACTTTACCAAGAGTGGAAGTTATAGCTATTGGTCTGTAGTTTGATGGATCTGAAGAGGCACCTTTTTTAGGAACTGGATGGAGGTTTGCTTCTTTCCAGGGTACTGGGAAGCATGAGGTATGAGTACACAGACGGAAAAAATTTGCCAATACAGGAGCGAGCACCAAGGAGCAATTCTTAAGTACTATTGGAGGAATTTCATCTGGACCAGGAGCCTTATCTACTGAGAGATTCTGCAAAATAGTTTTGACATGTCTGGTGTGGATCTTAAGTGAGGGAATTTCAGGCGAATTAAAATTAAGTACAGGGACATCTTGATTTATTTCATCTAAGGTTGAGTTGGTGGGAGAAAATATCCGCAAGAAGGTTAGCTTTACCTCGTGGGTCACTTACAAGATTGCCAGTCGGAGATTTTAATGGTGGAATGGATGAAGCAGTAGTGAAGTTGGATTTAAATGAGTTAAGAGTAGACCAAAATATTTTGTTATCATTTGGATTATTTAGAAGTTTATTTGCCTGCTTGTGGAGAAAGTTTGATTTGGTTAGGTTTAATACAGTTTTGGCATGATTTCTGATGTTTCTAAAGTAATTAAAGGCTTCATGTGTTTTTGATCTGTGTATGCATTGTAGGCTATTGCTTTTTGTTCAGTTACTCTAGCACAATTATGGTCAAACCATTTAGGTGAATTAGATCTTTTACTGTACTTTTGATGAGGAATAAAAGTTTCCATTCCAATTTTTACAAAATCTTGTATGTGGCTCAAGGTGGAGTGTGCATCATTAGAAAAGAAAGAGGTCCAGGGAATATCAATAAAGAAACCTTGAAGACCCTCCCAGTCTGCCCTATCGTAATGCCATTTAGTCACCAAAACAGGTTCAGAGTGGGAAGGTGTGGTAGCTGATAGACAGGTGGCCTGTATCAGACAGTGATCAGAAGATCCAAGCGGGGACCTCACTGCAACATCATAATTTTCTGAATTGGTTGTTAAAAATAAGTCCAGTAGGTGGGAATTATGATTAGGATTATCTGGTACACGGGTGGGTTGGTTGACTAGTTGAGTGAGATTAAATGAGTCTGCAAATAGCTCACATTCAAGACCAACATCATCAGTCCTGGCTGAATGAGTGAGCCATTCAACATTATGGACATTAAAATCACCCAACACAGTGATTTCAGAAGAAGCATTTAAGTTGAGGACACTGAGTTGTGAGGACAGAGAATCAAAAAGACTTTGCTCTGGAGGAGTATTTGGGGAACGGTAGATGCAACATATGTATTTAAATTTACCAGCAGAAATTAATTTGTATATAGAATAATCAAAATAGGGACAATTGAAACTAGTAACCTCCTCCAGGCCAATTTCAGATTTTGCGAAGCAACATACACCTCCTTTAGGTCTGAAATTTTGGAGCAGTTGATAACCTGGAAAATTAAATCTAGACGTGTCAGATGTGGATGTTACTTGAGTCTCTGTCAAACAAAGGAGAGTAGGGGATTCTGCTTGAAGAAATTGGTGTACAGAATTGATGTTAGAGTGAAGTCCCCTTATATTGCTAAAGAAAAAGCTGCACCGACGAGCAGCTTTGGGACGTTGCAATGCTCTTGACACAGTCGCATGATGACGACCGGGAGGGCCCTGTGTCAATGACCCAACCCTGCCGGGGGTGGATATCTGAGGGACCACCAGGTTTGCTCTTAACAATTGTACTGCCATATTTATTGGGTAAGGTGTATGGTGTTACATGTATGATATGTAGTGGGAAGAGTAGTGTTTTATGGATAGAGGATAGCAATGTAGGGCAATGTCGTGAAGTTGGATGTGTATGTTATATAAAGAGGGTTTTCCTGATACCCCTGATGTGTGAGGCAGAAAGATATGTATCCAGCTACCAAGGCCTGGGAGAGAAAATGGAATTCAGGCTATTCCCTGAGTCTCTCGAAACCTTGGCGGTAGTACTTCCCTGGGCGGGGCTGCCTACCCCTACTACCTACATACTCCGTGTAGCATCTTATGCCTCATATTTCTACCCCCTACAGATAATCAAGAACACTCTAGTGCCCATCTGGCCGTCATATTCATACAATCTTATTCCTCCTATTTCTACCCCCTACAGGTAATCAAGAACACCCTAATACCCATCTGGCCGTCGTATTCCGTGGAGTACTACAGCACCGAGACCACGACCACCGATTACAACATAACCGTTCACCTGACGGAGTGGTCCACCGTTCTCAACACCACCGTGGACTACTACACGCCGGACTTTTCCAACAGCACCCTCAACGTAGCCCCCACCTCCTACCAGACCATGGAATTCCAGCACCAGACCGTTATCTACACCGATCGACAGAACATCACACATACCGAGTACCAGGAAAATGACTTGCCTTTATTCTAAGGATTTTTAAACCCAAGTGATCTCAGTAACTCCAACAACACTTTAATTTTTATAATGTAAAACTTGCAAAATAAACAAACCAAAACTGGGACGATACAAGATAAATGGAAAAGAACTAATCAAAATCGGTAAGTCAGATCTGAAGAAAATAGTTTAGCATTGACAAGCTCAAATTAAATATTGAAATGAATCCTTACTAATGAAATTACTGGAGCATGAACTGTGAGAGATCATTTCAAATATATTTTACTTGTAAAAAGATACTGTACACGTCTTTAGCTCACACTGTGCTATGGACTTCCAGCACCAGACAGTTATCTAAACCAACCACCACAATATTTCCGGTAATCCTACAGAAGTTCAGGAATATTACTGGCCTTTTGTGTAATTAAAATTTAAAACTTGTATAATATACAAATTAATTATCTCGGGGGAAGTGCTGGTCCTTCCTCTCTACTTCTGCAGCACAGCTTCTTGACCAATTGAGGCCTTTCTCTTTGCCAATATGACTTTAATACTATGTCACTGTTCTGAGCTACTTTTTTAAAGATAGGTTTTAACTCCTAAACTGTGAGAAATCATTTGTATATATATATATATAAAAAAAAATCCATTAGCCAGACTAAGAAGCACAGAATTATATGGCACCCACTTTGTTCCAAACTGGAGAATTTTATTACCAAACAATTTTACACAGTGCTGTTGTTGTTCCCTAAGCTGCCTGGCCGAACAGCCCCAAGGCCCCGAGCAAGGCCGAGGCCATAACCGAGCGCCCCCCACAAAACCCTCCCTGCCGACCACAATAAAGCCTGGGTGACCGAAGCCACTCCATGGCGGGGAGCTGAGGAGGGTGCGGAAACGCCCGGGAAACCATAGCCCCATCCAGGGCCCTGTGCCCCTCAGCAATTATGAAGAGAAAGTTGAGGGGCAAAGGAAAAAAGTGACGCTTTGGCTTCCAATCTTGGTAGATTGGGAGGTCAATCCACGGAAGAGACACAGTCACTTGAGATCTAGAAAATATATAAGTAAAAGAAACAGTCAGATTAAGCTATGGGTATGGCAGAGATCGCTCAGTTCTCACTCTGATAGACCAGCCCATCAGTGCTGTAATAAGCAAAAGGTAACTTGTATAGATTCCTGAAAACCATTTGAATTTTATCTTAAGCTGGTACCATATTGCATACCGTAACTTTTAGATTCTGGTGTGACAGATTATGAGGTGAGCTTTATCAATCATTTTGTAGCATTAATTAACATACTGTACAGTATCTTCTTTTATCTGATACTAGTGAAAAATAATCCTAATGTTGCAGGAAAATTTTTAACTATCAAAAATTGATTATAAAATGTCTATGATAGGCCTACCCTCTTACGATTATCTTGGAGGAAATGCTAAAGAGTTCATCATCATCTGTAAGGAGTTTGTTATTGTATTCCTTAACAGGCAGACAAATGTTATAATTATCAAGGGTCAATTGGAACATGTATTTTTTTAATATATGCTTGCAGTGTGCTGAAATCAGCCTTATACTACTGTACATTAATGTTCTCCTCTTAGCCTTTAACCCATTGTACCCCAGCGCCGCAGCATATGTATGTAATGCTAAAGCTCAGCGCCGCATAGGGTGCGTCGCGGTTAATTACTCCGGTCCTATGGCACCTAGAGGGCTCAGAATTGTATGGGAACTGCGTAAGAATCCCACGCAACAATGCCGATGGTTGAAAACCCTCAAAGTCCAACTGCGTGCGCGTGAGCACGCAAACACTTGTTTTTGCGTACCCATTTCCCCTCTTGTAATTCCGACTTTCGGGCGACCCGTAGGACCCCTTAATGACCTAAGGGATCGGGGGGTTTTTTTGTGGTTTTTCCTTCATTTCTAACCCATTCCAGGTATTTTCTGGAAGAAAAAAAAATTACAACCTGCTGGTGTATGTTTATTTTTAATTAGCTGGTGCTCAGAGGGTTAAATAAACATGGAAAGTCGTATTCAAAGCATAGGAGGCATTACTTATATTTTTTAATCTAAGACCATTTCCAAATAACTTGCCAAGGAATATATTAATGTGAAATTAGTTATGAAAGTATTTACTATTTCTGTCTTCAATAAATGCTGCTTGATTGGTTCACTTGACATGTAATATTGTGATATTTCTAATTACCTACAGGTATTTTTAATACTACAGAACATCTGTTAATTTTAAGGTAGAAACAAGTGTGCTTCAAAGGTTTACATGCTAAATTAGAATTAAGAGTGGAGATTATAATATGTACGAAAGGTAGAAACAAGTGTGCGTAGAAGGATTAGATGCAAAATTACAATGGAATAAGTTCATTCCTTGCACAGAGCCAGAACTTAATACAATGATATATCCGTGAAAGTACAGTAATAGAGCTTTCTAATGACATCTGAATCATCTCTGTACGAAGTCTGGTTGTCTTGCAACGATCTTGCATTATTCAGCCAAAATTTTTAAAAATAAGCGGTTTCGAGCTGTTTTCGCTATGTGTAACGCTTCAATGGTGTGAGAGAAGACGGTCTCACACACCAGTGCGTGCCCAGACTTGGTGGGCTCCGGATGAAGCCCTCTTGTTCTGCCTGCAACAGCTTGCGTCGCTCCCAAGATACATAATGGGCGGATTTTGGTTCCCATCAGGTGACGGGTGCCACACCAAAGGCGTTAATAGTTGATATTAATGTGTAGGAAGCTGTAATTACAGGTAGAATAAGGCATATGAAAGGTCGAGAATGTGGTGGTATGATGCGGTGAATGAGTAGTTGTTCAAACTTATTAATTGGCATGGATGATGCATGAATTTCATATAGGTAAATGATAAGATTGAAGGGAGGAACTTTGCTAAATACATAAAGCTTCATGTTTTTACTCTTGTGGCTTATAAGTTCCCTTCTCCATTTTTTGAGAGTTTAGATTGCCCTCTGACTGATATGCTTTGACTGATATGTTTGCTTGGGAAACAGATTAACTTGCTCATGTAGTGATGTACACCCTATGTGGTGGATTGTGTTCTTTTATTTAATAATTTTCATTTTAGTAAGCGTTGTTTCCACATAGCGATTTTGATAATTTAATTTGACTTTATATTGTCCTTGTCCCAATTTTGGTTTGTTTAGTTTGCAAGTTTTACATTTTAATGAGTAGGCTATTAAAGCTTTGTTATTTTGTTTTTATTATTTGCTTTTACAGTAATATGAAGCCTGACACAATTATTAAACCTTTGTAATTTTTATAATATTTTTTTACTTTGAAGGCTATCATAAGTTTGTATAGCTCATACATTTTGCTTTGCAATATATTTTTGATTTGATGACAATTACTCCAATTACTCAAGTTATGTTACTTTCTTTTCATAATATACTGTTAATACGATGGCTTGTACATTTGTTATTGACGAGCCCAAAGCTTATTCTTTTTACTCGCTAAGTATGGGATATTTGTAGCTGCTCCTTAAACAACTGTGATGATTAATAAAGGGTGAGAAGCCATTCATATTGTTTTTCTGATGATATTTTATACTGTACATACAAATTTAAAGCCGTTTGTCCACAGAGACTGTGCTTACAGTCTCACATCCTAAATGGCAGCTTTCCAGGCGGCCCTGTCAAGGGCTGCCTCTGTTAAGTTCTTTATTTTGAGATCGGACCGGAGTACCCGAGCCCACGTCATTCTAGGTCCACCCCTACGCGCAGCTCCTCCCACATTTACAGTCCGGCATTTCTTCACCCAGTTCTGATCATCCATTCTCTCCACATGTCCAAACCAACTAAGTTGGCTCGTGCGCATCACTTTACTGACACTCCTAATCCCAGACACCTTCTTAATTCCTCGCTCGATACCCTGTCCCTAAGATTAACCCCACACATCCATCTCGCCATTCTCTTCTCATTCCATTCCATTCTATTGATATCCTCCACTTTGACCGGCCATGTCTTCGAGGCATAGGTCATCGCACTCCTAACGCACGAGGTATACACCTTCCCTTTAAGGTGGGGTGGGAGCCCTCTCATGGTCAGGAGCAGCAACATCTCTCTAAACTTTCCCCAGCCACTTCTGACTCTAGCAATGGAGCCAGCTTCAGCGCCACTTCTGGCGGAAACCGTATCGCCCAGGTAGCAGAACTTATTCACACACTCCAGCGTTACACTGTTGAAATCTACACTGACAGGTGGGTCATTTAATACAAGATCTCCCTTGCACACTGCACATTCAAAGTCTGATTCTTGTCAAAGGTCCTCTAGCTCCACTACATCTCTTGTGTACCCAGTCACTACAGACGCAACATTGAATTTAATTACTTCTCACCCCCTTCCCACATACTTCCGTGCCTTAACTTTACATTATACTTACATTATACTATATTGCATTATATACTATATACTACATTATACACTATATTACATTATACTAGTAAATACTTTAACATGGACAACTAATGAAGACGTGGGATCATGTACGACTTAATCTGATATACCATCAATTACCCCTTCCAATCGTGTAATCATTAGGCTATCCTAGTGCAGTTGGGTATAAGTACTGTACATGCTTAGATTAATATCCAGTATTCGAGAATGGATAATATATTGTGAGCTTGTCCTTTAACCCTCGGAATCTGGGGGGCCTCATATGAGGCAAAAATATTATTGGCAGGAATCCGGGAGGCCTCATATGAGACAAAATGTGCCGCTAAAATAGTCATATCACGGCAACCACGCGTCGTATCCATATCATCTCAACGGCATTCTACAGACAACAAAAAGTTCTACAATTTTCAAAAACATTGAATGCTCTAGGTGGTCTCAATGAGTAGTTACTGAATTATGAAGTTTGCCTGTACATAAAGGGCCCCGGACACAGCGATCGGGGTCATATGAGGCCCCCCGGATTTCGTGGGTTAACTCTTGATAGCGTAATGGTTAATGCACTGGATTTCGATGTGAGTATCCTAGGTTGCAATCCTAGGAGTACTACATGTATTCATTGATTTCATTAATTAGGTTCATTTGTAAGTTAATTGGTGGGTTAGTGATATTAAGGATACAAAACAAAAATATGGCAAGTGAGACAGCCCTGAATAGGTTGCTTGGAGCGCCGCTTTTAGAACACGAGACTGAAACTGCACCTTGTGTGGGTGACTCCTCTGTCTTCATTCATTGTCTTGGATCTGTAGAACTCCCGTAAAGGAATTTATAGGCACCAATTTAACATGTAAGTACCTCCAGGGGACTTTAGATATGTAATAGGAGTTGTAGGAACTTTAATTTGACCTGCTTGGACTCGCTTGCTAATCTTGTTTACGATTCCCAAACACAGAATAAGCCAGCTGCTTTCAGAAACATCAGTAAGGATATATGGCCGTGTATTTGGGAGCACTTCCAACACTACCATAAATTAAAAAGAAAAAGTATGTGTAGTATTTAGTGTGAGTTTGTATCAAACTACATGTCCAAAAATATTGATTTTGGAAGTGAGTCTGGAGCGTGTGAATAACTAACTGTTACTTGGGTGATATTATAGTTGTGCCGATGGTGGGACCAAACCTGGTACTATCGTTAGAGTTGGATGTGGTTAGGGAAAGTTCAGAGAGCTGTTGCCTCTTTTAACCATGAGAGAACTCGTTTCGATTGAAGAGAAAGTTGTATGGTATGAATAAGAGCCACGGTGGTCAAGTGGAGAGCACGCTCACATGTGAATCTGCTTGACCAGGGTTTGATCCCAGCCGTGGCGGACATTTAGTGGGTATGGTAGTACAGTACGTCCTAGCATGTATATAATATTCGCACCCATTCTGGGGACACCTCGACGATGTATACAGACTATTAACACACATTAGATGTGGCTGGGGAAAGTTCAGAGAACTGCTGCCAATTCTGACCATGCAAAGAATGCCTCTCCCCCTGAAGGGAAAGTTGTATGCTTCGTGTTAGAAGTGCATTGACGTATGCCTCAGAAACATGGGCCATTAAATTAGAGGATGTCAACAGAATGGAACATAATGAGATGAAAATGGTGAGATGGATGTGTGGGACCAAACTGCAGGTTAGAATAGGCCTAACTAATGATGAGCTGAGGAGACTCTTAGGTGTAAAGAGTATTAGCGAGGAGATGCATACAAGTAGACTGGCATGTGGAGAGAATGGATGACCAAAAAAGTTGCAGGTCTGTGATCGTGGAGGAGCTGCACCAAGGGGTGGACCGAGGAAGACCTGGGATTGGACTATACGTGCCTATCTCAAATCCAAAAACTTGACAAGTGAAGCAGCGTGGAAAAATATGAAACTACTATCTCTCTACACCATATTACAACCAAGTGTATATAATTAGCACCATATTTCACTACAAAACCTTCAAAATAACTGAGAAATCTTGATGGAAACTTTTCAATTTACCATCAGTTGAAAAGAAACAGACTATAGGTATATAGAGTATAATGACAGAGGTTTGTTCGTGGCTACCCCATTAGGGATTAGGATGTCTGGCAATATATAGATAGATAGATAGACAGATATAAAACATAGATGATAAATGAGTGTGTCATGATATACTGAACGGGTCAAGGTACAATAATGCTGTTTTTGGATAGCTATAAGGTCAAGCGAGGTAATGTCAAGGTTCTCGTGATTATAGGCATATGCAAATTATATAAGATCGTGAATTATAGTATAAGGATTTTAAAAATCCTCGAAAAGCCCAAAACAAAATTGTTATCTGAATGTATCCGATGTTCAAAGCTAATATATCCATGTTATACACCTCTATAACATTTGTATTATAACCGACCTCTTTCAATACTTTCATTTTCATTTCTTATGCATCAGTATTAAAGTATTGTTTAGTAGACTAACAATCTTATACATTCACTCAATCTTGATCAACCACCAGGATGCAATAACTGGCTCTCTATAATTCTACACAACCAATGACGGTAAAAAAAATATAATGGGCAGGTAAAGGAGAAAGGAGTCCGCAGCCAATAAGACATTTCGTCACCAACTTCATTAGCTTTGAAATAATTCAAATCTATACTTACTAGTGATACCAATACCCAATTCATTATCATAAATATAATAAAACAGCATTCGTCTAAATTGTCCTACTCCTAAGTTATTATTTGGTTGACATTGAAGGTGTGAATGGCGAAGTACCCGCAAGTGTCGAAAAGACTTACATAACCAGTGTTGCAAATTTAGCGACTTTATTGCTCTAGATATAGATGTGTTTACTTTCATCTAGCAACACTTTTAAAAAGCTATAGACATACCATTTAACACTATTTTCAATTTACATTACATATATGCATCATGATATACGTATCTTATTAGCTATTTTGTAGATATTATGCACTTATCAGTGTATAACGGTAATCTAACGACTTTCGGGCGACGGGTATAGCGATAATTGTGGCGTTGCAAATGCTGCTCTGCAATGTTGCTTATAAAACACCTTTATTGCTAGATTTAAATAAATTTGCTTACATCTAGCAACAATTATTGACGCCTTAACGGCAGGATTTCTAGCTATATATTGGTGGTTTAAGCCACTTATGAAGGTAATTATAGCTATATTACCAGTGATTGAGTGATATACAGAGTTTGGTAACTTTCGGAATAGCAACAATAATTGACGCCTAGCGACACGATTTTTAGCTATATATTGGTGATTTATGTCACGTATAAGGGTAATTATAGCGATTCTTACCAGGGATCTAGTAATATTCAACAGTTTTTAGGTATCTTTCGGAAAACTAGCAGCTTTCCAGGACTAATCTAGCGACATTTTGCTAGGTATCGTTGGTAACCCTGCCCGAGCCAGCAGCAACAAACATGGCGGGGGTGGAGGACGACACTTGTTGACCCTTCTACCGTCTTTAGCCTCGTCCTGATTGCTTCTCCGGCCTACCACGCCTCCATTATGTGACCCACCGGCCCTTGAGGTGAGCACAGACCTACAGAGCGGTATATATAAGCCCTCCATGCTCCGGTTCGCGATATGTGGGGATTGTTTTTGTCCGACTTGCTTCAGGTGCATTCAGCCATGTTCCTTGCAAAATGCGTATTGACGGAATGCATAAATAGTTGCATTTTCCCTAATTATTCATTTTCGGCGTGTCTAGTATGGCTGCCTGACGTGATTCCATGGCGGTAATGAAACGAGGAGGTATTTAGTTGGTGACTTACTCCCTGACATAAATAATGAGGGTTTATAAGGGGAGAAGAAAGTGGTCCTCATATTTCCTTCCTCATTAACCTACTTAAATTGATGGAGGCGGTTGATAAGGGCCATATTCCTACTTTATTGTCAATTGAATGGGTTGGATTTTCTATGATTTAGAATGTAGGCCTTTTTTTTTTTTTTCCCTTTAGGCTAACCTAACTTGTGGATATAGGCCTAGGCTAGGCCTATGTTATATTGTTCATTTAGGCCTATTTCCTATGTTGATGACATTTTATTAACCTAGGCCTAGCCTATTTTAGTTTTACAGATTTGTCAATAGGCCTAGCCTACTATAAATTTAAATGGGATTCAGGCACTTATATTTTTTCTGTTAGGCTAGGCAAAGATATAAACTGACAGGTCCTTATGAGTAGCCTAGGCCTAGGCTATATTTTTTTCTACAATAGGCCTAGGCCTAGGCTATTTTATATTATTTTAGCCACATCACATCAGTTGTGGCATCTAGGCCTAGGCTATTATTAATTTGTATAGCCTAGCCTAGCCCCGAACACGGTAGTATTATAGTAGCCTATAGCCTAGCCAGGGTGTCAAACGACGCTGGTTTTTTTAGTGATAACGCAAATGAACTTTGGAAAAACTAACTAAGATGGTCACCAATTTTCCCATGGATTTTTTATATTTTTCCCTGTTAGTTTTCATCAATATATAGTGTTTGGAAATAATTACAACCCTCAGCGAAACCGTTTTCCCCATTATACAACGATTTTAAGACACACCGCCCGATAGTGGGGAGGGCTATGAAGTACAGGGAAAATGAGGGGTTAAATGCGTAAAACGGCGATTAAAACTTATTTTTAGCAAAACTTGGGGAAAAACTCCATTTATTGGTCACCAATTTTCCCATGGATTTTTTTATTTTTCCCTGTTAGTTTTCATCAATATATAGTGTTTAGAAATAATTAGAACCCTCGGCGAAACCGTTTTCCCCATTATACAACGATCTTAAGACACGCCACCCGATAGTGGGGAGGGCTATGAAGTACAGGGAAAATGAGGGGTTAAATGCGTAAAACGGCGATACAAACGTATTCAAGCAAAACTTGGCTCGGGTTTGAAGGTATTTCAAAGGCCTAAAACCCAATATTTCGAAAACCCGAGCCAAGTTTTGGCCAAAGCTGGCTCGGATTTTGCGAGTTTGTAGACAACAAAATGACAGTAACCTCATTTAGAAATTTGGCTCAGGTTTCCCAAAATTGCAAACCCATAAAACCCGAATTTTGGAAAACCCGAGCCAGCTTTTGGCCAAAGCTGGCTCGGATTTTGCGAGTTTGTAAACAAACAAATGACAGTAACCTCATTTAGAAATTTGGCTCAGGTTTCCCAAAATTGCAAAGCCATAAAACCCGAATTTTGGAAAACCCGAGCCAGGTTTTGGCCAAAGCTGGCTCGGATTTTGCGAGTTTGTAGACAAACAAATGACAGTAACCTCATTTAGAAATTTGGCTCAGGTTTCCCGAAATTGCAAAGCCATAAAACCCGAATATTGGAAAACCCGAGCCAAGTTTTGGGAAAAGTTGGCTCTGATTTTGCGAGTTTTAAGAGTAAACAAATTACACTAACCTAATTTCGATTTTTGGCTCATGTAAAGCTATCATAGTGTTTACAAGCCTATACCCCTTTGAAAGGACATTAGCCTAACCTAACAACCTTACCTAACCTATCCTAGTATTATGGGTGGGGGCTGCCGCCCCCACACCCCCGCTATTTGCATCTTTGACAGATTGTTTGTGTATTTGTCTGTGAAAAGGGGGTAATTGTTTAGTGTATGGCCTGCTAAAGAAAATGGATTTTTGAGCACAGACTAAACCAAATGTTCACTACTGTATTTACATAGCTGGTCATTAACCTAACCTAACCTAACCTAACCTAACCTAACCTAAGGTAACCTGGGCATCCTGGGGGCTGCTTCCCCCAGACCCCCACTGGTCTTGGGATGAAAAGTGATAAAAAACACATATCTCTTACCTCATTATTCAAAGTTTTGTATTTGGTTTAATATACACATCCCAGGTCATTTGAACAGTTCTATTGCTTCTATGTATCATATAATACACCATAGAATACGTTTTTAATAACTAGAAAAAAAGAGGACTTCGATTAAACAATTACGGAAATACCTTAAAACACGAGCCAAGTTTTCCTTACATAATTTTGTTTTCGCCGGGAAGAGATGCGTCCACGTTTTTGACGAGGAGTTACGACGAGTAGTGGTTTTATTTCAAAACCAATAATGACCGCATCGCCACTGGTCTGCCGGTTCATATTAGTAACATTCGTTTGAGCAGAGTTTGCAGGAAACAGAGGTAGGCAAACAACCATGGTTAGTAAAAACCTTAAGGGCTGCACTATTGTTCCTTGTAGTGTCAATAATCACTGAATGTGGGAGGGGTGAACAACCATTACAAGTGGCGTCCATGACTAAAGTGAGGAGAGACTTAAATGAAGGTGTGTATCTGTGATTGGTTCAGTGCAATGACGTAATCAAGGTCAATAAACTCACCTGATAGGTTGCTGGTTGTATGCGTGACGGAATCTATGAGTTTAATGACGTGGTCAGAAAAAAACCCCAATAAGAATCCAGAAGTGTCTCGTGACGTATTGCGCAGGAGTTAGGAAATGAAACTCAGTATTTCCAATGAGGATTGGCAGATGGCGTGATAGTATTACAAAAGTTGAAGGATAAAGCTCTCCAGTTCACGAAAAAATGGCGTCGCTGAAAACCGCGCCGTCTATAAGAGAGTATTGACAACCGTTTTACGGTAGGTAGACATGTTGTTACTGTTTTTTTTAATAGGTTTTGCCGAGGGTTGAAACTAATTTTAATATGATGCTTAGAGTATATAGATTCCATATCTGTCTTCAAATATGTCAAAATAATTGGTGACCAATAAATGGAGTTATACTAAACTTGGCTCGGGTTTTAAGGTATTTCTAAGGCCTAAAACCCAATATTTCGAAAACCCGAGCCAAGTTTTGGCCAAAGCTGGCTCGGATTTTGAGAGTTTGTAGACAACAAAATGACAGTAACCTCATTTAGAAATTTGGCTCAGGTTTCCCGAAATTGCAAAGGCATAAAACCCGAATTTTGGAAAACCCGAGCCAAGTTTTGGCAAAACTTGGCTCGGATTTTGCGACTTTTAAGAGTAAACAAATTACAGTAACCTAATTTAGAATTTAGGCTCATGTTTCCCTAAATTGCAAACCCCAAAAAGCATAATTTTGGAAAACCAGAGCCAATTTTTGGCAAAACTTGGATCGTATTTTGAGAATCGAAAAAGACTAACTAAATGTCGGAAATCGGCTCATGATTTCCCTAATTGCAAAGCCATATAACCAGATTTATTGAAAACTTAGCACTTACTTAAATCATAAATATCCAGTAACATAGACCTAGTACATTGGATACAAGCCTAATCCACACCTAACGCCTACAATGTGTCCGTAGTACCTAGTAGGCCTACGTGGGATACAACATGGCGGTTGGGCCGGCGCCCATTTAGTAGCCTACCGGTATTCGGTCGTATCTGTAAATACGAATGCGAGTCACTTCGAGCGAATTCCTGATCGAGCGGATGCACAATCCAACCTAAGTAACCTAACCTAACCTAACCTAAATGCGCCTCCGTTCGAATATGAATTCGCTCGAAGTGTTCAGATACCGTAAATACTACCGCAACTACGAATCCCCCCCCCGGACCTCCCTAGAGCTCGCGCCTTCGCCGCTCCGTCGCGCTATAATGATAACTAAATAATAAACCATAATGATAACTCAATTCATATTTTGTGGATTGACACCCTGCCTAGCCTAATAGGAATTATGATAATTATCGCGAATAGACTCGCAGCGTTATTATACATAATTTATTAGGGAAATTGAAGCTCTATGGAATCCTTATAATATACTCACATAGATTCCGTTGTGGTAGAATAGTTTTGATAAGTTTTGTAGCTCGATTATGTCGATATAAATAGTCCCGCGCGTAAACAAACTCACTCCCGCAATCTTGAGAGCTCTGCTACGGACGTGTTCATATTTACAAAAAGTGTTCAAAATGGAGTACACTAGCTACGGTAAAGTGTTAGGCCTATGTTCTACAAAGATATTACTGTATGTCTAATATAGGCCTATGAACCCACAGTAGCTGGCATGCAACTTGCAAGGGCTAGTGTTGTATCCCACGTACTGGGTCTAGGGCACTCTAGGGTTAGGTTAGGTTAGGTTGTTTGGTTAGGTTAATATACTAGGTCTCGGAAACAAGATTCGTAGTTGCGGTAGTATATACATCAAAACTATAGTTAACTATCAAAACTATTCTTCCACAGTGGAATCTATGTGAGTATATTATAAGGATTCCATACAGCTTCACTTTCCCTAATAGATTATGTATAATAACGCTGCGAGTCTTTTCAAAAAAATTACCTCCCGTCTATTTTGACTGCCTTTGGATACAACAATATGTTGAGGGGGGGGGGGGGGGGGGTAAAGGCCTCCCCCCTCCTCCCATGACATATTCTCATCATCATATATATTGCCAGCAGGGGGTAAATAACCGAAAAAAATCGCCATCAAAATAGACGCGAAGTTAACTGCGGCGATCGCCCTATGTAAACATGACGACCGTACGCCCGAACTCTACATCCATCCCTTTAACCCATTCAGGACCAGCGACGCACTGTTTGCGTCGGCAATGTTTGTAACGCTAAACCCCAGAGCCGCATAGGGTGCGTCACGGTTAATTACTCCGGTCCTATGGCACCTAGAGGGCTCAGATTTGTATGGGAACTGTGTAAGTATCCCATGCAACAATGCCGATGGTTGAACACACTGAAAGTCCAACCGCGTGCACGTGAGCGCACAAAAACCTGTTTTTGCCTACCCATTTCCCCGTATTAATTCCGACTTTCGGGCGCACCGTAGGACCCCCTTAATGACCTAGGGGATCGGTTTTTTGTGGGTTTTCCTTCATTTCTAACCCATTCCTGGTGTTTTCTGGATGTTTTTTTTCACAACCTGCCGGTCCTGGGTGGTACATTTATTATTAACTAGCTGGGGTTCAGTGGGTTAAAAACTTGTTCCCCACTAATGGCGAGGGCTATGAAAACCAGGGGTTAAAGAGGATAAAAAGCGAAGAATACAGTAGTCTCTTTTTGGCCGTAACTGTTACTGTTTGCCGTGGGTGGTGTGCTACAGAATAAGTTGATACGGGGCAAAAACCGGGATGGATGTAGTGTCCGGGCGTATGGTCGTCATGTTTACATGGGTCGATCGCCGCGGTTAAGTTCGCTTCTATTTTGACCGATTTTTTTCGGTTATTTGCCCTATGCTGGCAATATATATGATGAGGAAAATATGTCATGGGGGGGGGGGGGTCGAGGGGGAACACATTGTATCTAATGGCAGTCAAAATAGACGGGAACATGATCGCAATCGTCCGTCGCCGAAGTTAAGTTCTTGTCTATTTTGACGGCAATTTGTTTGGTTATTTGCCCTATGCTGGCAATATATATAATACTGACAATATGTCATAGGGGAGTGAGGTCTCAACATATTGTATCCAACGGCAGTCAAAATAGACAGGAACATGATGGCAAGCGTCCGCCGCCGCCGCTCCTCGTAGTGTAAACAAGGCCCGAACTCTACATTCTTGCCCAGAAACCTAATTGTCCCAAACCGACCCTATTGTTGGATAAAAATAGGTAAATACTCACTTCTGACAGTCCTTGGATAATGGATAAATACTTCTGATAGTCCTCGATATATACTGTATATTCACTGGATATGAACGAAAATCACACAAATTTGAAGGACGTCTGAGAGACCATAGTGACACCATGGAGATGCTATAGTGGACTAGCCGGCTAGCCTCTCAGGCCTCCCTTGTCCAAAAATGCATTATGGGAGATCTGTGCAGCTGCATGTGACAGGTGGTTTGCTAAAATGGTGACATCATCCAGGGAATTCAAATACCATTGGTTGATAATTTGACGTAACTTTTCAAGTTCGTAGACACTAGACGATGACTGTGTCACCCAGTGAGGGGACACCTCGAGGCTCGACGACGTATACAGACTAATAAACACACATACCAAAGCCATTCCAACAGCTTCCTCTGTCTTCAACACCCCTTCTCTGCTATCTACACTTTCCCAGCCGTATGGTCCTAGCTTACTGTCTGATGGCGTAGTGGGTTTCCAAATGTAAGATGGTGGCTGGGCCGTTTATAGGGAGACTATTTTTATCGTAATATACATCTCCCATATACAGTAATACATTTGTGACTGTACAAACATGTAAAACAATGTACAGTGATAGGGATGGTCGGCCTGGTGGTAATGATGAAAGAATTGAAAGCCCGGGACAATGAAAACAGTCCAGTCAAGTGCCATGTCTGACGAAAGCCGCGGAAACGACGATAAGTTAGGCTAGCCTATGCTAAATATGATTATGGTTTCAAATAAGTATGTGGTAAGTAATATCCTCATAATATGTATTTTTATATTTTCTTAATATATATTTATTGGATGTAGGCTTATCTAACACCTAACCCTTTATAGGGCAAGTGACCAAATTTGATCATGCGAGGGATCAAGCAAATTTGGACCTATGAGCGAATTTGCACTATCTCCAAAAACACTCGGGCCCCACAAAGGGTTAAGGGGAGAAATGGGTACCGGTACTTGGGTGACAGTTTGGACGAATCTGGGGGCGAAAAGTTGGGACCTGGGAACCAACTTATTTTTTCCCATAAGTTATTAAGTTCCATTATCGCGGTTCTCGTTATCGCCGCTAATTATCGGCACCTATTAGGCGCGATAACGAAGGGTTGGGTGTACTGTACTATGTGATAAATTATGACAATTCAGTAGGTTACACAAAAATCGATAGGTCTCGCGGGTGTCAAGGCAATCACGCCGTAAATAAATTCTGACTTATGTTAGGATAGGTTGACCAATTTTCAACTGATATACACCAGTCCAGTTCTTCGCTGTTTAACCTACCAAGGTTTTTAAAGTCTGTTAGAAGCAGCTGGCAGAAATATACATTTTTTGCTGTTTAGAGTACTGTATTTGATTAGTTGTTTTGTCTTTTTACTGTGTTCGTATAAGTTTTGGTTTGTTTATTTTGCAAGTTTTACATTATAATTGGTGCTTCTGCTTAATTTTGTTCAATTAAGCCTTCCAATTGATCTGTTTCTTGGTCTGCCTTTCTAACTCACTCTAAATGAGAGGGAGAGGCAGACTGAGAATGGGATGGAAGGATGGAGTTGAGAGGTATATGAGTGAAAATGGTGTTTGCCAGATAACAGGAGCATGGAGGTTGGGTGTCAAAGTAGAGTCATTTTGTTTGAAGAATTGAATGAATATGACAAGGAATACAAGGATATTAACCCCTTGAAGCTCTGACGCGTCTTAGCAGTTTTATTTTGGCTATCATTAGACGATTTTATGCAGCTTAGGAAGGATCTAGAGGTATTAAAAGGGTAAATACTATATCAATCAACCCTCTGACTTCCATATACCCTTCCTAATCCGAATAAAATCGTCAAATAATAGCCAGAAAAAAAAAAAAAAAGCGCGTCATCGATCCTCAGAGGGTTAACAAGAGATAGCATAGTTTTGGCCATTTTATCACTTCCAGAGGCATAAATAGAACTTATAACTACAATATTTGCTAGGCCTATAATAAAAACTAAAAATAATGGACCCTGCTTTTGTGTGACAACCTGCATGGTGGACATTAATTGCTCTGTCATCCTCTCAGGGAGCACAGTGTTTGGCAATAGATAGAAATCTGGGTATAATCCTGTGTAGTGGGACGACCTGTACTGTACTTATATCTCAATAATTTGGTAATTTTACAATATATTTTTACATTTTACATTCATAAATAGTCCTAATATACTAGGTTAGGTTAGGTTAGGTTAGGTTAGGTTAGGTTAAAGATATTGTTCAATGTTTCTTAGTAAATAGGCATCTAAAAAACAGTTCTACCCGCTACACAGGATCTTAACGAATTCTGTCTTATTTATGCTAGGCTATTGTCAGATGCTTAGCGCCTTGTTCCCCCGAGGAGATAACCATGAACGAATCTACTTTATCTACCTCTATCACCCGTCATTTGGCTTATCTACCTCTATCACCTGTCAGTTGGTGCCCCTTCTTCCACCCATCACCACTTTCACTATTACACCTCTCGGCTCTATCCCTGAACATGAGCCGAAATTGTGCTCATGCGATCAAAATTTTGTCGATTTCGAACAGTTCACAAAAGATTTGTTTTGTTATTATAGGTTTACTATGCAAAAAAAAAAAAAAAAAAAAAAAATTGTAGCAATGGCTCCAAAACCTGTTTGCATTTGTTTTCCTTCTTATATATTCCATGTTTTTTTATATTAAGAATTGATGCCATTTAGCTTTATATCAACCTAAGCTACTATAATTTTATAATTATTGATTTTTTTTTTTCCCTGAAATTATCCCACGGCCAGCGGTTATTTTCCCCCTGCCGATATTAGGACAAAAAACTGAAACTGCAGTTACTGCACGTATGTGTGGAGCACTCAGTCTTAAAATTTTATGTATGTATGCTAGCATTATATTTCACGCTTTTATGATGCAGAGGTTGCCAGATTAGCAATAAGAAATAGATTTCTCTCACTCTTATAATTACCTCTCCAAAATTAGTTTTCTGACCACAGCTAACTCAAAGATGACTGCAGAGGTTGAAGTAACTAAACTAAAGGTTTATAAATACCCCTGATGGTAACAAAGGCTTTAAAGTATCCCCAATAGGCTCAAAATTGTGTCATATGTGTGAAAGGGTTAATAAGTCCTGGGTGAAGCTTCGGGAGTGGCTTTGCCCCCTTGCCGCCCTCCTCAACCCCCAAAATGGTCAAAACACTCTCTGCGAATGCAGAGCGTGTGAGAACCGCGGCGGTATGCACCTTGAATGATACCAAGGATATAAACAGATAAATGGAAATAATATTAATACTGTACTCAAATAGAGTTTGAGCCATCGCT
The DNA here is from genome assembly GCA_032716605.1 of Paralithodes platypus. Lineage (NCBI taxonomy): Eukaryota > Metazoa > Arthropoda > Malacostraca > Decapoda > Lithodidae > Paralithodes > Paralithodes platypus. The sequence continues at coordinate 32,499,068 of CM064541.1, read as the reverse complement.
AGAATTTTATAAAAAAAAAAAATAAGCAGAAATACAAAAATAACCATAGATCTCTGTATGACCACGATAACACTGACAAATTTTTGAGTAAAGCTGCTCTGTTAAGAATTTTTTTTTTTTTGCAGTTGACAGCTTTTTCTGGTGTTGCCACATTCATATGTTTGTACATCTGTATAAATGTAGAAAGTAATTAATCGTTCTTTTACGCCGATCATATATTGCTTGTGAGAATCGTCATCAACTTAGTTACTTAGTTACCGGGCGGGTGCTCAACCCCGAAAGGAGTTGAAATAGGGGAGCTATCCCCCCGCCAAAGGCGGCTTTCTAGGGCCTTTCCTAGCTGATGCTGAGAGGATTGGGTTCTAGTCATGTGGTGATGGGCTGATCTATCCGAGTGAGAACTGAGCGATCTCTGCCATACCCATAGCTTACTCTGACTGTTCCTTTTACTTATATATCTTCTAGATCTCAAGTGGCGGCGTCTTTTTCGTGGATTGACCTCCCTACTGCCAACCTAGAAGTTGGCAGATTGGGAGCCAAAGTGTCACATTTTTCCCTTACCCCTCAACTTTCCCTTCATAATTGCTGAGGGGCACAGGGCCTTGGGTGGGGCTTTGGTTTCCCGGGCATTTCCGCACCCTCCTCAGCTCCCTGCCTTGGAGTGGCTTCGGTCACCCGGGCTTTGTTAGTGGTAAGCAGGGAGGATTTTGTGGGGGCGCTCGTTTATGGCCTTGGCCTTGCGGCTGTTCGGCCAGACAGCCTGGGGAGCAACAACAACAACTTAGTTACTAAAGATGCCTGAATTCTCACATTCACAATTACAAGGTAGCCTACTAATTTTCCTGCAGCGTGAGTTGCCATGCAAGCAGTAATATAATTGTCTCAAGATCGTAATCTCCAAAATGTCTTTGTTTGCACCTTTCTACTTACGGTAGTACTGTACTGCCACGGTAATACCATGCCAGATAGCGTTAGGTGTAATTGGAAAATGGCTAAATTTTTAAATATATTCCTGTATTCCGTTTCATATTCATTCCAATCTTAAAAACTAAATTGGGGAAAGGATGTAGTATCCGGGCGTCATCTGATTACGCAAGTCGTACGTTCGCTGTTACGGTCTATTTTAACTGGTTTTTTTTTCTGTTATTTGCCCCCTGCTGGCAATAAGTCATGTGGAGATCAACCTATTATTGTATTCGACGTCAGTCAAACAGGAGCAGGGATGGAGTATTCGTATTTGTTATTTGTATTCGAATACAGTAATTCAGGGAATTCGTATTCAAATTCTTAAAAATAAAAGTTAAAAGTACTGTATTTGCATTCGTATTCGAATATTTGGACAAATTATTTGTATTCGTATAATAATCTGGCGAATACAGAGAGAGAGAGAGCTTTCATCGTTCGTATCTCGTCAGATTCACAAATTTGATGCCATACCATATATCTAGTTACTACATGATATAGGTTGATATCCCAGTATTGAATACAGGTAGTGTCTGTTATCAGTCATAAAATAGTTAACCATTGCATAAGCTACGGTACCACACTTGATAGCTATAGTAAAAAAAGTTAATTAATTTTACGAAAAGTATTCATGAATGCATTCATGAATACTTTCATAAAGTATTTGTTTTCGTATTCGACTAGACAACATTTCCTTGTATTCACATTCGTATTCGTAGAAATCTAAATTATTCGTATTTGAATACCGAGCTCGTGTATTCACTCCATCCCTGAACGGGAGTGTACTAGTAATGTAAACAAAGCGGGATACGCCCGAATACTACATCTTTACCCTAAATTGCCCTGGTTTGACACCCAGATACAGGCAATAAGTGGATAAATAAATACTGAAGGTCATATATATACTGTAGTAAATGATTGGGGTGAAATGGTACCGTCAGAGAGGGCTTTTAACTACAATTATAATCTACAAAGCATTTTGATCATTGTTACAGAGTTGTTATTTTATATGATAACAACACATACATACATTAATAACACATATATCAAAGCCACTCCAACAGCTTCCTCTCTCTCCAATACCCCCTCTCCCATCTCTGCCCTCTTTGAAATGTTGGTACGAGGAGCCATTGTAAAGTCCTATCCCTCAATTCCTTCACTTGACCTTGGGCACAGTGTTTACATGGTGGGGCAGTGTTATGGCAGGACTTCATTGTTCTATAGGCTAGTCCAAGTTGCCTAATGGTGGCTCACTGGCAATGAATGAATTGTGTCGCTATATCACTTATTAGACGTTTACTGGATATTAACCCATCGACTACGAAGGTCCTCTCGAAAACCATGGTATTTAAACATGTGTAAAAAATAACCCTTCAAAAACTATGCCAGTGCCAGGAAATGTCTGAAATTTGGGTGACATATAGAAAGTAGTGGCATCTTTCCATACCACATCCTCCACGAGAGCGAGGTGGAGGGACAGAGAGGGAGAGGTAGACCGAAGGAGAGGTGGAAGGATGGAGTGAGGAAGTATATGAACAAAGGCGGTGCTGGTTGGGGGGAGGGGACGTCGACTGGCTGGGGACAGAAGTGTATGGAGGCGGTTCGTTCGTGGCCACTCCTTCGGGGATCACGGCTTCGGGCAATAGATAGATAGATCCTCCACTCCTTCCCCCCCTTTATACCCCTTCCCCCCCCCCCCCCCTCTCCCTCCCTCAATTTGACCTATTATTTTATCCATTTTTGAGCAGTCACTGGGTTAAATACCGTGCCTTCCGTTAGGCCTAGCGTACTTCATGGGTTAAGGGGAGGTATTTAGTTTGTTCCCTAGACCTCCATCAAGCTTAAAATTACACCCCCTTGAGTCCCTTTCAAGATAAATTTGTACATTTTTCGGTAGAAAAATGTTCCGGCCGAAGGCCGGTTCCTCTTAAATTACAGGCTCGCTATCGCTCGCCAGGATAAAATCGACACCTGAATTGCACGAAAGGTCTTAATATGGGGTGAAAGTTCTTAAAATCGCTAAACTAATGGGGCAAACGTTTTATAATATCAAAAGCAATGGGGCTAAACATGAGGGAGAAAGGGGTCAAGAAAAAAATCCCTCCAGTGGAGATCTCCCCTTAAGCTGCAAGTTTGACCTCCTTGGATGGTACCAATTTGTATGATTGGGAATCTAGCCCATCAAATCATTAGTTTTGTGTTTGTGTATTTCATAATTTCTTTTGATTAAAGCGATATTTCCACAGCGATTTTATAAGTTCTTTTGTCTATATTGCGTTATTCCTGTTTTAGTTTGTTTGTTTTGCAAATTTGACAATTTAGTTTCCTTCCAGATTGCGGGATGAGTGGACTGCGACGGCTCCAGGTGAGGGAGCTTCACCCGAACCTCCTGTGCATACTGTGTGGCGGCTACTATGTTGATGCCACCACCATTGTTGAGTGCCTCCATTCATGTAAGTTACTTATTAAGGGGGATTGGTGTTTTTTTATGACCTACTCCCTCACGTTTAGCCCCATTAGTTTTTTAATTGTAAGACGTTCGGCCCATTAGTTTGGCGATTTTAACACCTTTAGCTCCATTTAGTTGTCAATTTTAACACCTGTCGTGCCAATTAGGTGTCAATTTTTTCCTTGCGAGCGATAGCGAGCTTGTAATTATTATAAGAGGAACTTGCATTTGGCCGGTTACATTTTCTACCAAAAATGTACAAATTTATCTTTAGGAGGTGTTTTTCTAAGTTTGAGGGAGGTCTAGCGTGGAAACTAAAAATAAATTAATTAATAGACCAAAAATAGGGACCTGCCGAGGGTTGATCTAGGGCGGTATGATGTGGGGTGGTGGTCTTTAGTTCAGTTCCCATAGAGGTCATTGTCGGGCAGCATGATGTGGGGATTTACCCAGTGCCAGCAAATTTGACACAGACTGTTTCCCCCTAATGGCTTTACCTCCAGAAAAATAGGAGTAATTGAGCTGACATTTGTATCATTTGGGAAGAGTCGACAAGAAAATAAGTGGACATTTACAGCTTGTTTTCTCTAGCCCCTTTGAGTTACAAAGAGGTTATGGATCAAGATTACTGTCTAGATCGCTGACAGTACAGTCGCGCTAATAAGTCATGTCTCGGCACCAAGTATATTTTGATCAATAATTGGTATCAGCCAAATTTACACATGATTTCTTCTTTTTGAGTGACATATACAACCATGTTCCTTCACTTTCCCACCCTATTCAACATCTGACAGACATTAATACAGCACAGAGGGAGCCAAACGTAATGACAGCTGAGACATGACTTATTAGCGCGACAGTACAGTAGTTGCTCTTATGTCAATTTTTTTGACGAGTGTCTCCCTCATCTATTTGGATGAGGGAGACAAAATTCAAAACTGCCTATGACGAGTGTCTCCCTAGAGTTAAAAGATTGACAGGGCCAAAATCAAGGAATGTACGACTCCCCACTGCATTAAAGTCTACCGGCTCTGTAAATGGCAATTTTTGTTTACAGAGTGAGGCAAGGTTAAATGGTCAGGCAATGGAGAATGTCAGATAATTTAAGTATTTGGCCAGTGTGATGAGTAGGCTATACTGTACAAGATTTTAAATTGCGAGAGAGGGCACAACAGGGATTATATTTAATAACTTTTGGTAATTTGATTGAAGTAACTAATATTATGTTTCTGATTCTCTTTCAGTTTGCAAGACGTGCATTGTACGGTACTTGGAATCCAGCAAGTTCTGTCCTATCTGCGATGTTCAAGTTCACAAGACCAAACCTTTGCTCAGTATCCGGCCTGATAAGACTCTTCAAGACATTGTTTATAAGTTGGTCCCAGGATTGTATCAAAGTAAGTATCAAAGGTTAAGTCTGCTTGGGGGAATTTTGTGTATGGCCACCCTCGTAAAGAGGAATAAGGCGTCCGGCAATAGATAGATAGTTAGATAGATAGATAGATAGATAGATAGATAGATAGATAGAAAGAAAGAAGTCCTGGTTTGTGATTTTAACCCTTTCACGCAGTTTGGACTCGATCGCGTATGCTCATGTAGTAATGTACACCCTATGTGGTGGATTGTGTTCTTTTATTTATAAATTATTATTTTGCTTAAGCGTTGTTTTCACATAGCGATTTTGATTACTTGTTTTGTCTTTTTACTGTGTTCGTATAAGTTTTGGTTTGTTTATTTTGCAAGTTTTACATTATAATAATAATATCAGGGATACTTTAAATCTTTGTGACCATCAAGGGTGTTTATATACCTTTAGTTTAATTACTTCAACCTCTGCAGTTGTCTTTGAGCGAGTTGTGGGCAGAAAACTAATTTTGGAAAGTTATATCTATCTATCTATCGATTGCCTGACGCCGCAATCCCCGAAGGGGTGGCCACGAACGAACCGCCCCCATGCACCTCTGTCCCCAGTCAGTCGACGCCCCTCCTCCCAACCAGCACCGCCTTCATTCATATACTTCCTCACTCCATCCTTCCACCTCTCCTTCGGTGCACCTCTCCCTCTCTGTCCTTCCACCTCGCTCTCGTACACCCTCTTAGTCAATGTCTCGCTTTCCATGTTCCATATGGCCGAACCATCTCAAGTTGTTCCTTTTCACACTTTCCAGCACATCCACCTCCACACCACACCTCCTTCTTACTTCCTCATTCGTCTGTCTATCCCTCCATGTAACTCCGCACGCACTTCTCAAGTAACTCATTTCCACCGCTCTCACTCTTGGTCTGTCTCTTCCCGACCGTCCATGCTTCGCTATTCTATTTCTATTTCGAATACTAAGCGGCAATCCCCTTGTCTGAAAGGGGTATCCTGTACTACTTTTCCTACCTCGGGGGTGGGAGGCTAGGAATCCTCCCCTTGTAAAATTCACTGACTTGACGAGACAGGGAAAGGGGTGAGGGAACGCGAATGAATGTGATCCCGGACCCTAAGAATTGGAATTTTAAATATTGTTTCTGTTCGGGCTCTGTCTCGAGTCGGCCTCCCCCAGCTATGGGGTATGTACCTGAGTATATAGCCTACATACAACAATAGTGGTTAGGCTATAGCCTATTCGCTGTAAGTAGGCGAGAAATCATGACCTCTGTACTGTACCTCATAAACGAATAGAGTAACCGAGCTAATGTTTCTACCATTTGGGAAGAGTCAGTCAAGGAATAGATGTGGAAATTTACAGCCAATTTGCTCTAGCCCATTTTTAGTTACAGGTTATAGGTCATGATTTCTCGACTACTTACAGCGAATAGACTACAGCAATCCTCCCCCAAAATAGACTACAGCAATCCTCCCCCAAAATAAGCTCAAGAATATACGATGGAGGTGCTTCATTCGTGGCCATCCCTTTGGGGATCAAAGCGTCTGTCAAGAGATAGATAAATGACAGCTTTAGCTTATATATTAAAAATTCTTTGATGTATTCTTATAATTTTATTATATCACCTATTATAAATTTGTGGGGGTGTATTTTGTTCGTAGTATTTACAGTACCGGTACAGTCGCGCTAATAAGTGATGTCTCGGCACCAATTATGTTTTGATCAATAATTGGTATCAGCAATATCTAAGCTTCATTTCTTCATATCGAGTGAAATATACAAACATGTTCCTTCACTTACCCACCCTATCCAACATCTGACAGACATTAATACAGCACAGAGCAAGCCAAAAGTAATGACAGCTGGGACATGACTTATTAGTGCGACTGTACTTCTGCTGATATTGATGTGCAGTTTGAAAGTACTGTATCATCAAAATCATTTTATGGCTATTGCCTGTTTGCCTGAGTAAGCATTTGTGTGGATCTCGGAGTACAGTAGTTATCTTAATCACACACGGTGGGACTTCACACCAATTATCATGTTCGAGTAGTCATGGTCACAACTCTACATACAGGTACTATACTCACAAAAACAAACACTTTCCTCTCTCTTAAGCATTAGGCTCTTCATAGTGCAGTTGGGTACAGTACATGATTATATTAATATTCAGTATTCGATAAATGGATATCAGTCGTGGTCATGTGCTGTACGTTCAACTGTCTTGATGGTGTAATGATTAGAGCATGTAATTTCTGTTTGTGATATCCTAGGTTCAAATCCTGGAAGAATCACATGCTTTCACTTATTTCATTTGGGGTGTTAGTGGTGTTAAGGACGATCTTGAACATTTCAGATGAGATGCGCAAGCGGCGTGAGTTCTACGGCAGCCACTTTGAGGCATCCCCGGCCACTGCGGAGGATGGTGGTAGTGACTGTGGTCGGTGGTATGTCCTGCCAGACGACCCCGTGTCCCTGGCCCTCCACCTGGCATACCCTCAGTCCCTCACACAACCTTACACCAACCATATGCCTTTCCTTATGGACTCCTTCGGGAAAAAGGTAAGGTTTCTTTTTTGGTCTTGTGTTTTTATATTTCAAAATGTTATTATGCTACAGTATTATTTCCACTCAGTGATTTTGATAAGTTCTTTTATCTTTATATTGTGCCATTCCTGTTTTGGTTTGTTTATGTGTGTATTTTTCTTGTATTATTTTAATCTTTTGTCCACTTGTGTATTTTTGTAGAAATGTTCTTGGTTCTTTCATTTCATAAATTTTATTTTAGTAAGCGTTGTTTCCACATAACGATTTTGATATGTTGTTTTGACTTTATATTGTCTTTGTCCCAGTTTTGGTTTGACTTTGTTTGCAAGTTTTACATTTTAATTAAAACTTGTGTAGTAGTTACATGTTTTTTCAATACATCATTGCTCCTTAGTTCAAAGTGCCTCTCTATGATACATGTGTCTGAATTTCTCCTTTGATGTTGACAAGAGCGCTTAGTTCGGTAGAAACCTTTTCTATGACAGGGATTGTAGAGGTGCTCTCCATGGAACTTTGTGCTGGACAGGAGGTGGCAGCCTAATTTTTTTTTTTTATATATATATATATATATATACCGGTATATATATATATATATATATATATATATATATATATATATATATATATATATTATATACTGTATTTTTTATTTTTATTTTTTGGGGGGGATTGATTAGGTATTTTTTATGCTCAAGACATTTTAATATTTCATGTACTGTATTGCGTTTGTTTTTCTATTTTTTGTGTTGAGACTTTAGTAAATGTTTTGTTTGCCGTGTTCTGCATGCCTTTCAGTTAAGTTGTCGAGTTTCATATATATACTTCATTATTTTCAGAGGAACACGGTTAACCTCACCGTCCGAAATTATTTAGCGATGGTAATGTGACTAAGGTGGTGTTGGAACCGGGGATTTCCATTATCTATCTAGCTATCGACTCAGGCGCATTCCCATTTTTTTTTATTTTTTTTTTTAAACTGGGTTGGCCGACTCAAGACAGAGCCTGAATAAGGAAAAAAAAAAAAATCGCGCAAAAACAAAACACAAATTCACACATCTAGGTCGCCATATACAGTAATCCTTTTCTTACGCCACTGTTATCTGTCTGAGTCGGCCAAAAAAAAACAAAAAAAAAGGAAAAGTGGGGATTGGGCCTGAGTATATAGATAGATAGATTTTGATAACTTCTTTTGTATTGTTGATTGTGTATATTCCTGTTTTAATTTGTTTCTTTTTTTTTGCAAGTTTTACATTATAATGTCTGCATGTATCAAAGCCTTTTAACTCTTTCACGTTTTTATGACGCAGAGGTTGCCAGATTAGCAATAATGAATAGAGTTCTCTCACTCTTATAATTACCTCTCCAAAATTAGTTTTCTGCCCACAGCTAACTCAAAGACAAATGCAGAGGTTGAAGTAACTAAACTAAAGGTTTCTAAATACCCCTGATGGTAACAAAGGCTTTAAAGTATCCCTAATAGGCTCAAAATTGCGTCAAAAACGTGAGAGGGTTAATATAGGCTATGTTACTGATTTTTGGGATGGACTTTGGGTGGATCCTCTGCTGACATGTATTCTTCACCAGGTTAACCCCTTCTGTACGGACTACGTCTTTTTAACCTTATTCTGGCTTCTATTAGATTTTTTTTTGTGTAGTTCAAAAAGGGCCTCCAGCATTTTTGTTTTTGTTTTTTTTTTCCCCCCCCCCAAGAGACAATGAACGGAGGAAGGAAAAACACAGATAGAACAAAAAGGTCCAAGTGTCTAAAGGCATCCTCCATTCATAACATGTTTGTAACAACTGGATTTAAACATTTGTAGATTGTAAGTTTGTGGAAATCAACTCGAGGGAAGTGAATTCCAAAGAGTAGTAGTTCTAGGGATAAATGAATTCTGATAAGCAGAAGTTCTGCATTGTGGAGGAGAAAGTGTAAATTCATGGGCGCTCTCAGCTGCCCTAGTTCTACGGAGAAAGATGTGGAGAGGCGGCACAATTGAAGCAAGTTCCTCGGAACAATTGCTGTGAAAATATCTGTAGAATAATGCAAGGGATGCAACGTTTCTTCGTATGGATAATGTAGGAAGGTCCTGTGTGATTGCAGGGTTATTGATTAATCTAATAGCTTTATTTTGAATTTTGTCCAACTGCCTCAATGCAACCACTCCACTTCCACTCCACAGAGGTGAACAGTAATCCATCTGAGAACGCACATGACTTTTATATATTACGGCCAACTGCTCGTCAGTGAAGAATTCTCGAACTCTGTACAGGAGTCCCAGTTTTTTAGAGGCATTCTTAGCAATGCTTCTAACATAATGTGTCCAGCTCAAGTTAGTAGTTAATGTTACACCGAGAATGTCAATACTAGGGGAAGTGGGAATATTTACATCATTAAAAAATATATGGCAGGCAGTGAGATTCTGTCGGTTAGAAAATTGAATGTACTTGGTTTTCTGTGCATTAAAGGACACTAGATTCTTTTGTCCCCATTCATTAACCTAAGAAGTGCGCATGGGGGTAATTAGAAACGTCCGCCTGTACTGACGTATTTGAGCTGTTTCCATCACTAAAATATTAATTTTACCATAAATAGCATTAATACTTGAGCTGTTTCCATCACTAAAATATTAATTTTACCATAAATAGCATTAATACTTGAGCTGTTTCCATCACTAAAATATTATTTTACCATAAATAGCATTAATACTTGAGCTGTTTCCATCACTAAAATATTAATTTTACCATAAATAGCATTAATACTTGAGCTGTTTCCATCACTAAAATATTAATTTTACCATAAATAGCATTAATACTTATCCATACGCGCCTATTATGGGTTGATTATAAAGGTATTAACCTGAAACAACAATAAAACTAGTGAAAACAGCGTTTGGATGGTCAAAATCGGAGATACAGGCCGCGAGTTATATAATGTATGGGTGAGGCAACCTGCTTTCCTGCCAATTTCCCCCAAGGCCACTGAGACACAGTCGATCGATACTCTCTCTCTCTCTCTTGCACTCGCTTGCTAGCAGTGATGACAATGCCCTGCTTGCAACTCGCTAATGTTAGCACGAAAATATACCTCAGAATAAGGGAATAACAGGGAAAATAGGTGATAACTGAAGTAGGGGAGGGAAGGAGAAGAGGTAGAGGAGTGATATTTTGCATGGCCCAGGGGAAAAAAAAAAAAAATCTATGTTTAACCCTCCTCTAGCGGGTGCTCTGTGGCCGTTTTGGGCCTTTCCGGGCCGTTCTGACTGCTATATCAACCATCAGTATGAAAGGAACTGTATTGCGCCGAAAATTAGGTGGAAATCGCTACACAATGACGCCACATACAGCTACGTAGCACTCGTGGAGCACTGACAGTGTTACCTCGAAGATGGAAGTTTAGCTGATTCTGCTACCTTGCTCACTTTTAGCGAACTATTGGTTACACTGTCATCCTCACGCGCGGTGGGGGAACTGGAGTTAGTGTGGGCCGGGAGGCCACAGATGTCGGACGTATGGATCATTACTATCCCATCCATTTTCACTCGATTTCCACCCTTTTTTCACACGTTTTTGCCAGTTTTTTCAACTCGACTTATGTTGCGCGCCGATCTTTAAGGGTTAAAGTCGATTTTTTTTTTCTGACTCTTAAGAGTCTTCCCGCAGTCCGCCGGGGGAACTCTTAAGAGTCTTCCCGCAGTTCCCGGGTTAATTCTAGAAAGGTCCTGGTTCAGAGAAATTGCAGTGTTTATTTTTGAATTTATAAGATCGGGTTGTTGTTGTTGTTTTTCCCCAAGCTGCCTGGCCGAACAGCCCCAAGGCCCCGAGCAAGGCCAAGGCCACAACCGAGCGCCCCCACAGAACCCTCCCCGCCGACCACAATAAAGCCTGGGTGACCGAAGCCACTCCATGGCGGGGAGCTGAGGAGGGTGCGGAAACGCCCGGGAAACCAAAGCCCCACCCAGGGCCCTGTGCCCCTCAGCAATTATGAAGAGATAGTTGAGGGGCAAAGGAAAGATGTGACGCTTTGGCTTCCAATCTTGGTAGATTAGGAGGTCAATCCACGCAAGAGACGCCGTCACTTGAGATCTAGAAAATATATAAGTAAAAGGAACAGTCAGAGTAAGCTATGGGTATGGCAGAGATCGCTCAGTTCTCACTCTGATAGACCAGCCCATCACCACATGACTAGAACCCAATCCTCTCAGCATCAGCTAGGAAAGGCCCTAGAAAGCCGCCTTTAGCGGGGTGGATAGTCAGCTAGGAAAGGCCCTAGAAAGCCGCCTTTGGCGGGGGGATAGCTCCCCTATTTCAACCCTTTTCGGGGTTGGGCACCCGCCCAAGAGATCGGGTTGGGTGAAAGAATTGGTAAATGTGAAGGAACTGTGGAGTGTTGAGTCTTCTGCGTAGGAATGTATTGGATTATGAGTGGTAGATATGAGATCATTGATATGAATGAGGAACAGAGTTGGGGCCAAAACTGATCCCTGGGGAACACCAGCATTTATTGAGTGAAATTGAGAATAAAGGCCATCTACCATTACACATATTTTTTCTGTTATGAAGATAAGAAAAAATTAGTGGAACTAATGATGCAAGGCCGTAGTGTGACATCTTCGACAATAAGGATTGATGCCAGACTGGATATATCAAATGCCTTTGATATATCCAGTGCTATTGTATGTGTTTCACCATGTTGGTCTGTAGCTTGGTTGATTTGATGCGTAAGAAGGCAAAGAATGTCTGCAGTTGATCGACATCGTCTAAAACCATATTGCCTATCACTGATTAATTTATTATTCTCAAGATGCTTAATTATGTGATTATTTAATATAATTTCAAAGACTTTACCAAGAGTGGAAGTTATAGCTATTGGTCTGTAGTTTGATGGATCTGAAGAGGCACCTTTTTTAGGAACTGGATGGATGTTTGCTTCTTTCCAGGGTACTGGGAAGCATGAGGTATGAGTACACAGACGGAAATTTTTTGCCAATACAGGAGCGAGCACCAAGGAGCAATTTACAGGTTCGAAGTATCCCTCTGAACCCTTAACACTACCACAGATCTTTCTTAATCTGCACAGAATCGTCTAAATATAGCTACAATAAAATGGAAAATACGTCGCCGGTAAAGAAGGGGTTAACTTGAGAAGTAGACTACTGCCTGGAAGTTGACCATGCAAGGTTTACATTTATTGCTGGTATTGTAGTAAAACATCTTGATAAGTTTTGGGCACTTATACAGTATATATATATATATATATGAATTTTGGGAACTTATATACAGTCGACCCTCGATTTAACGGACCTCGATACAACGGATTTCGGATTTAACGGACTGTCCGTAGCCGGACAAATTTTCCATTAACTGACATTTGTCTGTTAATGGAAAATTTGTCCGTTAGGTGGCGGGCACATATTAACCCTCTCACTACCATATGACGCAGAGGTTGCCAGATTAGCAATAATAAATAGTGTTCTCTCACTCTTATAATTACCTCTCCAAAATTAGTTTTCTGCCCACAGCTAACTCAAAGACAACTGCAGAGGTTGAAGTAACTAAACTAAAGGTTTCTAATTACCCCTGATGGTAACAAAGGCTTTAAAGTATCCCCAATAGGCTCAACACAGCTAACTCAAAGACAACTGCAGAGGTTGAAGTAACTAAACTAAAGGTTTCTAAATACCCCTGATGGTAACAAAGGCTTTAAAGTATCCCCAATAGGCTCAACACAGCTAACTCAAAGACAACTGCAGAGGTTGAAGTAACTAAACTAAAGGTTTCTAAATACCCCTGATGGTAACAAAGGCTTTAAAGTATCCCCAATAGGCTCAACACAGCTAACTCAAAGACAACTGCAGAGGTTGAAGTAACTAAACTAAAGGTTTCTAATTACCCCTGATGGTAACAAAGGCTTTAAAGTATCCCTAATAGGCTCAAAATTGCGTCAAGGACGTGAGCGGGTTAAGAAAAACCACTTTATTTGTATCATTGAATAGTTTATTCTCTCTATCTACTGTTTACCTATATTGTTTTATTCTCTGCTATCTAATTAGGTTGAACTTATATATAGAAAGTTTAAAATCTTTATTATTTTGGCATATTTGGGCAAAAACAGAAGTCTGGTGGGGATTTTCCAGTAACGGACAAGCTTGTTAGTCTTAGTAATTAGAAACTTGGGTATTAAAGTGAATATGTTATGACAAAATACATAAGTGGAAAAAGTACAATAAGAATAATTAGATAAATGGGTATTAAGTAATTATGTTATGAGAAAATACACAACATAAGTGGGAAAGTACAATAAGAATAATTTGGAATAAATACAATATATATTACATAAAAGATACGTAATCGGAAAAGGAAAGAAAGATAAAAAACAAATGAATTCAAATGGGGCACGGAAACTAGTGCGTATATGGAGCGTCGATATTGTGACGTCATGAGCAGGGCGATGAGGAACTGAGTCATGGCGTCGGAAGAGAGTTGACCGTGAGTAATGATAGCGGATGGAAGTGCTGACAGTGGAGTCAAGTCCTGGCCAGGCAGTAAGAAATGAGTCAGCACTCAAAGCTTATTAGTGCACTGGAATATAATCTGCTCACCCCGCCCTGGATAATGAATCAAAGTATTATCCGCCAACTCTGCCTGCAATACTCAGCATATGGAACTCTGCCGGTGCTACAGCGAGGTGAGGCGAATTCAAAGTGAGTTCAACAGTGGTAGCAGAGCGTAGTTCGCAGATTTACCGAAATATGGCGTCAGTGATTAAAAATCCTCCACAAATGACATCGGAAAAAGACTATGAGAGGTGGAAGAAAGATATAGAAATATGGCAGAAACTAACGAGTGTGACACCGGAAAAGCAAGCATTGGTGGTTCATTTGACATTGACTGGCAGGGCTAGAGATGTCAGCAGCGAAATAGATACAACAGTCTTGGCGAGTGACAAAGGAATGGAACATTTGCTGACAAGATTAGACGGTTTTTATGCTAGATACAAATAGACGGGCCTTTATGGCTTATTCTGAATTTGAATCGTTCAAGCGCCCCGCTGAGATGACGATAACTAACTATTTGGTGGAATTTGGTAGAAGATATTATAGATTCAAGAAACATGGTATGGAACTGCCAGATCAGGTGTTGGCGTTTCGGTTATTGAAAAGTTGTGATTTGTCAGATATTCACTTCCAATTAGCGATGTCAACTACGACTACCATCACATTCGAGGAGATGAAAAAGACACTAAATAGAATGTTCGGAGGTGGAATTGTAGACCACAATTTAAGTGGAGATGCACAGAATGACACAGTGCAGGTGCAGGTGAAATCTGAGCCCATTTTGGAAGTCAGTAGAGCTCCATTTCTAGGCACCGGAGGCAGATATAGACGTGGAACACTTAACAGGTACTGGAGTCCTAGAGGTGTTGGTGGTGATGCCAAAAATCCAACAGGACCAAATGGTGAGCTCACAAAATGTTTCGTGTGCGGATCTGTTGACCACTGGGTGCGAAATTGTCCCAAGAGAGAGGATAGGGATATGGAAAATAAGGATGTGATGGAAGATACTGGCGAAGTGCAGCTGACATTGCTATCAGACGGGGTTGATAAGAGAGAAAAATTAATGTCTGAAGCTTTGGGAGCCCTGGTTCTTGATTCAGGATGTTCTACAACGGTGTGTGGAGAAGACTGGTTACAGGCTTATGTGGATACAGTATCATCAGATGACGTACAGTTGATACAAAGAGAGAGATCAGAGACATCATTTAAATTCGGAGATGGAAGACAGGTGACATCAAAAGGTATTGTGCATATTCCCTGTTATATACATGGGATAAAAATCATGATTCGGACCGATGTGGTGGATTGTAGAATTCCACTACTAATGAGCAGGTCAGCCATGAAACGTGGAGGCATGATATTGAACTTCAGAAAGGATACAAGATAAAGGTTCAGACGTAGCCTGAAGGAACACCTGAACCGGACAGCTGCGAGAAGGGAGCACCAAGCTTATGTCTACTACTAAATACGACATAAGAGATAGACAAACCAAACTGAAATGAATACTGATTATGGATTACTGATATTTACTATAGGATGTAAGGTATCTTAAAATAACCCCCTAGAAATACTTTCTCTAAAGTATCTATTTCTTTATCCTCCCCTTTTCCCCAGCTAACCTAATCCCACAAGGACCCAATGGAAATACGCCTAACGGCCTTATTGGGCTATCCTTAGTTGGAATTATGCAAGGCTGGTACATGTCATATTTGTAACATACTATGTGGTACCAACTCTGTAAATTGCTAACTGAATAAATATTATTATTATTATTATTATTATTATTATTATTATTATTATTATTATTATTATTATTATTACAGTGCGTATGTTTGGCAGAGAAAGTAAGCTGCATATCACCTCTACAGGGCATTATACATTTCCCATAGTGAAGACACCATGTAAGCAAATGGTAGACTGGGTATTGGCCACAGAAGGTCATGAAGACATTTCCAAGAAGGTGTTGAAGTTACATCGGCAATTCTCACATCCCACTGCAGAGAAGTTAACGAGATTAATCAAAGAAGCAGGGATACTCAATGAACAATGGAAACTGGAAATAAATAAAGTGAGTGATAGTTGTGATATTTGTAGAAAATTTAAGAAAGTGCCTCCCCGTCCTGTGGTGGGACTCCCCATTGGTAAGACGTTCAATGAGGCAGTAGGAATGGATCTGAAGGCATGGAAGAGTGACTATTTTCTTGTCTTGGTTGACTTGGCAACAAGATATTGTGTGACTACGGTCATACATAATAAGAAACCTGAGACCATTATAAGAGAAGTAGTGATTCAGTGGATCAGCCGGTTTGGAGCACCTGACAAGTTCTTGACCGACAATGGTGGAGAGTTCAATAACAGTGATTTTCGGAGCATGGCCGAAAATTATAATATTCAAGTGATGTGCACAGCTGCTGAAAGCCCATGGAGCAATGGTGTATGTGAGCGGCTGAATGCCGTACTTGGTGATAATGTGGCAAAGATTGTGTTGGATGCAAAATGTGGTGTATCTACAGCACTGGCATGGGCTGTATCAGCACGTAATGCACTCCAGAACAACAATGGCTTTTCCCCAAACCAGCTGGTGTATGGATTCAACCCAAGTATACCTAGTGTGCTGAATAATAAGATTCCTGCTCTTGAAAACAGGACATCATCGGAAATCGTGGCTGAAAACCTTAATGCTATGCGTGTGGCCAGAGAAGTGTTCATCAAAAATGAGTCCAATGAAAGAATACGTAGGGCACTACTGCATAACGTAAGAGCAGACAACATGGTATGCTTGCAAAATGGAGACAGAGTATATTACAAACGAAACGGTGAAAACCAATGGAAAGGCCCAGGTGTAGTGATTGGAAAGGATGGTAAACAAGTTCTTGTGAAACATGGAGGAACATATGTGCGAGTGCACACTTGTAGGTTGCAGAATGCGCATAATGTGCATGAACAAATTAAGATGCAAGACATGGACGATATCAGTAGTGGCAAAACAACGGAGACAGGATTGCATATTCCAGTTGAAGACGAATCAAATGATGTTAACATAGAAAACAAAACAGAGAATGAGCATGAGGACGCTGAAATGGATGATAATGAGAAATGCAGTGGTGAACAGGAGTCCGGAGACGGAACCAGTGTAGCTGCTGAAGCTAGAATGCCTAGAATGCCTAAAGTGGGGGATAGAATAGAAGGATACATGGTGGAGAACAAGGAAAAAGTTATTATCACAATCTTAAGTAGAGCCGGTAAAGCAACTCGTAAGTATAAAACATGTTTCAACATCAGAGACGAAGCAAGTAATGTGACAAAATGGATTGATGTAGATAAAGACATATATAATTGGCGGATTGTGAACGATACAGAGGAAGTCATGATAACGTGTTCCAATGATGCATGCATAGAGGCAAAAAGGGCAGAAATGAAGAATTGGATTGATAATGATGTGTTTGAGGAAGTTGAGGACCAAGGTCAGAAGGCCATATCAACAAGGTGGATAATGACACAGAAAATAAAATCTGGCACTCAGGTTATTAAGGCCCGTTTAGTGGCACGTGGCTTTGAGGAAGAGTTAAAGGATGTTCCCATTGATTCTCCTACGTGTTCAAAGGAAGCTTTTAGACTGGCTTTAAGTATTGTGTCCGCCAAGAATTGGGACTGCCATGCACTGGATGTGAAAGCCGCTTTCTTACAGGGGCATCCTATTAATAGAGAGATTTTCGTGTTGCCCCCTGAAGAATTCTACAATGGATATCTATGGAGATTAAAGAAGACAGTATATGGTCTCAATGATGCAGCCAGAGCATGGTACGAGAGGGTGAAGCATGAATTGCTTACATTGGGTATGTCAATGTGTGGTTTAGAACCAGCACTGTTCTTCTGGCATAATGATGGAAGATTAGAAGGGATCATTTGCATCCATGTAGATGACTTCTATTGGAGCGGGTCAAATGCATTCAAGATATCTGTAATGTCCCAGTTGGAAAAATTATTTCTGATTGGTTCTGAAGAGAAGACTAGTTTCCAGTACCTGGGTATAACAATAGAACAAGCAGAGGATGGCATTATGATCAATCAAGGCAATTACATTAGACATGGACTCCAAGAGATGAAAATGATAAAATCTTATAAGGACAGAAGAAATGATGAAGTCAGTCAAGAGGAGAGAACAAAATACCGATCTGTTGTGGGCCAACTAAACTGGGTAGCCACACAAACGAGGCCAGATATATCATATGATGTATGTGAACTGAGTACGGCATTCAATCGGACAACTGTCGGAGATGTAATCAGAGCCAACAAAGCCGTCAAGAAGGTCAAGGATAACCCACTGTCAATTTGGTTTGGGAAAGTGGACCTGGACGAGTGTACACTTGAATGCTACAGTGACGCGTCTTTTGGCAATTTGACAGACCTTGGGTCTCAGGGTGGTCACATCACATTTGTGAGAGACAGAGAGGGAAATAGCTGCCCCATTGCATGGAGATCAAGAAAGGTGAGACGGGTGGTGAAATCGACTTTGGCAGCAGAATCCCTTAGTCTATTAGATGCAGCAGAGAATGGGATGTATTTGGCACATATGCTGAGAACAATCCTCGGAAATCAGCACACAATTCCGGTAAAAAAAAAATTCAGACAACAAATCTTTGGTGGATTGTTTGCAGTCTACCAAGTTGGTAGATGACAGAAGCCTAAGGATAAATATAGATGTGTTGCGAGACATGATAGCAAGAAAAGAAATCCAAGAAGTGAAGTGGATAGAAACAACGAAGCAGATAGCAGACTGTCTCACGAAGAAAGGAGCCTCTCCTATGTTATTACTAAAGGAGTTAAGCAAAGCAGAGTAAAGAAAAGAAAAAGAGGGAAATGTGTTAGTCTTAGTAATTAGAAACTTGGGTATTAACCCTCTCACGACCATAGGACGCAGAGGTTGACAGATTAGCAATAAGAAATAGATTACTCTCACTGTTATAATTACCTCTCCAAAATTAGTTTTCTGCCCACAGCTAACTCAACGACAACTGCAGAGGTTGAAGTAAAAAAACTAAAGGTTTATAGATACCCCTGACGGTAACAAAGGATTTAAAGTATCCCTAATAGGCTCAAAAATCGCGTCTGGATGTGAGAGGGTTAAAGTGAATATGTTATGACAAAATACATAAGTGGAAAAAGTACAATAAGAATAATTAGATAAATGGGTATTAAGTAATTATGTTATGACAAAATACACAACATAAATGGGAAAGTACAATAAAAATAATTTGGAATAAATACAATATATATTACATAAAAGATATGTAATCTGAAAAGGAAAGAAAGATAAAAAACAAATGAATTCAAATGGGGCACGGAAACTAGTGTGTATATGGAGCGTCGATATTGTGACGTCATGAGCAGGGCGATGAGGAACTGAGTCATGGCGTCGGAAGAGAGTTGACCGTGAGTAATGATAGCGGATGGAAGTGCTGACAGTGGAGTCAAGTCCTGGCCAGGCAGTAAGACATGAGTCAGCACTCAAAGCTTATTAGTGCACTGGAATATAATCGGCTCACCCCGCCCTGGATAATGAATCAAAGTATTATCCGCCAACTCTGCCTGCAATACTCAGCATATGGAACTCTGCCGGTGCTACAGCGAGGTGAGGCGAATTCAAAGCGAGTTCAACAAAGCTTTCCCCCCCTATTAGTCCGTTAAATCTAGGGTCGACTATATATTGATAACCAATTTTGATGTATTTCTACTGGTGTTATTTCAGTGTCCCCCGGAGGGTCTGGTGCGGTACCTGCAGTGTCCGGCGGGCGTGAGTATAGCCCAACTGAAGAGACTCATCAGGGCTAAGTTTGGTGTAGACGACTCCCACCCTATAGCTCTCCTGCCAGCCACCTCCGAGGACCCACTCTCCGACGCTCTCACCCTGGTCGATGTGGCCTATATCACGTCTTGGTCCAAGGTGGGGGATTTTGTCTTTTTATTGACTTTTCTTTATATGCATGATTGTCTTGTTTACATTGTCTAAGATCCATTTTGTCTTTTTATTGACTTTTCTTTATATGCATGATTGTCTTGTTTACTTGTCTAAGATCCATTTTGTCTTTTTATTGACTTTTCTTTATATGCATGATTGTCTTGTTTACATTGTCTAAGATCCATTTTGTCTTTATTGACTTTTCTTTATATGCATGATTGTCTTGTTTACATTGTCTAAGATCCATTTTGTCTTTATTGACTTTTCTTTATATATGTTTGGTTGTCTTGTTTACATTGTCACAGATCCATTTTGTCTTTTTATTGACTTTTCTTTATATATGCATGATTGTCTTGTTTACATTGTCTAAGATCCATGTTTATATTCTTATGTACCTTTTTGAAATATGTACAGTTTTCCGCACATATTCCATTTCTCAACCATCCCAGCAAATTGTAACAAGCTACTCGGTGGCCTAGTGGTTAAGGGGTTGGAGTGCTGCACTACTGGCCTGGTTTCGAGCCCTTTTATTTTTTTTTATTTTTTTTTTAATATTAGTTTAACCAGACCACTGAGCTCCATAAAAGAACTCATAGGGCTGGCCCGAAGGATTCGATCAAGATATATAACTAAACGAGTCAAGATAGAGAGGGAAGGGCAGTAGGGGAACAAATCGAGGAAGGCGAAGACACGCAGACATTTCTCGCCAATTCACCAGTTCAGCCGGACCACATGAGCTCCACATCAGAGCCCTTATAGGGCAGGGCCGAAGGATGAGGCAAGAACTGCTACACCGCAACACCAACCAAGAAGTGATCAGGGCGAAGAATGAGAAATCATGTCGAAGGTAGAAAAAATCACATCGAGAAGCAAAAAATGCATTACCGAAGGGAATCAAGTCAGCTCGGCCACAACAGCAACCGAAGAGACAAAACGGGTCAGGAGTCTGCTACCTGTTTGGACACTTGATCCTCAGTGTTTTGGAGGACAAGCAGCCTAGAAGGGTCACTAGATCTGTTGTTGCTTGATTTCCTTTGTACTCCTTTGTACCTAGCCAGGCCAGAGGGAGGTACGAGATATAGGTTGCCCGAAGACAACTGAATGGGACAGAATAAGAATAGAAGGGGAAAAATATAGAAAGAGAAATGGAAAAACTACTCAAAATTAGTCAAGCTGACGACGAAAGCTCGAGGGGAGATAGGAAGGGAAATGACCACAACCATCCCCCATCAAGCCCCAGTCGCCGGCCCCGAAGCCCCCCAACCGCGCCAAGGAGAGTAGTAACAGGGGGGGGTTTCGAGCCCTGGCTGGGTTATATCACACAAATATTTATTTTGTCGAAGATTCATGTTTTTATTCTTATTAGCTTTTCGTAAGGGGAGATTTCCACTTGAGGGATTTTTTCTGGACCCCTTTCTCCCTCATGTTTAGCCCCATTGCTTTTGAGATTTTAAGACGTTCGCCCTTTTAGTTTGGCGATTTTAAGAAATTTCGCCCCATTTCTGTCAATTTTAAGACCTTTCATGCCAATTAGGCGTCGATTTTTTCCTGGCGAGCGATAGCGAGCCTGTAATTTAAGAGGAATCGGCCTTCGGCCGAGACATTTTTCTACCGAAAAATGTACACATTTATCTTGAAAGGGGGTCTAGGGGGTGTAATTTTAAGCTTGATGGAGGTCTAAGGAACAGACTAGAAACCTCCCCTTAATATGCACAGTTGTCTTTTTCGTACAGTATGATGATGATGATGATGATGATGAAGGTATTGAGGGATAAGCCTTTACAACGGCACCTCGTATTTACATTCTACTTTTCAAATTTTTCTGAATGTTTTTATTTTTTATTTTATTTTTTTCCTAACTTTACTTTATATGTACATTTGTGTTATACAGTATATAATTATATATGTATTTTCTAAGATTAGTGTTTTTACTATTGTTATTGTGTGTCCTATATATTTTTACAGTTGTCATTTTTATATTGTCTATGATTAATGTTTTTAGTTTTGTTATTACGTTTTCTTTGTATGTGCAATTGTCTTTTTGTTATTGTCTATGATTAACCCTCTCACGTTCTTGACGCAATTTTGAGCCTATTAGGGATACTTTAAAGCCTTTATTACCATCAGGGGTATTTAGAAACCTTTAGTTTAGTTACTTCAACCTCTGCAGTTGTCTTTGAGTTAGCTGTGTTGAGCCTATTGGGGATACTTTAAAGCCTTTGTTACCATCAGGGGTATTTAGAAACCTTTCGTTGAGTTACTTTAACCTCTGCAGTTGTCTTTGAGTTAGCTGTGGGCAGAAAACTAATTTTGGAGAGGTAATTATAAGAGTGAGAGAACTCTATTTCTTATTGCTAATCTGGCAACCTCTGCGTCATATGGTCGTGAGAGGGTTAATGTATCCCTATGGGCAATTATATAAGGATCGCTCTGTATATAGGATGTGTAAGGAATGGAAAACTATATCCACATTTCAAACAATTATGATATGGATTTAATTGCCCACATTATGGTTGATGTAGAAGAGAAGACCATAAAGTATTTGTAATTAGATCAAATAGGGATTATAGTATGATTAACTTGCTCATGTAGTAATGTACACCCTATGTGGTGGATTGTGTTCTTTCATTTCATACAATTTTATTTTAGTAAGCGTTGTTTCCACATAGCGATTTTGATATGTTGTTTTGACTTTATATTGTCTTTGTCCCAGTTTTGGTTTGACTTTGTTTGCAAGTTTTACATTTTAATTAGTAATGCCATTTTTCTCTCCCCCAGACTGAGCCTATGCAACTGTTTTACCGTATATACGAAAGAGCCAGCAAGAAGATCAAGTTGGACCTGGAGACCTTGACTTCCGATCTAAGTCTCAACGAAGAAATGCCCAAGTTAGAGCCGAGCGTGGGGGACATGACAAGTTTAATGTACTGTCAATCTGATTCCAGCGGTAGCATGTCTGACCACAGAAGCGCTCCGCTGCTGCAGGCTATTGGGCCGTTACCTCATCACTCGCCCACCCACACAAAAATATCCCTGAAAAGACAGCTGGGGAAGGATCCGATCAGCGACTCGGACATGAGCTCCGAGCCATGTTTGTCTCCGGCTATCGACTCCACTAAGGACAGAATTGCATCAGATAATTCCTTTAGAAACAGTGAAGCGTTGAGGCTGTGTAATGTTAGAAGGTGGCAAGACACCATAAGTGCCAATGGAGGAGGGGAAGTGGAGACGGGTGTGAGTGGTACCCCGGCGGTGGACTCAGTGGTCACGTATCCCAGACCCACGGAAGGTCTCGGAGGTGTGGGGGTTGCCTTTGTCCCGGCCAGCTTAGGGTGCCTCAACCCGGGTAGTGTAGCCTGTGCAATAGTCCCCAGCGTGCCAGTCAGTGATACTTATATGGCTGGCAGTGCTAACATGCCCGTCCTGTGCAATGCTAACGTTCACAGACAATTGAACTCGGACGGGGATCTACTCTGGCCTGCTGCTTCGGATATGCTAAAGGACAGACAAGCCAAAAGCGGACAGATCTCACAAGTGCCTACTGATGTAAATTCCCAGGGTAAAAGTAAGAAAGAGAGCGAGGAAGGGGAGGAGGTGCAACTCAAAATCAGTGAATCGGGGGTGATGAGTGTGTGCGGCAAAGATACAACTGTGGAGGGGGTCATACCGGTCAACTCGCTAGAATCGGAGGCTTGTGAATTGTTGTCCAAGATTGAAAGTGGGTCCCTCGGTGAAGATTTCCCTCCCATGACGAAGGAAAAGACTTCGCAGAAAAGACGGAGCGAAGTTACAAGTGACGGCAAGAAGTCCAAAGCAAAAAGTGTATCTGTGGATGAAGTGAAAAACAAAGATAGAAATAAGATTGCTTCCAAAGGAAAGAAAATGAAAGTGAATGAAAAAGTCGAGAAAACGATCACTCCAAATTCATCCTCTAAATTGGACCTAAACCTAGAACAGACTAGCAACACCACTGATATTAAGACCATTCAGAATGGTAGTAATGACAATCAAAAGGTTATAAAGTGCGACAAAGTGGGAGTGAAAGATGCTGTAACGAAGCCCGATAATCAAAGAACGATTATCGGTTTGAAACATCCAACTGAATCCTCTAGTTCCAGGGAGACGAAGGACACCTGTACTAATAAGAACTCCAGGTCGCTCCACATCCCTGCCAGTCTAACGGCCGTAAGTCATCTTAACAAGCCCCAGTTTAAAGCCAAGACGTCTAGTGGGGATGAGAAGACCTTGGACCCAAAGTCTAATAACGTGGGCAGTACAAACAGTGCGAAAAAAGAGGGAAAGCAGGAGGTAACAGGAAGAGCCGCAGGTACCAGCTGTAGGAAATCCTCCCAGCCATATGGGTACAAGACACTGAAAACTCCTCCAAAAAGCTGGAACCCAACTATTTCGAGAGAACAGTTAGCGCTGGGAGCTGGGAAATCTGCCGCTGGAAAGGGCAGTAAAGATCTCCCTCGTACTAATAAGATCTTCAAGGCTCGTAATGCTCCACAGGTCTCAGCGAATATATCCTCTAGTGCCCAGACTGCGACCCAGGCTTCAGCTGAGAACAATGAACCCAGAAAACCTGATACTGCATCAAAATTATTAGAGGCCAAACCATCGGCTCCTTTACCAGTTAAAGCAAATGATATTCCAGCCAGTGTCAATTCTGCAGCTCTCCTAAATTCAATAACGCTTTCGTCTGCTGTTCAAGTAGCAATTGCAGCAAGTACTCAACCCACTGTATCTAATGCTGGATTATTATCGACTGCTGGTTCTCAGTCTAATAGCAACGTTTTAGATAAAGTTCAATCTACTTGTGAACCTAAACCTACTGTATCTAAAGCTGAAGATCTGAAGGCATTCATTACTAAAACAGATCCAGTTTCTCAGTCACCAGTTAGCAAAGCTAAGGGAAGTACAAATTGTAGTTCAAAGGTAGATAATCCTAATAGTGTTCAAGGAGTTAACAGCTCTCTCACAAATAGTATTATAAATGGGAGGTCTTCAAGCAGCAATAGCAAAACAGCTAAGCCTCCAAAAGTGGCAAATATCCCAGCAACAAATTCCAAATCTGAATCTAGTCTCACTGCCATCCCAAAGTCGAATAATAAATCAAGTTACACAACAACTGCGGTAGTTACAGGAAACGTCCCTTGCCTTTTGTCGTCCAGTGCGAATTTGAATCCGCTGAGCTTAGGAGGATCGCCGGTTGTGACTTCTGGACTGACCCAAGTAAAGCTAGACAACATGAACACTCTAACGGGCACCACTCCAACCCTCCATCCACAACAACACTTTGCCGTTAACTCGCCCACTGTTGGTATTGGCATTATTCCGTCTTGCACCCTACCCTTGCCTTATTATACCGGCACCAACTCCTCCCTAGCCTACCCGACCTATCCCTACTTATACCAGGGAGCCGAGACGTTGAGCCTTATCCCACAGCACAACCCAGCATCATTTATTCCATCGTTCCCCGCGTGCCTGGCTCCTCGATCACCGCTCAGCTCCCGGAGTATCGGAGGTGCGAAGGTGATGCAAGACTTACAGCCCACGTTCCTCCCCATGCTACCTTTAGTTTCCCCGGTTCCCGCCCAGGCCATGTCCCCGCAGTCCATGACGCCCCCATCACCCCGAACCCCTACGTCCGCGGCACAGTCTCCCCGACCCTATCCCTCGCTCTCTCCCAGGCCTTCTTCCCTCCCTGCTAGGCCTCTCACCCCACACTCCCCCCTCTCCTCTCAATCACCCCTCTCGTCGCACTCACCACTCGCTTCACATTCCCCCCTTGTAACACCCTCACCACTAGCATCCCACTCCCCCCTTGCTTCCCACTCCCCTTTAGCAACTGCCAACCCACTTGCCTCTCACTCTCCTTTGACCACTCCCAATCCTCTCGTGTCTAACTCCCCCTTGACAACTCCAAACCCTCTCGCGTCTCATTCCAACCTGCCAGCGCTCTCCTCTCTCGTGTGTCACTCGCCTAAATCATCAGTTCAGTCTACGAGATCTCCCCATATTGAGTCACCAAAACAGTACCCAGCAGTCCAGCCTATGTTACCACAATCTCTTAGGTTGAATACGAGTGCTGTTACATCATATCCGACAGTCCAACCAATGTTATCACAATCTCTCAAGATAAATACGAGTGCTGTTGCGTCTTATCCAACAGTCCAGCCATCGTTATCGCAAGCTCTGAAGCTAAATACGAATACTGTTGCGTCACAGCTTAGCTTACTCAGTGCTTCCCCGCTGTTTGAGAAATACAATCCAGTACCGGTACCCAAAGTTGCACCGACATCGCAGTCCATTTCCAATTTGAACTCCACCTGTGTATCATACTCACAAAATGCCTTTTACCAACTGAACTCCTATGCACAAATGTCCCCGTCTGAGTCCCCAGCCAGTAAAGGGTTGTGTAGTTCTGTAAGCTATTCTAAATCCATGGTTCATCAGCCTTCTATGTCGGCCATCAACACACAGTCAGGACCGTGTATTATGCAAGCCTCCCCCACTAGCAGTACTCTGACCACTCAATCTCTCAAGTGTTCAAAAGTCCAGACGTCACCCTTGTCTAAAGCCTTAGCTCCTTTCTCATGTACAAGTCCCTTAAATACTGCTACCAGTAACTTCACTCAGCTACCGTATCAAAGTTATGGTTCATCTACCAGTGAAGTGAAATCAACGAGTACCAGTAAAGATCAGAGAAGTATGGCAGGCTCCTTCACTGGTAACCCTTCACCTGGTACTTTGCTTGCTTCCACTTGTAGCCCCTTACCTGGTGTAGTTAAAACTGACCATAAAACTGCTACTGGGACATTACTTGCAGTATCTTCCACTCCCCACGTTACTGCTTATAAAGATGCAAGTATTTCACAGGTAATCTCCCCTTGTACTAGCACTCCTTCACTTGGATTAAATTCTGATACTAAATCTAACTCAATTAGCAATGAAAATATGAGGGTTACTTTGCCTGGTCCTTTAACGAACGTCTCGAGTGTAGAGGTTAGCAATTCATACTTTACCCACTTGAGCAATTCAGGTCCGTGTTTGACTCTGGCCAATGTTTCAAACTGTGTATCAAGTTTGCATCCTTCGTCTATTCCTCTCCCGTCCTCGTTTCCCTCGTACGCTGCAACCACCGCTCTAGCTTGTACCAACAGTGTTAACTCATCACATTATTCTGGCTCAATACAGTCATCGCAGCCCTTGTCCACTAGAGCCGTTGCTGCTCCGTATACTTCCCCCAGTAGTTCATATAAATCAGAAGTGGTAAGGCCAAGTGAGACTGGTGTTGGTAAAGCTAGAGGTACATTGGGAGGCACACCAGTAACGTACCCCTCAAACATGGCTGCCGCTACACTTTCCATGTCCATGAACACAACGTCATCAGTAAAAGAGCCAATCTGTACCACCGATGTGCAAGTATCCGCCGGTATGACATTAGTAACCACTGATCCCTCTGCTGTCGGCATAGTTACTCAGAGCTGGACACCTTGTACATCTAGTTCGTTGGTCCCTAAAATAACTCAACCAGAAGTAAAGAAAACGGATACTGTAACTCCAAGTAGTACTGTGTGTGAGAGAAGTACAGGAAACACAGATCCCTTATCATCAAGTACAGGGAGCTTAGGAAAATACTCCGGCTGTACAGAGGCAGCTAAGGTCATTGGAAAGATTGTTGAAGGTACCACTATTCCACCAAGTAGCACTACCCATACGAGTACATCAATGAGTAGAATGCCTGTTTCTACAGTACCTGTACTCAGTTGCACTCAAAATACAGTCGTTCCCAAGCCAGCGAGTGTCCCTTCGTCAGCTCCAGCCAATTTAGTCAGCACTTCCCAGTCCGTTGGTAGTACTGTTAGCGCGTTGAATGCCCCCAACTCGGCATCAGGGTCATCTAGTATCAACAATAGCACAAGAGGAACGTTACTCACCAGCTCACCTGTTACTACTACTGTTACTCATAGCACTCCCATCTCTACTGTTACCCATAGCACTCCTGTTTCTACCTCTTCCGTTACCCATAGCATTCCTATCTCTACTGTTACTCATAGTACGACCAGTTCTATTGTTACTCCTATCACTCATAGCACTCCCAATTCTACAGTTACCCATAAAACTCCTGTTTCTAACCCTTTATTCAGCAATTCACCTGTTACTACTGTTAACCAAAGCTCTTCTGTGTCTTCTGTTACTCATAGCACTCCTATTTCTACTAATACCCATAGCACTCCCGTTTCTACTACTTCTGCCATCCATAGCACTGCCATTTCTACCCCTACTGTTGCTCATAGTACTCCTATCTCTACTGTTGCCCATAACACTACTATTTCTACCCCCACTGCTCCCCATAGCACTCCTATCTCTACTGTTGCCCATAGCATGCCCACAGCTACCACTGCTGTACCCCATAGCATTCCCGTTTCTACCCCTATTGTTACCCATAGCACTCCGCTATCTACTGCCCCCTATAGCATTCCCGTTTCTACCCATTGCACTCCTATAGCCTCTGCCCCCCATAGCATTCCCGTTTCAACCCCTATCGTTACGCATAGCACCTCTATATCTACCGCCCCCCATAGCACTCCTCTATCTACCGCCCCCCATAGCATTTCCGTATCTACCCCCTCGAGTACAGCAGGTGGGAATAATTCAACGTTAGGTATGAGGGAGAGAGGTGGGGGAGGCGGCCCCGCGCCCCCCCCGTCAAGTGCCTGTAGCCCCGTCTGTGATGTGATGCATGTGATTGATACCAAACCCACCAGCAGTGTCGCCAGTGGTTGCGGTCCCCGGCCATGCCTCAAGAGTTAGAGTCTTAAGTCTGTGTCACACAGAAGCCTTTTTACTACAAGTTTTAGAGCAATTAATGACTTGAGAACTTTTGAATTTAAGTGGTCAGGAAATCAGCCATCTAAATTATAATGCGAAACTTGCCTTTTTACAACAATATTTAGGGCAATTAAAAACTCAGAATTTTTGGATATAAGTTGATCAAGAATTCAGCCATCTAAGAAAGGAAAAAGACAATACAGTATCGGTAAAATCCAATCTTTCGAATCTCAAGCTCGGAAACCCAAGGGGTCTAGACAAGGCATTCAGTCTGGACTTACCCCTTTGTCCGTAAGAAAGGGGTAAACGTTCAAACTGAGTACTGTACTATTCTTTAGACTGAGGTAGAAGTTTGAAAGAGTGCAGTGTTTCACAGTAATGTAAAATTCATAGTTCTAGACAGGGTCATCCCTCGAATACAGTCAGGTCTCGATATACACGCGTTTCGTACACACGGATTCGTTTGGACACGGTAACCCCGCCCAAATTCAAAAGTCGGCCACAACATGGAAATTGTTTTGTATATACGTGGAAATTTGCCTGCGACGGGTCCTGCTGCAACTCCGGGTCGGCGCTGGACCAATGGACGGACCGCTAGTATCGTAGCAGACGACACAAACCAGTGAGTGTGGTTTGTTTACGCTGCAGGATATAGGTCAGTAGTAGGTCAGAAACAGTTGTTATTGATGCTATTATTGCCTGACTGACTGACGGGCAAATATGTTTTCTTTTGGTGGTATAATGTTGGCATAAGGTTGACTAAGGGCTCAAATAGGGGACTTTGGGAAAGTGGCTGGAACCAATTAAATTAATTCCCATAACGCCTGTTATTTCTAATACACAGTTTTGATATACACTGCACGTACACAGTATGAAATAACCGCGTATATCGAGACCTGAATGTAGTCCGACAGATGGTGTTACTCTACCGCTACCATCACTAGAATTGCCCACACCAAGAAAAAATAAAAAACCTGAAACGTTGGCAGAGATTATTGTTGGTATAAAGAGTGTTTGTGTGACACCGCCTTGACTCCTCCAGAACAACATACAGGTCTCCCTCGATTAACGATTTGGTGACGTTCCTGAAAACCCGATCTTGAATAGGAAAATCGTCTAGTAAACCCTAAAATTAATGGGGTAAATGGAGAGGCGTTCTGGGACCAGCCAAAACCCAATCCCAAAGACCTGAAAACCTATAATAATATCGTAAATGGGGGCATCGGATAGCGAGGGAGACCTGTACGCCTGGAACACCCGATAAATACCGATGTAGAAAGTTAAGAGAGATTTGAATATATACTTTGTCTTCTTGTGTACAGTGACTAAAACCGGAGTCACACGAACCGTTTTTCGAGCCATTTTTACGGGCAATTATGGTCTGGCAGCTTCAAATATTACACTTTATCAGAATTCAGCCGCCTAACATACTCTACCTTCAGTCTAGTTACCGATACCAGTGCAAAAAAGCCCCCACATATAACAAGAAAAAACTTGCTCATGAAAAATTGACGGAAAAATCGCTCGTGTGACAGCGGCTTTATATCATAGATATTATATCGCTTGTAAAGTGATGTATAGACAATTATTTTCTCTATCAAGTACTGTTTTAGACGCCTTGTTTAATGTTTCATAAGTTTTAGAACCGCATAGATTTATTATATATATAGCATCAAGCTTCGACAATTATATACATATTCTATGAGAGGGATCTGCCTTGTGTGGGCCAATCGGCTTTCTGCAGACTCCCATTTTCGTATGTTCTTATGTTTCTCGGTTGTTCTCTCTTGATCAATTAAGGAGGGTCACCAGCTTTTTTTTATCCTTCTCTCCTTTTCTCTCTTTCCCTGGCTTGTATCCATTCGGCCCCATTCAGCCAACTGTTTTAAGACGTTTATCCCCATCCAGGTGTCGATTTCTTCCTGGCGAGCCAGCATTGTATGGAGAAATCCGGCTTTGCCGGAGACGTTTTTCTATCGAAAAATTTACAAATTTAGCTTGCTGTCAAAGCAAAAATATATATATGCTGGCTCGCTACTGCTCGCCAGGAAAATATTGACATCTGGATGGGGTTAACGTCTTAAAACAGTAGGCTGAATGATGGCCGAATGGATATAAGCCAAAGAGAGAGGGAGAGAAAGAGAAAAAAAGGTGAGGTGGGCTCCCTTAATAGAAGGTGAAAGATTTCTCTCTCTCTCTCTTCTTCTTCTTCTTCTTCTTCCAGGGTCACTCTTGAAGTCTGCAAGTTGTGTAAATACAGGAATTATTCATGTAAGGCTAAAAAAGAAAACTATAATCTTGCCTAAAGACTAAAAGGCTATTTGAGTGTAAAGGTTTTGCTGGGAATACTGACATACTGTACTGTAGATAGCGGTGAATATATACACTTTTATACTTCATTGTAAATTGGGCTGGGATTCCTTTAAAGGGAGCCCACCTCACTTTTTTGTTTTCTCTTTCTCTCCCTCTCTCTTTGGCTCGTATCCATTCGGCCCCATTCAGCCTACTGTTTTAAGACGTTTACCCCCATCCAGGTGTCAATATTTTCCTGGTGAGCGGCAGCATGCCAGCATATATATTTTTTTGTTTAGACGGGAAGCTAAATTTGTAAATTTTTCGATAGAATAATATCTCCGGCAAAGCCGGAATTCTCCATACAATGCTGGCTCGATAATCGACACCTGGATGGGGATAAACGTCTGAAAACAGTTGGCTGAATGGGGCCGAATGGATACAAGCCAGAGAAAGAGAAAAGGAGAGAAAGATAAAAAAAAAAAAGCTGGTGACCCCCCTTAACATTTCTTGTATATAGCGGTGACAATTATCTTGTACGGCATCCTCTTCACACTTAGCTCAATCAGACTCTGGAGATTTTTGATAGCTAACGAAAGAAACCTAGTCAATTGATAGCAAGAATTATAAGAAGCCTAATTCCCCCCGGGGAGTATCTGTATGCGTCGTTGGTTCTGGTGTCCAGGATGGTCCGGCCAATTGCCGACTTGCGAGTTTCGTTCTATAAGGAAGTTGGATTTTTTTTGCATGGATGCTTGGCAGAATTACCGGCTAAAATCTGATTGCATTGCCTATATAAATACATCTAGCCAAATGTAGCTATCTTTTTAACCATCACATACTCGCATAACGTTTACAATTCTGCTAAATATGATACGTAAAGCTCCAACTTCCTTATAGACCGAAACTCGCAAGTCGTCAATTCCTATGCGATATTGTAATTAGTATGTGACGTCGAGGAAAATACTAGCCACAAAAAAAACGATGAGTGACTTTAGCATCAAAATTTGGTCTCATCTACAGTAAGTTCGAGTTTTTCACATGATTTGGAATATGAAAGTAAAATGAGTGTGTTTGAATTGAGAGTGTAGTTTGTTAGGCAGTTGTTAGTTTATCTGACCAGTCAACTGATTGATAACAGACTACAGCAGGGTAAAACGTGGGGTACAGGTCTCCCTCGATTTACGATTAGGTTACGTTCCTGAAAACCTGATCTTGAATAGAAAAATTGTATAGCGAACCCCAAACTTTATGGGAATGTGTTCTCGGACCAGCCAACCCCAAACACAAACACCTAAAAAACGAATAATATCGTAAATTAGGGAATCGGATAGTGGGGGAGACCTGTTATTACTTTGCGGGGTAATTTCGCCTCGACGGCAATACAGTACCACCAATAGGCCAATTGTTCCGAAACTATTCGATAGATTCGGCTGCTGTTGGGCTTAGGTTTTAGGAGAACCGTTCACAGCGAAATCACCCCGTTTTATCCTACACTCCTCGCGAGGATAGAGTCCACCTGGCCAGGTTGAAATGTGGGCACCATCCAGCTCTTCTGAGCTATCAGAAGAGACTGGATGACTCCGTCGACGTCATCTGCCCAGGATGTAACGCAGCACCCCATACTATTAAACACATCACAGAAGACTGTATTTCACGCAATCACTTATGCCAGCAACATAATCTACACTCCTTGAGAGCCCTGTGGGAAAGCCCGATCGTAGCCATGGCCTTCCTTAGGGACTTGGGGGGGCTGTTCGGCCAGGCAGCTTAGGATACGAGAACAACCCTACACTCTTAATGCAATCACACTCAATTTACTTCCATATTCTAAATCATGTGCAAGATCAGAACTTATTCAGGAGACTATACCTTAAGTACTGTAGTGTACATTAGACACTAAATTTAATAATTAATCTAGACTAATTTGCTGTGAGTAGTTTTATTGTTCATTGATTTTGTGAAGTAATTGGACCCGAGCGTAAGAATTGGTTCCGGCGGTTATCCAAAATAATGTACAGTCATGTTCGTAAGTTGTGTTCCACTTTACAAATTGAGGTGTACTTTCCCCTCGTTAAAGGTAAAACAGAATCCTCAACATAACTGAACAAAGCTGGAATATAAATGCCTTGGCCATAGTTCTGCATATTAGGGAAATTATTATAATGCAATACTGCAAAATTATATTGTAAAACTTGTGAAATGAACAAACCAAAACAGGGACGACACAATATAAAGACAAAAGAACTTATCAAAATCTCTGTGGAAATAACGCTTTAGCAAAATAAAATTCTATCCGACTTTTATATTGGTATTCTGGATAAATTCACGTGGGATCGGACTTTGCAGTCTGATCTTAATACTTGACAAGTGAGGCAGCTCTTAACAGGGTTGCCTGGAGCGCCGCCATTAGGACGTGAGACCGGAACCGCGCTTCGTGTGGAGCACTCGGTCTTTAAATTTGTGTATGTGTGTACGTATGTACACTTACGTACAGGGTCCTCCCCCAGATTAAGGGAGTTCAGACGGTATTATGCAGCATAATTTACTGGTTCGGCTCAATGGTTTAAGGAGGGGGTTTAGTTTGCTCTCTAAACCTCTATCAAACTTAAAATTCACCCACAAGATCCCTGTACCCGTAACATTCAGTTCACCGTGATCTGTGTTTTGAGCCAAGCCATATTTTGTACTTAAAGGGACAGTGTCTTTCCTTGGTTAGTTGATAAGAGAGTAGTGGTTTTACTGTTGGACACAACTTCTGAGTATGACTGCACCAGTGACCAGCGTCGTGGAAATTTGCGACACATTTTGATGCAGCTTGAATTTTGTAGTCCTCTTGCACTTAAGCCGGTATCACACGAGCGCTTTTATAGTCGTCATTCGATGATCAAAATTTTCTGGCAACATTTTAGGAATATTTGCATTGGTGTCTGAAACTAGATTGATGATAGATGAATTTAGGCATCCAAAATATTATAAATGTTGAGGGAAAAAGCGGCTCGTGTGATACCGGCTTTAGGTTAATATTTGAACTTTGTAAAGTGACTTACTAGTGTCTTGGTTCTGTAGGTGGTACGGTAGCACCTCTTTCTCACCTTAACCCCTTCTGTACTGGCGATGTCAGTTTATCTACAGTATATTCTAACTATATTTAGACAATTGTGTACAGTTTGAGAAGGATCTGTGGTAGTAAACAGGGTCAAGTGAGATTGTTTGAAGCCTTTGAATCGCCGAGGCCCTTTTTAGACTGAATAAAGTCGTCTAATATCAGCCAGAATAAAGCTAAAAAGACGTCTTGGGTACAGAAGGGGTTAAGTAAATGCTCTGGCTTTGTGACTATACCAGTGATCAACTTAAAGCTTTAACACAGAGTGGCTGTGTTCTCTCAACATTGTGATTATTAAGGCGCGCTCACACCCACGCTTTTCTCCGGCAACTTTATAGATTGCAACTCTCTTCTGCCCCCCCCCCCCCCCCCCCCCCCATAAAACTAGAAAATTGAAAAAAAAAAAAAAAAAAAAAAAAAAAAAAAAACTAAATACAGGTCTCACTCAATTTACGATTGGGTTACGTTCCTGAAAATCCGATCTTATATAGAAAAATCATATAGCGAACCCTAAAATTTATGGGATAAATGAGGATACGTTTTCTCGGACCAGCCAAAACCCAACCCCAAACCCCTAAAATTAGTACACCTAATCTAATCTTCCTTTCCGTCTGGTTGCCATTACTCGTGCAAATGAAGCCTGGATGTGTTGCCAGGGTGAAGTTGCGGATCAAAGGTTACCGGAGAAATTGCTGGTGCTAATTGGCCTGTGGAGGTTAGGGAGCCCACCTCGCTTTTGTTCTCTTTCTCTCTCTGTCTCTTTGGCTTGTATCCATTTGGCCCCAGTCAGCCTACTGTTTTAAGATGTTTACCCCCATCCAGGATATATGTATTTTTGTTTTGACATCAAGCTAAATTTGTAAATTTTTCGAAAAATGTCTCCGGCGAAGCCGGATTTTTCCATACAATGCTGGCTCTCAATCGCTCGCCATGAAAAAATCGACACCTGGATGGAGATAAACGTCTTAAAACAGTTGGCTAAATGGGGGCGAATGGATACAAGCCAGGAAAAGAGAAAACAGGAGAGAAAGATAAACAAAATATCCGGTGACCCCCCTTAATTCATCTATTGTTTAAGAAGGGAATTTAACCTTGTAGATGTGTAGACTATTTTGTACCCCGGGTGGGAGAAGGCGGGTGAAACTATAATGTAAAACTTGCAAAATAAACAAACCAAAAACAGGGACGACGCAGTATAAAGGCAAAAGAACTCGTCCACATCGCTGTGTGGAAACGACGATGAAATAAAAAAAACATCGCAAATAAATCATCAGCTGAAAAAATATACATGTGTAATACATTTTTCTTTCAAGCTATTTCAGAGACATCACAAAAAATAAACCATCAGCTGAAAAATAAAAAAAAGACAAAAATCTAAAAATTCTTGCTTTTACTGCTGGTGTGAATTTCCAGCCTCCTCTCCCACCCCCATATTGACTTTGATATGATCAATAATAATTAATGTAGACATCGCATATGATCAATAATAATTAATGTAGACATCGCAAGCGGACATTTTTTATTTTTGCAAGAATCGACGGTGATATTGTTCAAGTTCTGTACAGAGGTAAACACTTTGCGAATATATTACCAGCCTGTTAACCCTTTGAGTACCAGCGGCGTGTGTTATATTGTATTCTAGCTAGATTTAGACAATGTTATTGTTGTTGTTCCCCAAGCTGCCTGGCCGAACAGCCCCGAGCAAGGCCAAGGCCATAACTGAGCGCCCCCACAGAACCCTCCCTGCCTACCACAATAAAGCCTGGGTGACCGAAGCCACTCCATGGCGGGGAGCTGAGGAGGGTGCGGAAACACCCGGGAAACCAAAGCCCCACCCAGGGCCCTGTGCCCCTCAGCAATTATGAAGAGAAAGTTGAGGGGCAAAGGAAAAATGTGACGCTTTGGCTTCCAATCTTGGTAGATTGGGAGGTCAATCCACGGAAAAGACGCCGTCACTCGAGATCTAGGAAATACATAAGTAAAAGGAACAGTCGGAGTAAGCTATGGGTATGGCAGAGATTGCTCAGTTCTCACTCTGATAGGCTTTAGACAGTATTATGCAGCTTAGGAAGGATCTGTGGTAGGATAGTTAAAAAAGGATTGGTTGAGATAGTTTGAAGCCTGATTATTGCTAGAGGTCCTTCCTAAGCTGAATAATATCCTCTAATAGTGGCTAGAATGTGATAAAAGTGATGTTCCTGGTACTGTACGGGTTAAGGGAGGTATTTAGTTTGTTCCCTAGACCTCCATCAACCTTAAAATTACACCCCCTCAAGTCCCTTTCAAGATAAATTTGTACATTTTTCGGTAGAAAAATTTCCCGGCCAAAGGCCGGTTCCTCTTAAATTACAGGCTCGCTATCGCTCGCCAGGATAAAATAGACACCTGAATTGCATGAAAGGTCTTAATATGGGGTGAAAGTTCTTAAAATCGCTAAACTAATGGGGCAAACGTTTTATAATATCAAAAGCAATGGGGCTAAACATGAGGGAGAAAGGGGTCAAGAAAACAATCCCTCGAGTAGAGACTTAATAGGAAACTCCTATGGCGAACCCTAACATTAATGGGATAAATGGGGATGCGTTCATTAATGGGATAAATGGGGATGCGTTCATTAATGGGATAAATGGGGATGCGTTCATTAATGGGATAAATGGGGATGCGTTCATTAATGGGATAAATGGGGATGCGTTCATTAATGGGATAAATGGGGATGCGTTCATTAATGGATAAATGGGGATGCGTTCATTAATGGGATAAATGGGGATGCGTTCATTAATGGGATAAATGGGGATGCGTTCATTAATGGGATAAATGGGGATGCGTTCTCGTCGGACCAGCCAAAACGCAAACGCTTAACCCTTCAAACTCGGGTGTACCATTAAGTTTTGCCCTGAGGAACCCGGGTGGTACAACATTGTACCAGTGGTTGAAAGCCTGTGACCTTGGTGTGTGAGGCGTCGGTCCGACGCATGTAAACAACAGCCGGCTGGACCGACGCCCCGCATCTCCGGCCACAAGAAGGAGAGCGTCGCTTGTTCGTGTGTGCCTGTATGTTGTTGTTAAGTATCGAAAAGTAGTGTAAAGTGGCTGTTTTGGCCATAAAGTTATCTCCAATGAAATCATCATCACAAATCAAGCACTTGACTTAGAGAGCTCTACTTAACGCCATTCTACAGGTAAATAACACAGCTACGCTTGGGGATGCGCGGGAATGCGGGAAGCAGTCAGCATAACAATGATACGGTAGCCTAGCCTAGACGTTTTTCGGCCAAAACACCCGCGTTTTGGGCAATATTTATGTGATGCGTAGCCGGGGCGGGAGGGTTAAGGGGAGATTTCCACTTGAGGGACTTTTTTCTTGACCACTTTCTCCCTCATGTCTAGCCCCATTGCTTTTGAGATTTTAAGACGTTCGGCCCATCAGTTTGGCGATTTTAAGAATTGATGCCCCATTCTGTCAATTTTAAGACCTTTCGTGCCGTTTAGGTGTCTATTTTATCCTGGCGAGCGATAGCGAGCCTGTAATTTTAGAGTAATCGGCCTTCGGCCGGGACATTTTTCTACCGAAAAATGTACAAATTTATTTTGAAAGGGGGTGAATTTTTTAGATTGCTGGAGGAGTAGGAAACAAACTAAAAACCTCCCCTTTAAAACCCATAATAAATTTAATATCCTAAATTTGGGGCATCGGATAGTGAGGGAGACCTGTATCGGATAACAAAACATCGTCCATTGGTAACCAGAATATTTTGGAAATGACGTCATGGTGCTGAAAGGGTTAATAGCGTCATGGTGCTGAAAGGGTTAATAGCGTCATGGTGCTGAAAGGGTTAATAGCGTCATGGTGCTGAAAGGGTTAATAGCGTCATGGTGTTGAAAGGGTTAATAGCGTCATGGTGCTGAAAGGGTTAATAGCGTCATGGTGCTGAAAGGGTTAATAGCGTCATGGTGCTGAAAGGGTTAATAGCGTCATGGTGCTGAAAGGGTTAATAGCGTCATGGTGCTGAAAGGGTTAATAGCGTCATGGTGCTGAAAGGGTTAATAGCGTCATGGTGCTGAAAGGGTTAATAGCGTCATGGTGCTGAAAGGGTTAATAGCGTCATGGTGCTGAAAGGGTTAATAGCGTCATGGTGCTGAAAGGGTTAATAGCGTCATGGTGCTGAAAGGGTTAATAGCGTCATGGTGCTGAAAGGGTTAATAGCGTCATGGTGCTGAAAGGGTTAATAGCGTCATGGTGCTGAAAGGGTTAATAGCGTCATGGTGCTGAAAGGGTTAATAGCGTCATGGTGTTGAAAGGGTTAATAGC
Organism: Paralithodes platypus; assembly: GCA_032716605.1. Classification (NCBI taxonomy): domain Eukaryota; kingdom Metazoa; phylum Arthropoda; class Malacostraca; order Decapoda; family Lithodidae; genus Paralithodes; species Paralithodes platypus. The sequence goes on along the minus strand of CM064541.1, from coordinate 32,460,678 downwards.
GTCATGGTGCTGAAAGGGTTAATAGCGTCATGGTGTTGAAAGGGTTAATAGCGTCATGGTGCTGAAAGGGTTAATAGCGTCATGGTGCTGAAAGGGTTAATAGCGTCATGGTGCTGAAAGGGTTAATAGCGTCATGGTGCTGAAAGGGTTAATAGCGTCATGGTGCTGAAAGGGTTAATAGCGTCATGGTGCTGAAAGGGTTAATAGCGTCATGGTGCTGAAAGGGTTAATAGCGTCATGGTGCTGAAAGGGTTAATAGCGTCATGGTGCTAAAAGGGTTAATAGCGTCATGGTGCTGAAAGGGTTAATAGCTTCATTACTCGACACCTTTACAATTAGATCACCCCAATTTTTGTTTGTGTGATAGCTATCCTCCTGGCAATTTTATTCAGCTTAGGGAGGAGCTTGAAGTATCAAATTAAAATGTACAACTTGCTAACTAAACAAACCAAAACTGGGGCAAAGACAATACAAAGTCAAAACAACTTATCAAAATCGCTGGAAACAACTCTTACTAAAATAAAATTTATAAAATAAAAGAACACAATCCACCACATAGGGTGTACATTACTACATGAGCAAGTTAACCCTTTCAGACTCATATGCCGCAGAGGTTGCCAGATTAGCAATAAGAAATAGAGTTCTCTCACTCTTATAATTACCTCTCCAAAATTAGTTTTCTGCCCACAGCTAACTCAAAGACAACTGCAGAGGTTGAAGTAACTAAACTAAAGGTTTCTAAATACCCCTGATGGTAACAAAGGCTTTAAAGTATCCCCAATAGGCTCAACACAGCTAACTCAAAGACAACTGCAGAGGTTGAAGTAACTAAACTAAAGGTTTCTAAATACCCCTGATGGTAACAAAAGGCTTTAAAGTATCCCTAATAGGCTCAAAATCGCGTCATATGTCGGAGAGGGTTAATCTGTTTCCCAAGCAAACTAATCGGACACATAACAAAGGGATAATAGCGTCGTTACTCTAAACCTTTCCCATTAGATGATTTTGCTCTGTTTAGGAAGAATATGAAAATTAATGTGGTGTTTGCCGACTTGCGAGTTTTGTTCTATAAGGAATTTGGAGCTGTAGATATCGATATTTGAAATAATTTACATCTAAAATATGATAGTGTTGTTACGTGTGCGATTAGTCTGCTTGGGAACCAGATTAACTTGCTCATGTAGTAATTAATGTACACCCTATGTGGTGGATTGTGTTCTTTTATTTACCGGTATAAATTATTATTAGTTAGGCGTTGTTTCCACACAGCGATTTTGATTAGTTGTTTTGTCTTTTTACTGTGTTCGTATAAGTTTTGGTTTGTTTATTTTGCAAGTTTTACATTATACAGTAATAGTATGACAACTTGTTGTTGTTGTTGTTCGCCAAGCTGCCTGGCCGAACAGCCCCAAGGCCCCGAGCAATTCCAAGGCCATAACCGAGCGCCCCCACAGAACCCTCCCTGCCGACCACAATAAAGCCTGGGTGACTGAAGCCACTCCATGGCGGGGAGCTGAGGAGGGTGCGGAAACACCCGGGAAACCAAAGCCCCACCCAGGGCCCTGTGCCCCTCAGCAATTATGAAGAGAAAGTTGAGGGGCAAGGGAAAAATGTGACGCTTTGGCTTCCAATCTTGGTAGATTGGGAGGTCAATCCACGGAAAAGACGCCGTCACTCGAGATCTAGAAAATATATAAGTTAAAGGAACAGTCAGAGTAAGCTATGGGTATGGCAGAGATCACTCAGTTCTCACTCTGATAGACCAGCCCACCACCACATGATGGGCAACTATTGGACGATCATATAGAGCTTAGGAAGGACGTCTACCCATAAGAAGGCTACAGAAAGATTAAAGGCTCTGGTAAGGTGGATATCATGCGATCCAAGTTGTTTCTCTGTATCGGTCAATTCCTTCTGTACCGCAGCCGTCCCTTTAACTTTATTGTGGCTTCTATTAGACGATTTACTCAGTTTATGAAGGGCTTCCAGCAATTAACCAGCTTCGAACTATCTCACTTAACCCTTTTTACTACGCCAGATCCTTCTCAAACTGCACATAATTGTCTAAATATAGTTAGAATAATACTAAAAAGGGGTTGTCAGTAAAGAAAGAGTTAAATTGGTATAGACGTACGAAGAGTTAAAAAAATACAGTATATACAGTACTGTACATACAGTACTGTATATATTTTAAATTATTTTTTATTAAATTTCACCACAACACCAAACACCTCCAATGAAATTAACCCTCTCACGTTCTTATGACGCAGAGGTTGCCAGATTAGCAATAAGAAATAGAGTTCTCTCACTCTTATAATTACCTCTCCAAATTAGTTTTCTGCCCGCAGCTAACTCAAAGACAACTGCAGAGGTTGAGGTAACTAAATTAAAGGTTTCTAAATACCCCTGATGGTAACAAAGGCTTTAAAAGTATCCCCAATAGGCTCAACACAGCTAACTCAAAGACAACTGCAGAGGTTGAAGTAACTAAACTAAAGGTTTCTAAATACCCCTGATGGTAACAAAGGCTTTAAAAGTATCCCCAATAGGCTCAAAATCGTGTCATATGTCGGAGAGGGTTAAATTGGTATAGACGTTCGGAGAGTTAAACAAAAATAGAGTATACCTGTATACAGTATACCTGTTTATATATTTGAAAGACATATAAAGACATATAAAGTGATTTATGTCATCTGCATCATTCAGTTCTCTTTAATTGGTATCGATATATTGTAGCAAGAATACTTAAGGGGAGGTTTTTAGTTTGGTCCCTAGACTTCCATCAAGCTTAAGATTACACCCCCTTGAGCCCCTTTCAAGATAAATGTGTACATTTTTCGGTAGAAAAATGTCCCGGCTGAAAGCCGGCTCCTCTTAAATTACAGGCTCGCTATCGCTCGCCAGGATAAAATCGACACCTAAATGGCACGAAAGGTCTTAAAATTGACAGAAATGGGTCGAAAGTTCTTAAAATCTTCAAATTAATGGGGCGAACGTCTTAAAATTAGAAAAGCAATGGGGCTAAACATGAGGGAGAAAGGAGTCAAGAAAAAAAATCCGAGTGGAAATCTCTCCTTAATTGTTGAAGGGCACAGGGTCCTGGGTGGGGCTTTGGTTTCCCGGGCGTTTCCACACCCTCCTCGGCTCCCTGCCATGGAGTGGCTTCGGTCACCCAGGAGGGTTTTGTGGGGGCGCTCGGTTATGGCCTTGGTCGGGGCCTTGGGGCTGTTCGGCCAGGCAGCTTGGGGAACAATAACAACAATAACAACCAAGAATACTGTATTGTAATGTAAAACTTGCAAAATACAATACATTATGTATAACAAAAATTATTTGAAAGACATACTGAAGGTTAGACATACAGTACTGTGCATACATACATACATACATACATACATACATACATACATACATACATACATACAAGTTTAAGGGGACATGGGCCGCTTTTCTGGACCACTTTCTCCCTCATGTTTAGCCTCATTACTTTTCAGATGTTTAGATGCTTGCCCCATTAGTTCGTCTATTTTAAGACCTTTCACCCCATTTCTATGTCAATATTTAGACCTTTTGTGCTATTTAGGTGTCGTCTTTTCCCTGGCGAACGATGGTGAGCCTGTAATGTTGGAAAAAGCGGCCTTCGGCCGTGACATTTTTCTACCGAAAAATGTACAAATTAATCTTGAAGGGGGATCTAATGGATTTTTTGTTTTTTTATATTTGATGGAGGTCTAGGGAGGAAACTAGAATAATAACGGAATACATGCAAAAATCGTCCATAAAGTGAACCATCCTCCCTTAACCCTCCGGACCCGGGGGCCCTCATATGAGGTGGTTCGCTGTGTCCGGGGCCATTTTCGTACAGTCGAGCTTCATAATTCAGTAGCTACTGATTGAGACCACCTAGAGCAGTCAGGTTTTTTGCAAATTGTAGAACATCTTGTTGTCTGTATGACTGCCGTTGAGATGACATCGCTACGACGAGTGGTTGCCAAGTTATAGTGATTTTAGCGGCGATTTTTACCTCATATGAGGCCTCCCGGACTCCTAACCAAAATACGTTTTGCTTCATATGAGGCCTCCCGGATCCCAAGGGTTAATAGTAGCATAGCATGTACAATTGGGCTACCGGATATTTTTTTTGCCATTGAAAATTGCTGATAAGTTGTGTTGTGATACTCCTTAACGGGAGATAGGTTGTTTTTCTGGTTCCCTTTCTCCCTCGTGTTAAGCCCCCCTGTATTGAGCTTATAAGACGATCGGCACATTAGTTTGGCGATTTTAAAACTTTTCGCTCCATTTCGTTGTCAATTTTAAGACCTTTCGTGCCATTTAGGGGTCTATTTTTTCGTGGCGAGCGATAGCAAGCCTGAAATTATAATAGGAACCGGCCTTTGGGCGGAACATTTTGCTACTGAAAAATGTATAAATTTATCTTGAAGGCAGGTCTAGGGGGGGTTTTTCTAAGTGAGAAAACTAAGAAATATATAAATTCTATCTATCTATTGCCTGACGCCATGATCCCCGAAGGGGTGGCCACGAACGAACCACCCCATGCACCTCTGTCCCCAGTCAGTCGACGCCCTTCCTCCCAACCAGCACCGCCTTCATCCATATATTTCTTCATATATATAAATTAACTCTTTCACGCATTTATGACGCAGAGGTTGCCAGATTAGCAATAAGAAATAGAGTTCTCTCACTTGTATAATTACCTCTCCAAAATTAGTTTTCTGCCCACAGCTAACTCAAAGACAACTGCAGAGGTTGAAGTAACTAAACTAAAGGTTTATAAATACCCCTGATGGTAACAAAGGCTTTAAAGTATCCCCAATAGGCTCAAAATCGTGTCATATGTCGGAGAGGGTTAAATAGGGTGGTCACTTTGATTTCTTTCTTGCTAACACTAGACAATTATTATTAAGTTTAGGAAGGACCTGTAGCAGTCAAAGGGGAAAACAAGTATCTCATTTATCCATTGACTCCCACAGAGCTTTCCTAAACTGAATAATAAGGTTGAATAACCTACTTAATTCATTTCATCTGCGGGAAATCCTTAAGGGGAGACGGTCATTTTGCTGGTCCCCTTTCTCCCTCGTGTTGGGTCCCATTATTTTTTAGATTTTTAGACGTTCGGCCTATTTGTTTGGCGATTTTATGACCTTTCATCCTATTTTGTTACAAATTTTAAGACCTTTTGTGCCATTTAGGTGTCGATTTTGTTCTGGCAAGCCATAGCGAGCCTGTAATTGTTAGAGGAAGCGGCCTTTGGCCGGGATCATTTTTCTACCGAAAAATGTACAAATTTATCTTGAGGGGGGGTCTAGGGGATGTAAGTTTGAGGGATGTCCAGCGAGGAAACTAAGAATTTATGAATGAATGAATTTATAGGCCAAAAAATCAATCAGTGTCCCCTTAACTGTATGAATTGTACAGCACTAAGCGATGAAGGCTACATAGCACTGGACACTGTTGTAGCAAAGCCCAGACTCAAACTCACGCGGCTATAATCTGTTCCCTGTAAGTAGGCGAGAATTCATGATCTCTATCCTCTGTAACTCGCAAAAGGCTGGAGCAAATTGGCTGTAAATTTCCTCATCTATTCCTTGACTGACTCTTCCTAAATGGTAGAAACATTAGCTCGATTACTCTAGTCGTTTATGAGTTATAGAGGTTAAAGGTCATGATTTCTCGCCTACTTACAGCAAGTAAACTATAGTCGTCACCAACATAGCGCGTAGAGCCTTAGCCCGCTAGACCACGACAGCACCAACGTAGAGCCTTAGCCTGCTAGACCACAACAGCTCCTCCTAAACTGAATAAAACTTCTAATGATCGCCAGAATATAAAGAAATCCATCCCCATACCGAAAGGGCATAACCAGTTTAGTTCATGCTATAGTATATTCGCTGTAAGTAGGCCAGAAACTATGACCGCTATCCTCGGTAACTCAAAAAGGGCTAGAGCAAATTGGCTGTAAATTTCCACATCTATTCCTTGACTGACTCTTCCTAAATTGTAGAAATTATTATGTTCTCTCCACCAACCAACTTTACTCCTAAACTCGATTAATGAAATTAACAAACACATGTGGCAGTCCGGGGATTCGAACCCAGGACGCTCACACCGAAAATCAACACACTTATGCATTGCGCCACGAAGACAGTTAAGAATGATGCACAAGCCTACGATTTATTATGCAGTTTCGAATCCTGCATTACCAATCTTAGCTCGATTACGCTAGTCATTTTTGAGTTACAGAGGTTAGAGGTCATGATTTCTCGCCTACTTGCAGCAAATAGATTATAGTTTAGTTCATGACTTGCACAGGTACTTAATAGATTTTTAAAGACCACTTAAAAAATACCACTTGAGTGTTATATTAAGGGGGCCCACCTCGCTTATTTTCTCTCTCTCTCCCTCTCTCTTTGGCATGTATCCATTCGGCCCCATTCAGCCTACTTGTTTTAAGACTTTTACCCACCATCCAGGTGTCATTATTTTCCTGGCGAGCGGTATCGAGCCAGCATATACAGTATATATATTTTTGTTTTGACAACAATCTAAATTTGTAAAAAAAATTATAGAAAATCTAAATTTGTAAATTTTTTGGTAGAAAAATGTCTCCGGCGAAGTCGGATTCTCCATACAATGCTGGCTCGCTGTCGCTCGCCAGGAAGAAATCGACACCTGGATGGATGGGGATAAACGTCTTAAAACAGTTGGCTGAATGGGGCCGAATGGATACAAGCCAGGGAAAGAGAGAAAAGGAGAGAAAGATAAAAAAAAAAAACAGTGACCCCCCTTAAAAAAAAAGGTATTATTATTAACCACAAAGATCATAGTTTTTATTACCGGTATGTTAATTATATACGAAGATTATCCTTGTTTTTTTATACAGTTAAATATATTGTTGACTATACTGTACCCTGTCCACTCTAAGATGGCCATAATTTGTCCTCCCTTTGTTGCTCATTTACGGCTAAGAAAATACCATACCTATCCATTCTTCCGATAAAATTCTATTTAACCCTTTGAGTACCAGCTACGCGTTTTATCTTCTATTCTAGCTATAGTTAGACGATATTATGCAGTTTAAGAAGGATCTGTGGTAGTTAATAGGGTTGGTTGAGATGGTTTGAAGCCTCGTTATTGCTAGAGGTCCTTCCTAAGCTGAATACAATCGTCTAATAGTTGCCAGAATATGATGGAAAGAACGTCCCCAGTACTGGACGGGTTAATAGGGAAGCTCACAGCAGCCACATATTCAACGCTTTATGTCCGATTCGTTTGACTAACCCCTTCAACACGATGACGTCGTTTTACCTCTAATTCTGGCTAAAGTTAGACGATTATATGCAGATTATGAAGAACCTTGGCATAGTCAGTAGAGCGTCGGCTGATCGAGGGAGGGCTCACTGTCAAAATGTTATGGGTAGAAGTCAAGCCCGGGCAACTTGACATAGCGATTCGTGACAAATGCCTAATGTTCATGGGAATTACGGCGTCAGGCAAAAAAATAAATAAATAAATAGATAAATGAATAAATAAAGAACCAATGCTATTGAGAGGGTTTATTGAGATCGTATGTACCACTTTGAGTCCTGGAGGTAGTTTATAAGCTGAAGAAAATCATCCAATGGTTACCAGAATATTATGAAAATAACGTTATCGTGCTGAAGGGGTTAACCCTTTCTGTACCGGCGACGTCTTTTTTTATTTCATTCTAGCTATATTTGGTCGATTGCGTGCAGCTAAGGAAGGACCTCTACCCATTAAAAGGCTACAGACTATCTCAATTAATCCTTTTACCTTCCATATATCCTTCCAAAGCTAAACAAAATCTTCTAAATGTAGCTACAATCAAATAAGAAAGACGTCGCCGGTACAGAAGGGGTTAATGGTTAGATATGGGCCATCATGACCATCCTAAATCTTGCCAGGGCCCATCAAGTTACAGGTCTCCCTCACTATCCGATGCCCCAATTTATGATATTATAGGTTTTTAGGCGTTTTGTGTTTTGGCTGTTCCGAGAACGCATCCCCATTAATTTTAGGGTTTTCTATAAAAAAAATCTATTTAAGATCGGGTTTTCAGGAACGTAACCCAATCATAAATCGAGGGAGACCTGTAATGCAAAAGCATTTATTTACAATTGATCTTGGATGGCCATGTTGAGCAAATGTAAGCTTTGTGGATGGCCCCAATGAGCACCTGTGAATTATTTCAGGCCATTTATTACATGACTATGGTGAGCTCACAGATTAGTACAGTAACTACAGTACCACATTACTTAACTCATCACAGAACCCTCCCTGCTTTAACTGTGGGGGCGCTCGGTTATGGCCTTGGCCTTGCTCGGGACCTTGGGGCCAGGGTGTCAAATGAAAGCAGTTCATTAGTTTTAGTCTGTATTATTGTATATGTGAAGATAAAATGTGGCTTATAGGTCAAATTATGTGATAAAATGGCCAAAACAATGCTACTTCATGTAAATGTTCTTGTATTTCTTCTATTCATTCAAGTCTTCAAACAAAATTGCTCCAGATTGACACCCTGCTTGGGGCTGTTCGGTCAGACAGCCTAGGGAACAACAACAATAACTCGTCACAGCTCGGCACTCAAGTTGGGGACCAGTAATAATATTGACCTCTTTATACTGAACAGGGTATAGTGTCCAAGCTCATGAATGATGTGATTGGCCCCGACTCTCTCTCGTACCTGTTTTTGCTGTTGGTATTATGTTAAATTTTTTACAACCAGAGTTTATGTTTTAATTTTATGTATATGTCATATGTATAGCTATTCAAATTTGCTTTTAATACAATATCATTGGAAAGTTTACTTGGACATTTTTCTACCCTTTTGATATTTCAGAAAAATCTTGTATGGTTTACTGCGGGCAATTTATATTCAGCCCTTTTCTATTGATGTTGCAGATTTTTTCTAATGTTCTTATAACTTATAATTGGAGGCTATTTTTGTTACAGATATCCATTTTCTTTTGTTGGCAATATTTTACTTGTTGTTTAGTTACATTAACCCATTGCCTGCGGGAGACGTTCCCGAACGCCATGGCAATTTACAACAATTTACAGCTTCTAAAGCCTGTAGAATCGAGTGCGAGGGAGCGGGAGCGCGACAAACCATACATCCTAACCCCCAGCCAGGCGGCTGCAGCACCTCGTGAGATATAGTGCTGCCAAAGGGAAATGTAGCGCGACATAAGCGATAATTGCTCATTTTGGCGAATATCTATGGTAGCGCTGCGGGTGAACCCCGCGAGCCATGAAGCTCGTTTTGGTGTAATTTTGAAGCTATTTTCTTCTAGTTTTTGGCTGAATAAAATTCATATCATTCAGACACTTGCCTGAATGAGCCCTAATATGGCGGAAATATCACACAGCCAAAATGTTAACCAATATAATACTCATGATTATTTTTACGGAGCTCCCCTGTAGGGGTGGCGTAGTATTGTAATGACCATGTCAGTGTGTCCCGTAGGAGAACACAAATTCTTCCGTGGCAGTAGTGATGGTGGTGGTGATTTTGGTAGTATTGATAGTAGTAGGCTATTAATGCTGGTTATAGTATTAGTGATGCTGGTGACCATAGTAATAATGCTGGTGATTGTACTGGTACTGGTGCGTGTGATAATGAAGATGTATGAGGATTCGCGAACTGCGGTGAGGGTGAAAGGTGTACTGAGTGAGGTCATCAGGGTTCAGTGTTAAGCCCCCTCCTCATTATTATGGTTCTGGAGGCACTGTCTAGAGATTTTAGATCCGGATTCCCGTGAGAATTGCTTTATGCAGACGATTTAGTCCTAATAACCGACATCCTAGTTTCAAAGCCAAAGGCGGATGTTGTGCATACGTGCACAACAAACTCACTTGCTCTCGTGTTCCCGATTTTGACTCTTCTGAATTCGTAACTTTATGGCTCAAATTATCCTGTCATTCTCATACTAAATATTTCTGTGATGTCTATCTTTCCCCTAACTCTACCGACTTTCCCAAATGCTTTGACTATCTAAACTCTAAAGTAGAACACATTCTATCCATCTCTCTCTTCTCTGAAATCTCCATCTTAGATTTCAATGTTCACCACCGCCAATGGCTCACCTCTCATCCATCTATCTATCTATTGCCTGACGCCGTGATTCCCGAAGGGGTGGCCACGCACGAAACACCCCCATGCACCTGTCCCCAGTCAGTCGACGCCCCTCCTCCCAACCAGCACCGCCGCCTTCATCCATATACTTCTTCACTCCATCCTTCCACTTCTCGTTCGGTTTACCTCTCCCTACCTGTCCTTCACCTCGCTCTCATACACACTGTCATTCTCTCGCTTCCCATACGTTCCATATGGCTGAACCATCTCGAGGTGTTCCTTTTCACACTTTCCAGCACATCTACCTCCACACCACACCTCCCTCTTATTTCCTCATTCGTCTGTCTATCCCTCCATGTAACTCCTCATGCACTTCTCAAGTAACTCATTTCCACCCCTCTCACTCTTGGTCCGAGTCTCTTCACCAACGTCCATGCTTCGCTTCCGTAAGTCAATGTCAGGATTACCACACCGTCATGCAAGGACTCTTCAACCATGCTGACCACCCTATTGCTTTCAGCATTCCTACAACACTCTTCCCCTGTTGCACCCTCTCCCGCACTTCATCCATACTCCCATCTTTACTCAGCACACTGCCCGATACTTAAATGAGCTGACAATTTCCATAGCCTGACCGTTCAACTTCACCCCTTTCGAAGACCATAACCTTGCTCTTCCCTGCATTTACCTTCAGATTCCATTTTTCACACTGTTCCAAACATATTTACCAGACCCTGCAACTCTCATTCATTATTGCTCATCAGAACTGCATCATCAGCAAACAGCAGTACAGGTAGCTTCCACTCGTTTCCCTCCCTTATCAGCGATACACCAACATCCACTGCTCTTCCTTGTATTTATTTCATGACTCCATCCATATATAGCATACAGTAAACAACCACGGGGACATCACACACCCGTTTCAACCCAACATTCAGGTCAAAGAACTCGCTCTGCTCATTCTCCACACGTACTGCCGCCTTTGCACACCCATATTATGCTCTTCACTGCTTTCAATAACTTGCCATCTACTCCGTATATTCTAAGTACTTTCCACATACCTTCTCTATCCACCGTCATAGACCTTCTCCAATTCCATAAAGGCAACATACAATATTATTGCTTCTCCAGAAATTTCTCCAAAACACATTTCAGGGTAAAAATCTGGTCTACACATCCTCTTCCCTTCCTAAATCCGCCCTGCTCGTCACCTATCAATCACTTCCCTACTAAACTTAGAAGTCATATTCCTCGGTGGTTACCACACTCCTCTTTCACCTTTTATAGGGAGACTATTATGCGTCTTCCAGTCATAAGGTACACTCCCCTTCTCCCATGCTAGTTTGCACATTTTCCATACCCATTCGATCATTATCTCACCACCATACCTCAGCATTTCCCCACAATCCATCTATTCCTAGTGCTTTCCCCAACTTCACTCTTTTCATGGCTTTACACACTTCTGACCTGATCCCCACCTCCACTACTTCTCCCTCCCATACCCCATCAAATTGTTTGCTGGCGCTTCATTCCTTACATTCAGCAATTTGTTGAAGTACTCCCTTCATCTTTCGACTCCATACTACTGACCAAACTTGTGAACAAGCCTACGTCTTTTCTATCCTAAATGACCTAGAGCAGCTGGTCCAGCAAGCCACCCGAATCCCGGATCGCTTCGGAGATCGGCCCAACATTCTCGACTTATAACCCTTCTTATACTGTCAATCTTCTCTCTCCTTTGGGCTCCTCCGACCATAAACTTACCTATACCCATCACCCCAATAATAAACAGAAATGAATGGAGAATGCTTGTGAATAGATGGGTGAACACGTGGTCATTTGGGGGAAGGGGTCGGGCACAAGTTGGACTAGATAATAGTCCATCAAGCGCCTGGCCCGGGGAGACGGTTTATATGAAGGGTGTGCCTAGAAGTGTGGTGGTAGGGCTTCGCTGAATGTCTGCCTGCTGAGATCGGAACCTCTCCGGGTGGTCGTTTTATGTTGTTTTTCCTTCATTACAAACCCATTCCATGCGTTTTCAGTTTTCAGGAAAAATAAATTACAAGTGGCTGGTCCTGGAGTGTAAATTTTTATTAAATCGGCTGATACTCTGTGAGTTAAAACACATCATAGAAGACTACATTTCACAAAATCACTTACGCCAACAACATAATCTACACTCTGAGTGCCCTTAGGAAAGCCTGATCATGGCCATGTCCTTTCTTAGGGACTTGGGGCTGTTCGGCCAGGCAGCTTAGAGAACCACAACAACTATGGGTAGAGAATTGGGTTTAGTAGGAAAGAATGATAGAGACTGGGAGTTGAACCAGTTGCTGTTTGCTGATGACAGCGTTGGTGGTGGATATGACTGGGAAGTATATGTTAACATTACCTGTAACTGAAAACTAACTAAAAAAAAGTCTCCAGTTTTCTAATTAAAATGTAAAATTTTCAAAATAAACACACCAAAACAGGGACGACACAATATAAAGACAAAAGACCTTATCAAAAGCGCTATGTGGAAATCCTTCAACAGAAATAAAATTTTGAAATATAAGAACACAAAACCACCACATAGGCTGTACATCACTACATGAGCATGTGAATCTGAACTAGAGGGGCTAAACATGAGGGAGAAGAGGGTCCAGAAAAACCCTATACCGGTATGTCCATTTAAAATAAATCATCTTTCAGTGTCAAGGTGTGTATGTTTGAAATTAGAGTTTATGGATTAGCTTATTAGTTAAGGGGACAGGTTATTTTGGGGGTCTATTTATTTATTTGATTGTATGAACTGTAGCTTCTATTAGTTAAGGGGACTGGTTCTTTTTGGGGGTCTATTTATAAAAAAAAAAGTATGAATAATATGAAAAAAGGCCAATGAAATTATAATGTAAAACTTGCAAAATAAACCAACCAAAACTGGTACGACACAAGATAAACGCAAAACAAACAAAATTAAAACAATATATCCCTCCTTAAGTTATTTCATTAAGTGTATATCAACCTGTTTACTAGCTACCAATCATAATCCACATCAAAATAATCCTCCTCCCCTTCGATACCTGCTACCTGGTCATCCTCTTCATTCATGGAGGCAGTGTTCAGATTGGCACCCGGGGAGGCCTCGCGCGTCACTTCAGCGTCCTTGTTATCATGAAAATATGTATCATCGGCTTCCTCATTTACATTTGGCTCATGCACACCTTTAGTATCAGCCATTTCATACAAGTCACAATCAATATCTCTATCCAAGTTCGCCCCGTCAGTTTCATCATGTAAATTACCATCCTCCTTCATCAGGTCCTCCGTAAAGTCTGACTCTGTATCTAGCATGGCCTCATAAATAAGATCTGAGGAACTATCAAAGTCCGGCATTTCATTATCATCGTCAATATATTCCCAGGGAGTGGCATCGGCATCACCCATATCTGCAATCTGAGTCTTGTAATCCACATCAACTGTTTCATCATCAAAATCCAGGTCGTCATCCTCATCGTTATCTGAGGAAGAACTGGAATCCGCGACATTATCTGACGAGTCACTGGAGTCCTCAGCATTATCTGCGGCATAATCAGAAGAGTCTCTCAAGTCATCCAGGTCGTCATCTGAGGAAGAACTGGAATCCGCGGCATTATCTGACGAGTCACTGGAGTCCTCAGCATTATCTGCGGCATAATCAGACGAACCTTTCAAGTCATCCAGGTCGTCATCCTCATCGTTATCTGAGGAAGAACTGGAATCCGCGGCATTATCTGACGAGTCACTGGAGTCCTCAGCATTATCTGCGGCATAATCAGACGAGTCGCTCAAGTCATCCAGGTCGTCATCCTCATCATTATCTGAGGAAGAACTGGAATCCGCAGCATTATCTGACAAGTCACTAGAGTCCTCAGCATTATCAGACGAGTCGCTCGAGTCATCCAGGTCGTCATCTGAGGAGGAGCTGGAGTCCTCAGCGTCATCTGAGGCATAGGTGGGGTTATCAGCATAATCTGACGAGTCGCTTGAGTCATCCAGGTCATCATCCTCAGCATCGTTTGACGAGTCACTGGAGTCCTCAGCATTATCTGCGGCATAATCAGAGGAGTCTTTCAAGTCATCCAGGTCGTCATCCTCATCGTTATCTGAGGAAGAACTGGAATCCGCGGCATTATCTGAAGAGTCACTGGAGTCCTCAGCATTATCTGCGGCATAATCAGATGAGTCGCTCGAGTCATCCAGGTCGTCATCCTCATCATTATCTGAGGAAGAACTGGAATCCGCGGCATTATCTGACGAGTCACTAGAGTCCTCATTATCAGAAGAGTCGCTCGAGTCATCCAGGTCGTCATCTGAGGAGGAGCTGGAGTCCTCAGCGTCATCTGAGGCATAGGTGGGGTTATCAGCATAATCTGACGAGTCACTTGAGTCATCATCCTCAGCATCGTTTGACGAGTCACTGGAGTCCTCAGCATTATCTGCGGCATAATCAGACGAGTCTTTCAAGTCATCCAGGTCGTCATCCTCATCGTTATCTGAGGAAGAACTGGAATCCGCGGCATTATCTGACGAGTCGCTTGAGTCCTCCAGGTCCTCATCTGTATAATATGAAAAGTCATTGGAGTCCTCATCAGGTTCTTGAGACTGACCAAGCAATTCCTTCAGATCTGCCACGGTTTCCAAACGCAGTCTCTTGGGATTTGCGGCACCATCAGGGGCCAGTCCCAGGTTGTCGCCGGTGCTTCCCCCCGGCCTGTAAAGGAAAGAGGGGTTCAGTTGTAGAAAAATTAACCCATTTTCTGTGAGAGACTTCTATAGGGATACTTAGGCCATTGCAGGTTGTTTTTGGCTAAATTTGGTTCATTATAACGTGTTACAAGCATTGGAAGATAGAGATGGCTGTAGAGCAGGAAAGAGAATGCTTGTGAACAGATGAGTGATAACACAGTCGTTGGTAGAGGGGGTCGGGCACCAGTTGGACTAAATAATAGTCCGTCAGGCGCCTGGCCCATGGAGCCGGTATATATGGAGGGTCATGCCTGGATATCAGGTGGGTGGGCATGCTGAGACCGAACCTCTCCAAGTCTGGAGCCGGGGAAATGCTCGAGGCCCCTAGTGATCCTTGGTCTCTGGGTCTTCTCCTGGGCGACTTAGATGTGTGTGAATTTATATTTTGTCTTTCTGTTGTGTTGTCCCTGTTCGGGCTCTGTGTGGAGTTGGCCACCCCCAGTTATGGGGATGTGCCTGAGTATATACATACCAGGTACTCTTTTTTTTTTTTTTTTTTTTCTATGTGATTGAGGGAGGCAAAAGGCATAACTGCCTATAGCGAGTGCCTCCCCCATAGTTGAAAGAGTGACAGGGCCAAAATCAAGGGACGTTCGAGCCAAAATGCCTGGACACACGGAGTTTGAAGCAATTTAAGTCATAGGAAGAGGGAAAGACTGATTCTGGGAGAGAGTTCCAGAGCTCAGATGTTGAGTAGAAGAAAGTTTGAGAGTAACGTTTCACTCTTGGGTTGGAGAGTTGCACAGAGTAGGGGTGGGATTGAGTTGCAAGACGGGTACCACGTGCCCTACGTAAAGGAGGTGGTATGCACTGGGATAGCTCTGAGGAACACTGATTATTATAGTAGCGATAGAATAGCGAGAGAGATGCAACATTGCGGCGGAGAGAGAGATATTGTATATATATTCTGAATTTTGATCTTGTTTCTTCCCATTTAGTATATCCACGCAACCTGTTTTGTCTATCATGACGGTACTGATAGACCAAGTTTAAAGGTCAATTCCAGGGATGAAAGAAAACACAAAGTTTAATGCATGTAGCAGGGTCATAAATTGTCATGATTATGCTGTACTATGTAGGCTATATGGGCAATATCAATATAATTCCAATAAGCTCCAGAGAAAAATAACAAATTAAAACGTCGTTGGCATCCTCAGCCATCAGCTCAGCTGTCCACACTCGTGGACAGGTCTGTTTATCTTAATTAATACCATTCAATTCAATACTCAAGCTCTGCGAAAGATTGAACAAGGTCCTGAAGATGTTTTGCATACCAAGAAATCCCATTTCGCCATTAACCTGACAAGCGCGATATAGACCTAGGTGCTAGGGTAGTTATTTGTGCATTTCTAGCCCTAGATTCTGACAGAATTCGTTATATTTACAATATAAAGCATTATTTGTTTTCGGTATGCTTTTATTTTACATATATGATGTATATATGAACCTTCAAGAGTGCTAAAATAAGTGGGAAAAGCATTTGGGTGGTGAAAAACGAAGATATTGGCCACCCGGTCATAATCTCAGGCGAGAGAGAGCCACAGGCAGCCCTCCCCTCTCGCTGTCTGGGAGTCAACTGAGACGAGCGGGGCGGTGTGTGCCGGTGTCTGGGTGTTGCATAACGATCTTTTATGCAACCCACTTGTGCTACATTATCGCGGGAGAGAAAAATAACCGATAAATGATGATAATAAGAGGATAAATAGGTGATAATTGAGGAGGGGAGGGGGAGGGGTGAGAAACACATGGATGAGTACTAGAGGGGAATTATCTCACCTAGAGACAAAATCCTTTGTTTTGATAGGCCCTTTTTTTTTTGGAAGGCTTTTTTTATGGTCTTGCTTCCGTGAGGCCTATCGCGTTCCCTATAGGAAGCCTTCCGTGAGGCCTATCGCGCTTGCCGGGTTAATAAACATAATGGCATAAATGGCCTGTTTTTTTGGTGTTTATTCTTGTCCAAAGTTGCTAAGGCCTATTATCTACAGTATATAATCAGACACCACCCCTTTTTTTCATGGTAAATATAAGTAGACTGAACGTACTGTAATTTCGTATTTCTTCAGTAACAATGATGTAATTTCGCTTGAAATATCAATTCAAACAAATCAATGCACTGAAAAAATTATACATTAAAACACGAACTCTTTTATGACCAAGTAGGGAAAGGAATATTCTAATTTTCTGGATATTTCAGCATTCTAAAACTGAATTGCAACCTACTTGTTCTGAGGCGTGGTGGTGTTGTCCGTAGAGTTGGTTGGTGCTGGCAGTCCGGTGGTGTCGGTGTCTACTAGGAAGAACACCATACCACACACACCCAACACCAGACACAAATGCAACCTGGTGAAAAACAAATGAATGATTAAATGTAAGAACAATAATACTAATAACATGACATGTAAAAGTATGTATATATGTATATACTCAGGCACATATCCCATAGCTGGTGGTGGCCGACTCAAGACAAGACCTAACAGGGACAACACAACACAACATAAAAAACAAAATATAAACTTCACGCACATCTATGTTGCCCAGAAGACCCAGAGACCAAGGATCACTAAGGGCCTCCATCACTCCTCCGATCCCAGACCTCCCGGAGAGGTTCCGGTCTCAGCAGGCAGACACGCAGTAGAACCATACCACAATGCCCGCCTACTTCACATTCAGGCATGACCCTTCATATACTGTGCACCGGCGAGAAGAACGCGGCTCCCCGGGCCAGGCACCTTACGGACTATTACCATATTTAGGCCAAAGTGCGCCCGACCCCCTCTCCCAACAAACGCGGTGTCACTCATCTATTCACAAGCATTCTCTATTCATTCCTATTTATTACCACTTCTCTTGCCTGTTCTAGTCATCTCTGATTCTCTCTACCTGCCAACGCTTGTACTACACCATCTCAACCGAGATCTTCCTCTCCCTTTACCTCCCCTTGTATCTGACTCATAAACTCTTCTTGTAAGCTTTTATTTGCTCAACATGCCCATACCAGCACAACACCCTTCTGGTACAACTATCCCTTGATACATTGCACTTTTAGCTTTCATTCCGAGATTTTTCACCTTCCACATAATGTACTTCCCATTGCTCCAAAAACTTTCATTCCTTCACATACTCTCTGTCTTACCTCCAATTCTACTTCTGCGTCCCTGCTTATCACTTCTCCTAGATATTTAAATAAATTTAAACACTCCACTGTACCAGTATTTCCCCATCCAGCCGTACATTTAGATTTACTGTACGAGCATCTCTATTACATAGCATCACTTTACCTATATTGGCATTCACCCTCAGCTTCCTCCTCCCACACCAAACTCTGACTACTCGCTTCAGCTTCTCAGAATCCGCCACCAACGCTGTCATCACCAAACAACAACTGATTCAACTCCCAATCTCCACCATTATTTCCTACTGAACCCAATCCTCTACCCATTATTTCCTACTGAACCCAATCCTCTACCCATTATTTCCTACTGAACCCAATCCTCTACCCATTATTTCCTACTGAACCCAATCCTCTACCCATTATATAATATAAATACCTGTAATATTTATTATCAATTTACCTATTAATGCCAGATGCCTTGATCATCAAGGGGGTGGCCATGAATGAATTGCCTCAATGTTCCCGTCATCCGTTAAGACAGTGCCCTTCCTCCCGCCCATCATCACTTTTACTCATATTGCTACCTCCTAAGGGAGCCCACCTCGCTTTTTTTTTATCTTTCTCTCCCTCTCTCTCTTTGGCTTGTATCCATTCGGCCCCATTCAGCCTACTGTTTTCAAGCGTATACCCCCATCCAGGTGTCAATATCTTCCTGGCGAGCGGTAGCGAGCCAGCATATATTATTTTGTTTTGACAGCAAGCTAAATTTGTAAAAAAAAATATAGAAAAATTTCTCCGGCGAAGCCGGATTTCTCCATACAATGCTGGCTCGCTTTCGCTCGCCAGGAAGAAATAGACACCTGGATGGGGATAAACGTCTTAAAACAGTTGGCTGAATGGGGCCAAATGGATACAAGCCAGGGAAAGAGAAAAGGAGAAAGATAAAAACAAAAAAACTGTGACCCCCCTTAACTCCATCTTTATTAATAATGTATGTATATACTCGGGCACATACCACATAGCTGGGGGGGTGGCCGACTCGTGACAGAGACCGAACAGAAACAACATTCAAAGTTCCAATTCTTAGGGTCCGGGACCATTTTCTCTGTCTCATCTGGTAGGTGATTTCACAATAATAATAGCGGTATTATTAATAACCGGTATATTTCGAGCTCCTCTCCTTCTGCTGTTCCACCTCATTCTCATACACTCATTGTCTCACTGTTGTTACAGTAGAATAATGGCTCTTTGAGCAGTATGTATTGCCTTACCAGTGGTTGTCCCCTTATTATTATTTTATTATTATTATTGAAATACCACAGGAACGAAAATTCCTGGGAGCGAAACTTCCACCCCCAACGAGATCCCTCTCTTTCTACCACCTCCCTCCACATGTTACACGTCTCTTTAATCAGTCTTCTAATATACAAATCACATTTCCTTACCCCCTGACATTCTTGAAATACCCACTAAGTATATTCAATTAGATACCAACCATGCAGACTATAATACGTTCGTTGTGTATGGGTACGAGGCGATCTCAAGACACCTTAGCTCCCAGTGCACAACGAACCGGATCATGATTATGTCCGCCTGTATTAAACTATGTATTATGTTGATTTATACCATTGCCTATTTTTGTAATAATTGTATTCAGCTAACTATGATCTCAATAACCATTGATGTAATGAAAATATGAATAGTCTCCTCATACGATTGCACTAGTTCTGTAGTGCTATTATTTACAACCTGTCAATTAATAATTCAGTCACTACAAGCTGGCTTGCTTACATTTTTTTTTTTTTTTTTTTAATGAGATACGTATATACAGACCATGTGACAATTAAATGAGGAAACTATAATAACACATCTGAATAATGCCAACCTGACTTATAAACACAAATATGAATGTAACCAGACGACGATGCTGTTGTTTCAGTGGAATAATGGCTCTTTGAGCAGTATGTATCGCCTTACTAGTGGTTGTCCCCTCACAGGATGGGGGGCGCTGCTCAATAAACTCGCCCCTCGGGGCAAAATCAAAATCAATCACTCTAGTCACCTTCCAAGTCAAACCGGAGCAATTTTGTTGAAGACTTGAATGAATATGAGAAGGAATACAAGAACATGATCACGAAATAGCATTGTTGTGGCCAGTTTTCCCCTGCCAAAGCATAATTGCCGACTTGCGAGTTTCGTTCTATAAGTTAGTTAGAGCTGTAGATTAAAATGTAAACCTTGCAAACTAAACAAACCAAAATTGGGACAAGGACAATATAAAGTCAAATTAAATTATCAAAATCGCTGTGGAAACAACGCTTACTAAAATGAAAATTATTTAACAGCATTTACAGATAAAATACGGTCGTAGTACATTAGTTAGTTATAGCTGTAGACAACGATATTTAACAGCATTTACAGCTAAAATACGGTCGTAGTACATTTATAAATACATAAAACCCAATTAAAGACAAACATTTAGCCATCAGAATCGTACATTAGTCTTGCATTTCTGTTTAATATCGATGTTCACGGCTCCAACTTCCTTATAGCCTGAAACTCGCAAGTGGTCAATTAGAACTATAAACCACAATTTTATCTTTGCATATACAAACACAAAGGCTGAAAAGGAAGGATTCGGCTTTGGTTTGACACCCTGCAAACCAACTCGAGGTACGGTACTTCTTCACTCTCCACCACATCCACATCCACACGCCGCTCTTAACCCTCTCCGACATATGACGCGATTTTGAGCCTATTGGGGATACTTTAAAGCCTTTGTTACCATCAGGGGTATTTAGAAACCTTTAGTTTAGTTACTACAACCTCTACAGTTGTCTTTGAGTTAGCTGTGGGCAGAACACTAATTTTGGAGAGGTAATTATAAGAGAACTATTTCTTATTGCTAATCTCGCAACCTCTGCGTCATAAATGCGTGAAAGGGTCGACAGGCTTCGAACTATCTCATTTAACCCTTTTTACTACCACAGATCCTTTTTAATTAAACGGCACAAAATCGTCTAAATAAAGCTAGAATGTTATCAAGAAGACGTCGCTGGTACAGTTAAGGGTTAATGACAAAATAAGTGTTTTGGGAAGAAGAAGAAGGGTGGCATATCCTAACATTGTTGGATAATGGGTAAATACTAATTTCGGATAGCAATGCCATATACAGTAGGCCTATAGGGATGATGTATGGTTCATAAATATAATATATAGGCTTTGACAATTATCGAGGTACCTGTATTGGAGACAGGTGATGATCTTGACCAAACTAACATGAAAAAGCAATGTATTGGCCATGTTGTCACCTCCAAAGACTTTATTTGAATTATAAACCACAATGTTATCTTTAAATTCACAATAATAAAGACCTTAAACATGTGACTGCTTTCGTTTAACAACCTGTATGGGACAAACTAGTCTATTCGCTTTAAGTAGGCGAGAAATCAGTAACTATCCTCTAACAGTCTAACTAAAAAAAGGGCTTAGAGCAAATTGGCTGTAAATTTCCATATATATTTCTTGACGGACTCTTCCTAAATGGTAGACATATTAGCTCGATTACTCTAGTCGTTTTTGAGTTACAGAGGATAGAGGTCATGATTTCTCGCCTACTTACAGCGAATAGACGGTGACCGGTCAACTCAACCAGTACCAAATCAACCAATACGGTTAGGTTAAGTTAGTACTATATTTTGGCACTGGTTTGGTTGGTCTTGGTTGATTTGGCACTGGTTGAAATGGTCTACTGGTTGAAGTGACATGGAACCCGAATAGACTATAGGCTATAATACATTAGGCTACTCGAAAATGGCAAGGGAAATAAAATCTGCAATAATAATTAAGGGGACACTGACTGCTTTTTTGGCCTAGGCCTATAAATTCGTTCATTCATAAATTCTTAGTTTCCTCGCTGGACACCCCTCAAACTTAGAAGAATCCCCTAGACATCCCCCTCCCCCCCATCCAGATAGGCTAAATGTTTACATTTTTCGGTAGAAATATTTTCCGGCCGAAGGCCGGTTACTTTTACGATTACAGGCTTGCTATAGCTCGCCAGAAAAAAATAGACACCTAAATGGTACGATAGGTCTTAACATTTATAACGAAATGGGACGAAAGGTGTTAAAATCGTCAACCAAATGGACCGAACGTCTAAAAATTTAAAAAATAATGGAACTAAACACGAGGGAGAAAGGGGACCAGAAAAACGACCGTCTCCCCTTACACAATAATCATAGGCTACCTACAAGTAACCCAACAAGACGTCGGATCAGTTAGTGTTAAGAGGAGTAAGGGACAGTGGTTATTTTTGGGGGTCTAGGCTATTTATTTATTTATTTTTAGGTTCCTCGCTAGCCTAGGCCTAAACCTCCATCAAACTTAAAAAAACATCCATTAGATCCCCCTTCGAGATTAGCCTAGGACTAATTAGTAAAAATTTTCGGTAGTAAAATGTCATGGCTGAAGACCTGTTCCTCCACAATTACAGGCTGGCTCTCGCTCGCCTGGAAATAAATCGACACCTAAAGGGCACGAAAGGTCTTAAGTTAAAATTGACAACGAAATGGGGCAAAAGGTGTTAAAATCGACACCAATGAACGGAGGAAGGAAAAACACAGATAAAACAAAAAGGTCCATGTGCCTAAAGGCATACTCCATTCATAAAATGTTTGTAACAACTGGATTTAAACTTTTGTAGATTGTAAGTTTGTGGAAAGCAACTCGAGGGAAGTGAATTCCAACGAGTAGTAGTTGTAGATTTAAATGAATTTTGATAAGCAGAAATGGGGCAAACGTCTCGCAATCTCAAAACTAATGGGGATAGCCTATGTAGCCTACGGGGAAGAAGGGGGACCAGCAAAACGGCCTACCTCCCCTAATACCGGTTACTGCGGTTAGGCTATTAATTCTGTTATACCTTCTCGATAATCGATTCCCCGATAGGCTACTCTTAATACTTATAATGGTTAACTTTTTTAGTTTCCTCCCTCGACCTCCATCAAATTTATAAAAAACATCCATTAGATCCCCCTTCTAGATTAATTTGTACATTTTTCGGTAGAAAAATTTCCCGGCGGTTCTTCCAACATTACAGGCTCACTATCGTTCGCCAGGGAAAACATCGACACCTAAATAGGCTAGCACGAAAGGTCTAAATATTGACGAAATGTGGCGAAAGGTCTTAAAATCGACTAAGTAATGGGGCAAACATCTTAAAATCTGAAAATTAATGGGGCTAAACATGAGGGAGAAAGTGGTCCAGAAAACCGGCCAATCTCCCTGTAAACAACCACACAACAGACATAATAAATAATACAATGATAATATATAATACAAAGCAAGACATACCGGTATGCCTTATAGTGATATAGGCTACAAACCCGTATTGGTAGATAACCCGTTCTTTTCGTGATGTTCTGGCAACTATTAGACGATTTAATTGAGCTTAAGGGGAGGTTTTTAGTTTGTTTTCTAGCCTACTCCTCCAGCAATTTTAAAATTTCATCCCCTTGACCCTCTTTCAAGATAAATTTGTACATTTTTCGGTAGAAAAATGTCCCGGCTGAAAGCCGGTTCCTCTTATATTACAGGCTCGCTTTCGCTCGCCAGGATAAAATCGACACCTAAATAGCACGAAAGGTCTTAAAATTGACAAATGGGTCGAAAGTTCTTAAAATCGTCAAAATAATGGGGCAAACGTCTTAAAATTAGAAAAGCAATGGGGCTAAACATGAGGGAGAAAGGAGTCAAGCAAAAAATCCCTCAAGTCTAAGGACCTCTAGCCTAGCAATAATAAGGCTTCAAAGTATCTCAACCAACCCTTTCAACTACCACAGATCCTTCCTAAGCTGCATAGCCTAATAGCCGTCTAAATATAGGCTAGCTAGCATAGGCCTATACTATAAAATGCGTCGCTGGTACTCATAGGGATAATGTTAGTCGGGGATTGGCGTATTTAGTTGCTCATTTAAGCCGGTATCACACGAGAGCTTTTTTAGTCAACATTCGATGATCAACATTTTTCTGGCAACATTTCTGGAATATTTGGCACTGGTATCGGAAACTAGACTGATGGTAGATGAATTTAGGTGACAAATATTATACATGTTGACCTCATAAGCTGCCAAGACCAGTGTTGAGGATAAATTTTAGGTGAAAAAGCGCTCGTGTGATACAGGCTTTAGCCTAGGCCCAGGGTGTAAAACGAGGCCGATTATCGTAATGCTACTCAACTTCGCTTTACAATTAGCCTAGGCTAATGCTAATTATGCTACCCATAACTGAAAATATTCGTTCGTTAAATTGACAGTTGATTAATCGATAGGCTAATCAATTTCTCAGATAGTCTAAGATTATCTGAAGACTGAATAGGCTAGTATTAACAAAAAATATAATTAGGCCTGACTGACCGTTACAAAGTACGGTATTATTGCCATTTTGGTTCCATAGCCGGCAAGATGGCACCATCATGGCAGCCAATTGTCCAAATGGCCACCATTCCATCTAGAACTAACGGTATTCTTAGATAAATTTGAAATCTGCACATTTAGCCTAGGCGCTCGCCAATCGTCCGCGCATTAGGCCTAATGCTACTGGATTCAGGAAAATAGTGCTACTCAGTTATTTGCTTTGACACCCTGCCTAGGCCTCTATAGGTTACATTTTATATATATTTAGTGTCCACCCTAGACCTCCATCAAGCTTCAATAAAACAGACGCCTAAGACCCTCCTTCTCCAAGATAAATTTGCAAATTTTTCGATAGCAAAATGTCCCAGCCAATGGCCGGTTCCTCTTAAATTACAGGCTCGCTATCGCTCGCTAGGGAGAAATCGACATCTAATTGACCCGAAGTCTTAATATTAACAAAGAAATGGGGCAAAAGGTCTTAAAATCGCCAAACTAATGGGGATAATCACGAGGGAGAAAGGGAGACCAGAAAACCGGCCCATCTCCCGTTAGGCCTAGGCTAATACTTATAATAAAATCACACTGCCAATATAAAAATGATATAGGCTACAGACCAACATACACAGGCCTAATAATTATATAAACCCATATTGATAAAGTTAGTGAGCCTTTCGCGCCTTTCTCGGCATGAGCGTGGACAGCCATCTTGAAAACCCGGGGTGGACTCTGAACATTGGCCTTTTCTACCGTAAAATGGGCTTAATTCTCAGACAATCTTAACTTAACAGGCAACGGTAGTATTAATAAGCACTTACTTCATTGTGATATACCGAATATTGGCGTCAAATCAGCAAGGAGGTAAAGACCGAAGAGATTATACGGAGATGAAGCGGTACGTCTTTCCCCTCTTCCTGGTCCCCGCTGACTGGATTTTCAAATTTCTTGAACCTGCTCAGCGTGCCCCCCGAGGAGTCAATACCAAGTCTTAAATGTAATCTAAATACCCGTATACATGGCTATTAGGAAATTATAGATTGCCAAAAGTTCATATAAAGATAATACAATACACTGCTTCCTTATGGTGTTGTAATGGTCGTGATAGGCGTGTAATTATTAATCAAGATTTTTTTTTATTTGACTTAGGATGTCATCCCTTCTTACGTGTCAAATATTTGAAATTTTGAAACTAAAAAGTCATAAATCGCCTGCACACCAATACGTTAAGGTTCACATTAACCTTGTTCAGCATATTGGTTAGTATTTCTTGTAGACTGCCTGAAATCAATGACAGATAGCGGCATAGCCGTGAAATTCAGATAAATTACTGAAAATACCAAAGACGTAGGCTATTTGGCATCTTGCCTACTCTCAGGATGTCAGACAAGTGTTTTAAATATATTGCCACTAATGACGGTTTAAGGGGGGTTGGCCGTATTTATTTCCTCATTTATACATATTTTTATAATTTCATTAGTTTCCTCCCTAGACCTCCATCAAACTTAAAATAACAGCCCCCAAGACCCTCTTTCAAGATAAATTTGTATATTTTTCGATAGAAAAATGTCCCGGCCAAAGGTCGATTCCTCTTAAATTAATGGGCTTAACACGAGGGAGAAGGGGACCCGAAAAACTACCCATCTCCCCTTAACGCATAGCCTACAATGACTCATAGATATAGTCTATTCCCTGTAAGTAGGCGAGAAATCATGACTTCTATCCTATGTAACTCAAAAAGGGCTAGAGCAAATTGGCTGTAACACTCTACATCTATTCCTTGACTGACTCTTCCCAAATAGTAGACATATTAGCTCGATTACTCTAGTTGTTTTGAGTTACAGAGGTTAGAGGGCATGATTGCTCGCCTACTTACAGCATATATACTATAGTTTACCGCACTATAGTCTATTCGCTGTAAGTAGGCGAAAAAGCATGATCTAATAACCTCTGTAACTAAATAATGACTAGTGTAATCGAGCTAATATGTCTACTATTTGGGAAGAGTCAGTCAAGGAATGGATGTGGAAATTTACAGCCAATTTGCTCTAGCCCTTTTTGAGTTACAGAAGATAGAGGTCATGATTTCTCGCCTACTTACAGCGAATAGACTATAGTCTTTATTTGACCGGGTGGAAAGTTATAAGGGAGATGGGTTGTTTTTCTGCGATTTTAACACCTTTCACCCCATTTCTTTGTCAATATTTAGACCTTTCGTGCCCGTTAGGTGTCGATTTGTTTTCCTTGCGAGCTATAGCGAGCCTGTAATTGTGGAGGAACCGGCCTTCGGCCGTGACATTTGTGTACCGAAAATTGTACAAATTGATCAAATGGATGTTTTTTAAGTTTGATGGAGGTCTAGGGAGGAAACTAAAAAATAAATGAATATATGACTAGGCTAAATACACCCCCCAAAAATAACCGTTGGAACAACGGTTAATCTAATATTAGTTGATATTTGGATACTTATTGGCACATTATACAGGTCACGGCCTCACATTATTGTCACGTGTTCATAATTGACCACTTGCGAGTTTCAGGCTATAAGGAAGTTGGAGCTGTAGGTATCGGTGTTTTAACAAAATTGCCAGCCTAAATATGGTTGTACAGGCGAGGTTAATAAGTGTTGTCAGATATTTCAGAAAGTTTCGGACACTGACTAATACTCTGAGGGATAAGCACTTTTCCCAGTAACTATAAAGATACCAATAACACTTGTTGAGCGATAACCACTGGAATCTACAATACTTAATACCCCGACTGTACTACATTTACAAATTCATAAAATCAAATTCAACATACTTTCTATCCATCAGAAACCTACGTTATTATTGCATTTGTTTAATATCGATGTTTACGGCTCCAACTTTCTTATAGCCTGAAACTCGCAAGTGGTCTATTTAAATCTTCCTAACCCCTTCTGTACCGGAGACGTCTTTTTTAATTTTATTCTAACTATATGTAGATGGTTGTGTGCAGTTTAAAAAGGATCTGTGGCGGTAGAAAGGGTTATGTGAGCTAGTTTGAAGCCTGTTAAGGGGGACATGGGCCGGTTTTCTGGACCACTGGCTTTCTCCCTCATGTTTAGCCCCATTAGTTTTCAGATGTTAAGATGTGTGCCCCATTAGTTAGTCGATTTTAAGACCTTTCGCCCTATTTCGTCGTCAATATTTAGACCTTTCGTGCTATTTAGGTGTCGATTCTTTCCCTGGCGAACGATAGTGAGCCTGTAATGTTGGAAGAACCGGCCTTCTGCCGGGACATTTTTCTAACGAAAAATGTACAAATTAATCTAGAAGGGGGATCTAATGGATGTTTTTTTTTTTTAAATTTGATGGAGGTCTAGGGAGGAAACTAGAAAAATACTGAATACATGCAAAAATCGCCCAAAAAGTGAACCATCGCCAACATAATGGGCCGAACGTCATAAAATTTGGAAATGAATGGGCTTAACACGAGGGAGAAGGGAGCTAGAAAAACGACCCATTGATGGAGGCTTTTTTTTATACCCACGCAGTAGGCTACCGGTGACTGGGGTAGCTAAAAGGATTAATGGAGATAGTATGTGACCTTAAATGTGTTAGAGGTCCTCCCCAAGCTGAATACAAGCATTTAATTTATAGTTGCCAAAATATAATGAAAAGGACGTCACGGTTAAAGGGGAGATTTCCACTTGGGGGATTTTGTTCTTGACTCCTTTCTTCCTCATGTTTAGCCCCATTGCTTTTCTAATTTTAAGACGTTCGCCCCATTATGTTGACGATTTTAAGAACTTTCGACCCATTTCTGTCAATTTTAAGACCTTTCGTGCCATTTAGGTGTCGATTTTAGCCTGGCGAGCGATAGCGAGCCTGTAATATAAGAGGAACCGGCCTTCAGCCGGGACATTTTTCTACCGAAAAATGTACAAAATTATCTTGAAAGGAGCTCAAGGGGGTGTAATCTTAAGCTTGATGGATATCTAGAGACCAAACTAAAAACCTCCCCTTAATAAAAGGGCTTATAACCAAGATGGAGACATGGCAATCTATAAAATGACGATAGTGACCGTACTTGGTTGTTTAAGGGGAGGTGGGCTGTTTTTCGGACCCCCTTCTCCCTCATGTTTAAGGGGAGGTGGGCTGTTTTTCGGACCCCCTTCTCCCTCATGTTTAGCCTCATTAGTTTTCAGATTTTATCACGTTCGGTCCATTAGTTTGTCAATTGTATAACCTTTCGTCCCATTTCTATAACAATATCGAGACCTTTCGTGCCGTTTAGGTGTTGATTTTGGCCTAGCGAACGATAGTCAGCCTGTAATTTTAAGAGAAACCGGCTTTCGGCTTCGACATTTTTTACCGAAAATTGTACACTACACATTTATCGTGTGTACACAAGTTTTGGTGGCTAATAACACTGTACGACAACCCTCCTCCTTATGGTTAAGCTTCAAGCAGATGCTGATCCTAGCTATGGTGGGTACGGAGGCCCACTACCTGTTGCCCACAGAGTACATCATCCTCACCCTGCTCTTCCTTCAGGGCCTGCTGGAGGGAGGGGCCTTCAGGTCTACGGTCTTCAATATACACAAGAGAACTTCTTCAGCAAGAGATCGTTCAAGAGCAAACCCCTGAAGAGGGGGGAATGGCCTATGCCATTCCGAGAAGTGCGGGTTTCCGAGTAAAAAGAGTCCGAGTTAGCGGGGGTTTACTAGTCTATTCACTGTAAGTAGGCAAGAAATCATGACCTCTAACCTCTGTAACTCAAAAATGACTAGAGTAATCGAGCTAATATTTCTACCATTTGGGAAGAGTTAGTCAATTAAGGAATAGATGTGGAAGTTTGCTCTAGCCCTTTTTGAGTTACAGAGGATAAAGGTGATGATTTCTCGCCTACTTACAGCGAATAGACTATATCTGCTGTTCCAACTGTCTGCTTTCCTTTACTTCTTAGTTTTTTCGCCAGACCTCCATCAAGCTTAGAAAAACACCCCCTAGACCCCCTTTCAAGATAAATTTGTACATTTTTCGGTAGAAAAATGTCCCGGCCAAAGGCCGATTCCTCCTAAAATTACAGGCTCGCTATCGCTCGCCAGGAAAAAGTCGACACCTAAATGGCACGAAAGGTCCTAATATTTGACAAAGAAATGGGGTGAAAAGTCATAAAATCCCCAAACTAATGGAACCAACGTCTTAATATCTCAAAACTAGTGGGGCTAAACATTAGGGAGAAGGGGGTCCAGAAAAATGGTCTGTCTCCCCTTCAGATTCATAGTTGTGCTGTTAGATAGTTGGCGATATAGTTGTTCTGTTTGAAGCCGCAAGGAAGAGCACTCCATTCTGCTCTCGTTTTTTTTTTTTTTTTTTTTTTTTTTTTTCTATATTCCAACTTACTTCCTCTCGGGCATAGGCTGAGAGCCTTAACATTCACCGCTTTACAATGAACAGTGAAGCCCGTGAGGTCTTGTTCCAGTCTAGGGAGTGAGACATGTGAAGCACGTAGAGTACAACGAGCACCTGCCATCTTGCCTTCACATGAGGCACGGTGCTCACTCATGGCCCAAAACGACCCCATCTCTGAAGCCACCTCGTTCCTGTGCTTCACTGTCTCACCCCCTACACTCGGACTCTCACACTTACACACACACAACGCCACCTGTTGAGCAGATAACTCACCAGGCATTGCACCCCTATAGCATATTTTGAATATGGGAATATTCATACAGTGCTATTTAATCAGGGAACAATGAGGGTATTTTATTGACGTTTCGGTGGGCTTTGTGGTAATGCACTGATACTAGGTACAGCACAAATTCCATCCCAATAATATCTTCCCATTGATACATCAGGATTTGAACCCGGGACCTTTGGATTACCAGGCCAGTGGCAAGACCACTCCACCACACCTGTCTGTCGCTGCAAACGTGCTATTCTCTGTTCAATTTGTTTGCTTTCGTTGTCCAATTCGTCGGCTTGTTGGTCATAGTTTGACTGCTCGTTGTTTGGTGTTTGTCCGCTGTTCATCTGTTGTTGGCGCCTTTCGTTGTCGTACTGGTCGGCTTGTTGATAATAGTACGGCTGCTCGTTGTTGTGTGGTCCGCTGTTCATCTGTTGTTGGCGCCTTTCGTTGTCGTACTGGTCGGCTTGTTGGTCATAGTTTGACTGCTCGTTGTTTGGTGTTTGTCCGCTGTTCATCTGTTGTTGGCGCCTTTCGTTGTCGTACTGGTCGGCTTGTTGGTCATAGTTTGACTGCTCATTGTTTGGTGTTTGTCCGCTGTTCATCTGTTGTTGGCGCCTTTCGTTGTCGTACTGGTCGGCTTGTTGGTCATAGTTTGACT
Organism: Paralithodes platypus; assembly: GCA_032716605.1. Classification (NCBI taxonomy): domain Eukaryota; kingdom Metazoa; phylum Arthropoda; class Malacostraca; order Decapoda; family Lithodidae; genus Paralithodes; species Paralithodes platypus. The sequence continues at coordinate 32,429,956 of CM064541.1, read as the reverse complement.
GCTCATTGTTTGGTGTTTGTCCGCTGTTCATCTGTTGTTGGCGCCTTTCGTTGTCGTACTGGTTGGCTTGTTGATAATAGTACAGCTGCTCGTTGTTGTGTGGTTGTCCGCTGTTCATCTGTTGTTGACGCCTTTCGTTGTCGTACTGGTTGGCTTGTTGATGATAGTACAGCTGCTCGTTGTTGTGTGGTTGTCCGCTGTTCATCTGTTGTTGACGCCTTTCGTTGTCGTACTGGTTGGCTTGTTGATGATAGTACGGCTGCTCGTTGTTGTGTGGTTGTCCGCTGTTCGGCTGTTGTTGGTGTTGGTGTGGCAGTTCCCTTCCTATAGTACAGATAAGGAGGAGTGTTAAACCTTTCATTATGTGAGGATGCATTCTTTAGTTAAGGGGAGGCAGACCGTTTTTCTGGACCCCCTTCTCCCTAATGCTTAGCCCCACTAGTTTTGAGATTATAAGATGTTCGGCCCATTAGTTTGGTAATTTTAACACGTTATGCCCCATTTCGTTGTCAATTTTAAGACCTTTTGTGCCATTTAGGTGTATATTTTTTCCTGGCGAGCGATAGCGAGCCTGCAATTTTAAGAGGAAGCGGCCTTCGGCCGGGAAATTTTTCTACCGAAAAATGTACCAATTTATCTAGAAGGGGGGTCTAGGGGGTGTTTTTCTAAGCTTGATGGAGGTCTAGGGAGGAAACTAAAAAAATATATGAATAAATTAATTAATAGACCAAACAAACGGTCAGTCTCCCCTTAAGTTCTGGCTATTAGTATATGATTTTCTTAAAATTAAAATTGGCCTGTTGGGTTAAAGCAAGGGTGTGTGATGTCCCCATGGTTGTTCAATATATATATGGATGGCGTAATGAAAGAAATGCAAGGAAGAGCAGTGGATGTTGGTGTACTGCTGATGAAGGAAGGAAATAAGTGAAAGTTGCCTGTACTGCTGTTTGCTGATGATACAGTTCTGATGAGTGATAGTGAGTGGGAGTTGCAGGGTCTGGTAAATATGTTTGGAACAATGTGTGGAAAAAGAAATCTGAAGGTAAATGCAGGGAAGAGTAAGGTTATGGTCTTTGACAGGGGTACAGCCACAGAATGTGAAGTGAGGTTTAACGGTCAGGCTATGGAGAATGTCAGCTCAGACAAGTATCTGGGCAGTGTGTTGATTAAAGATGGGAGTATGGATGAAGAAGTGTGGGAGAGGGTGCAACAGATGAAGAGGGTTGTAGGAATGCTGAAAGCAGTAACAAGAAATAAGGTGGTCAGCATGGAAGTAATGAAATCATTGCATGACAGTGTGGTAATCCCAACAATGACGTACAGGAGTGAAGCATGGACATTGTTGGAGAGACGCAAACCAAGAGTGAGAGGGGTGGAAATGAGGTACTTGAGAAGTGAGTGCTGAGTTACATGGAATGAGAGACAGACGAATGAGGAAGTACGAGAGAGGTGTGGTGTGGATGTAAAAGTGTTGGAAAGTTTGAAAGAAACGCCTTGAGATGGTTGGGCCATGTGGAACGTATGGGAAGCAAGAGAATGACTAAGAGAGTGTACGAGAGTGAGGTGGAAGGACAGAGAGGGAGAGAGAGACCAAGAGAGATGAGGAAGGATGGAGTTAAGAAGTATATGAGTGAAAGCGGTGCTTGATGGGAGGAGGGGCGTCGATTGACTGGGGAGAGAGGTGCATGGGGGCGATTCGTTCGTAGCCACCCCTTCGGGGATCACGGCGTCCAGCAATAGATAGGCTAGATAGAACAGTTGGAAGGGATAGCTGAGAGAGATTTTACCCCTTAAAAATTGCAGGCTTGCTATCACTCGCCAGGAAATAATCGACACCTAAATGGCACGAAAAATCTTAAAATTTACAACAAAATGGGGCGAAAGGTGTTAAAATCGCCAAACTAATGGGCCGAACGTCTTATAATATCAAAACTAGCGGGGCTAAACATTAGGGAGAAGGGGGTCCAGAAAAACGGTCAGCCTCCCCTTAAGTCATAGGATGAGGGAAAGGCAGATGGAAGGAAAGAGTTCCAAAGCTTATTTGTTGAGTAGAAGAAAGACTGGTAAAATCGATTCAGTCTTGGGTTAGAGAGTTGGACAGAAATGGGGTAGGAATGTGTTGAAAGGCAGGTGCCCCCCACTCCATAAGGGAGGAGGTATACACTGAGAAAGCTCTGACGAACACTGATTACTGTAACAGCGGTAGAAGAGTGAGAGAGATGCAACAAGGGAGGTATTTTTGGATTTCCCCTGTTTTTCTCCATGACTTTTGAGATTTTAAGATGGTTCACCCCATTAGTTTGGCGATAAAATTGACGCTTCATTCCATTCGGGTGTCGATTTATTATTGATTATTGGAAACCCTAAATGGGCCTGGGTCTCTGGGTTTTCTCCTGGGCGACCTAGATTTTTTTTTTATTATTATTATTATTATTATTATTATTATTATTATTATTATTATTATTATTATTATTATTATTATTATTATTATTATTATTATTATTATTATTATTATTATTATTATTATTATTATTATTATTATTATTATTATTATTATTATTATTATTATTATTATTATTATTATTATTATTATTATTATTATTTTTTTTTTTTTATTTTTTTTATTTTTTTTTTTTTTGGGTCCCTGTTTGAGCTCTGTCTCGAGTTGGCAACCACCAGCTAAAAATTAAGAAATGGGGGGGGGGGGTATGTGCCTGAGTATATACAGTAGATAGATTGATTATTGTAATAACGGTAGAGGAGTGAGAGAGATGCAACATTGCGGCGTGTAGAGAGAGAGAGAGAGAGATAACCGAGACTCGATAGAACCATCCTTACCCAAGACTCTTCTTTGTCTACGCTGTTGTTGCCTTCTCCTTCCTTGTCCCCGGCGCACTCCACCACCTCCTATTCTTCCACTTCTGCTTCCACCTCCTCCTCCACTTTCACCTCCTTCTCTTCCACATCGACTTGCTGCTCCTTTCTCTTGCCCAGACATCACTTGGGAGACTTGCGGAACTGTAAATATAAATAATAATAATTATTACAATAGGGGTTCCCCGCCATGGTTCCATGCCATCTCAACCAGTAGACCATTCCAACCAGTAGCTCTCAACCAGTGCCAAATTAACCCAGACCAACCAAACCAGTGCCAAAATATAGTACTAACCTAACCTAACCGTATTGGTTAATTTGGTACTGGTTGAGAGCTACTGGTTGAAATATTCTACTGGTTGAGTTGACCGGTCACCCAATTTACGATATTATTATAGGGTTTTAGGGGTTTGGGTCTGGGGTTTGGCTGGTCTGATGAAAGCAGTAACAAGAAATAGGGTGGTCAGCATGGCAGTAAAGAAGACAGTCCTTGTATGACAGTGTGGTAATTGACATATGGGAGTGAAGCATGGACGTTGTTGGAGAGACACAAAAAAAGAGTGAGAAGGGTGGAAATGAGTTACTTGAGAAGTGCGTGCTGCGGAGTTACATGGATGGATAGACAGACGAATGAGGAAGTACGAAAGCGGTGTGGTGTGGATGTAGATGTGCTGGAAAGTGTGAAAAGGAGCACCTTGAGATGGTTCGGCCATGTGGAACGTAAGGAAAGCGAGAGAATGACTAAAAAGAGTGTACGAGAGTGAAGTGGAAGGACAGAGAGGGAGAAGTAGACCGAAAGAGACGTGGAAGGATGGAGTTAAGAAGCATATGCGTGAAAGTGGTACTGGTACTTGATGGGAGGGGGGCGTCAACTGGATGGGAACTGAGGTGCATGGGGGCGATTCGTTCGTGGCTACTCCTTCGGGGATCACGGCGTCTGGTAATAGATAGATAGATTCTCTCTCTCTCTCTCTCTCTCTCTCTCTCTCTCTCTCTCTCTCTCTCTCTCTCTCTCTCTCTCTCTCTCTCTCTCTCTCTCTCTCTCTCTCTCTCTCTCTCTCTCTCTCACAGTGTACATGCTAGAGTGTATTTGTTGTTCAGACCACACGTAAATTATGAGGTGCCAGAACCAAGCACGTCTAGGCCGGTGTCACACGGACGCATTTACCGCCAATTTTCGATGATCAATTTTTGTTCTCGTACTATATTGAGGTTCTTTTGCACTGGCATCGGAAACTAGAGCGACTGTAGATTATGTTAGGTAGTTACATTTGTAGGAAACTTGAGGGGAGGCAGATGGTTTTTCGAGTCTTCCTCTTCCCTCATGTTTAGCCCTATTAGTTATGAGATTTCAAGACATTCTCGCCATTAGTTTGACAATTTTCAGACCTTTTGCCCCATTTATTTGCCAATATTAAGACCTTGCTTGCCATTTAGGTGTCGATTTCTTTCCTGGCGAGTGATAGCGAGCCTGTATTTGAAGAGGAAGCGGCCTTTGGCTGGGACATTTTTCTACCGAAAAATGTACAAATTTATATCGAAGGGGGGTCTTGTGGGTGTTTTTTTTTAAAGTTTGATAGAGGTTTAGAGAGCAAACTAAAACCCCTCCAACCATTGAGCCGAACTAGTAAATTATGCTGCACAATACCGTCTGGGCTCCTTTAAATTTTGAAGGTGGCAGACTACTATTGCTTGAACAAAATTGACGGAAACATCTCTCGTGTGACGCCGGCTCAACCCCTTCTGTACCGGAGACGTCTTTGACATGTTCCTTTAGCTATATTTAGATAATTTTGTGCAGTTTAGGAAAGATCTGTAGTAGTAAAGAGGGTTAAGTAAGATAGTTCGCAGCCTGTCGATTGCTGGAGACCTTTTATATACTGAGTAAAATCGTCTATCGTGGCCAGGATATAGATGGTTCACTTTTTGGGCGATTTTTGCATGTATTCGTTATTTTTCTAGTTTCCTCCCTAGACCTCCATCAAATTTAAAAAAAACATCCATTAGATCCACCTTCTAGATTAATTTGTACATTTTTCGGTAGACAAATGTCCCGGCCAAAGGCCGGTTCTTCCAACATTATAGGCTCACTATCGTTCGCCAGTGAAAAAATCGACACCTAAATAGCACGAAAGGTCTAAATATTGACGAAGAAATGGGGCGAAAGGTCTTAAATTTGACTAACTAATGGGTCAAACATCTTAACATCTGAAAACTAATGGGACTAAACATGAGGGAGAAAGTGGTCCATCTGCCCTTAATACGGCCCTGCCTTTTAGTTGCTGTCGCTTTTCTCCAAAGCCTTCGGATATTTTGTGAGTTTTTGTGATATTTGTGATATTTTTGTGATATTTTGTGAGTTCAATCTTTACTGCTGTTTCTGCACCCTGTTGGGAGGCTTTGGTAGCTTACATTATAATAATAATAAAATAATACTAATATAATTAATAATAATAACATTATCATCATCGTATTTGAATGTTCGGGCTTTGTCTCGAGTCGGCCACCCTAAAAAAAAAAAAAAAAAAAAATGTGCCAGAGCATTTAGATAGACTAGCAGGGGTACGTGGCGTTGCCCGGGTTTAAATTCTACTAACATAATCACCATCATCAATCACTACTACCACAATCATCACAATACTACTACTACCATAATCACCGGCCTCGACCTCCCTGTGCCTCATTAAACGGCGACCTTGATTTCGTCCGCTAAATGACCTCCGATTTTGGATCTGACCTCATCCGTACCCCCATTTTGGGGGGCTATAATAATAATAATAATAATATTTATTCAGTTAGCAATTTACAGAGTTGGTACCACATAGTATGTTACACATATGACATGTACCAGTTTTGCATAATTCCAACTAAGGATAGCCCAATAAGGCCGTTAGGCGTATTTCCATTGGGGTCCTTGTGGGATTAGGTTAGCTGGGGAAAAGGGGAGGATAAAAGAAATAGATACTTTAGAGAAAGTATTTCTAGGGGGTTATTTTAAGATACCTTACATCCTATAGTAAATATCAGTAATCCGTAATCAGTAATAATTTCAGTTTGGCTTGCCTATCTCTTATGTCGTATTTAGTAGTAGACATAAGCTTGGTGCTCCCTTCTCGCAGCTGTCCGGTTCAGGTGTTCCTTCAGGCTGCGAACAACTTTCGTTCCATACACCTTTTTGATCGGAGGCCTCCTTCTGCCCCAAACGGCCATTTTTTTTTTTTTTTTTTCAATTTCGGCCTCGAAACAACCTCCGATCGTGGCCTCGCCCCCTCCATGACCTGACCCAGGTCAATTGACACCCACATGCAAAGTTTCAGCTCCCCAGGTCCAAAACTGCGGCCGCCTATTAAGAACACACAGACAGACAAACAGACACACGAACTGATTTAATAATATAGATAGATAAATAGATTGATCGTACTCGACGTATTACAACCTCTTTATACTTTACTCTCCATTCAGTACAATTCCCAATTAACCCTCTCAAGCTCCAATACACATTTGTTTCTGTTTTCCGGCTATTATTAGACGATGTTATTCAGATTAGGAAGGGTATATGGAAATCAGAGGGTTAAATGAGATAATTTTTACCCATAAATCCCACAGATCCTTCTTAAACTCCATAGAATCGTCTAATGAGAGCCAGAATGAACTGTCAAAATGCGTCACGAGCTTCAAAGGGTTAACACTCTGGGAAACGATGTAACTGAAGGCATGTGTATTTGTGGGTGTAAATGCGGACTCATATTACACGCACACATACAATTATTGCTTACTGATCTTGTACTATAATAAGTTTCGGTCATGAATTTTAACCAGTGAGTTAATGGTGGCCTACCCTACATTTCATTTGTATATATATATGTAATTAACCTTACAAATTGATTATAAGGAATATTTAGGTTAGGTTAGTTTAGGTCAGTTAGATTAGGTTAGGTGCAAGGAAAAAAAAAAAATAGTAAAATATATAGTCATCTTCGTAATTTAATATCGATTCTGTTACGGTACTTTCATATTTATTCTTTATTTGCCTTTCAGTACAAGCCCCAACACATGGGGGAACGTTGTGGCTGAATGCCATGCAGATACAAATAAGATATTACAAACTAGCCTACAGTAATTCACAGGTCATATTTATAATTTAGTTACCTATAAAAATTCATTTTCTTTGTACGTCTCTTAGAGAAAACGAATATTTTTGTTGAGTAACTACGTCAAATTATATAAAAGCTTCAGTTATTTAAAATTAAAATCTTATTTAAGGCAATTGTATATAAAAGTAGCCACATTTCTAAGAGGAGAATTAATTTATATATAATTAATAAAGATAAGCATTGATATTTTGTGAGCCATTCCCACAACTTAAAAGTTATGTAGATATTTTAGTTGAAAGTATCGGATAGGTCGACATTGTACCTCTGACAACGGCAGAGTATAGATCGTTATAAAACTGGTGCGAGTAATTGTCTAGTATTGTTTGTCATTATACGATTTTAAGGTGTTAGTATTCAATACGATTTTGTATCTCAAAATAATAAAATATGAAGCAATTCCAGATAATCCCCCTGTGGTGGGGAGACCACAGCAAACTTTGTGTTAAGCTGAGGCTTGGTAGAGCCGACGTAACATTCTTCGTTGATACTGGCGCACTTCGTAGTTTCATCACTACTGAGGATCTGATGAACTGTGGTTTGGTGAAGCTTGTGGAGTTTGGTTATCTCCGGGATGCAAAACTGTTTGGACCAACAGAAGTTATGATCACGGCCGACTTGAAGGTGACTGATTCGGGTTACAATATTTTGGGCCTCGATGTTTTAAAGGAATACAAGATGACCCTAAATACATCGTCAAAATCACCATATTTGTATATCAATTCTCTCAATAATAAGCCTATCGATAATGTCGATGAGGACTTGTGGATGGTAGACGTGGTCATTAACGGACACAAGGTAAAGGCCATGTTGGATACAGGAGCTCCCTGTAGTACTATGGCCCAAGATCTGGCCCAACAATGTGGTCTACATGTGGCCTCATGCCCACAGGTATATTTGTGCTATCCGATGCGTAGCAGGTTTTACTGTCTCACTCAACAGGCTCAAAATGTTTCATTCACCAGCAAAGGGCTCAGTTTCACTACCGATGTGTACCTAGCCAAGGACTTCCATTTCCAACTTCAACTTGGAATGGATGTCCTGAAGGACCAGGAGCTGAGGCCCTGCCAGACCTTATTTGACAAATTTCTTATGATTTTCAAGAGACAAGTGAATCTTTCATAAACATTGCTCAATAAAGGTAAAGTTTGGGGCGTATGTTACATGTTGTGCATTGTCGTGGCGCCACGCTCGTCTCTGTCTATTATCCTTTGGAGCTTGTGTGGTTAAGTTACCCAGTCAAGAACACAGGGACTACTGTACATTATCCTAGTTACCTTATAGTTTACCCCCTCAATATAACATGACATATGTGCCCACTTAGGTTCCTATTTACTGATAGGTGAACAGATTTCTTGGTGCAGATGAGCATTAGGCGGCTCTGGAATCAAATTTACGCTCTCTCCTTAAGGGGAAGTTATTAGTGTGTTTCCTAGACTTCCATCAAGCTTGAAATTACACCCCCTTGACCCCCTTTCAAGATAAATTTGTACATTTTTTGGTAGAAAAATTTCCCGGCCAAAGGCCGGTTCCTCTTAAATTACAGGCTCACTATTGCTCGCCAGGAAAAAATTGACACCTAAATGGGACGACAGGTCTTAAAAGTGACATAAATGGGGTGAAAGTTCTTAAAATCGCCAAACTAATGGGGCGAACGTCTTAAAATCTCAAAAGCAATGGGGCTAAACATGAGGGAGAAGGTGGTAAAGACAAAAATCCCTCAAGTGGAAATATCCCCTTAACGAACATTAGATGGTGCTTAACCCTCTGAGTACCAGTGACGTGGGTTCTATTATATTCTAGCTATATTTAGACAATATTCTGCAGCTTAGGAAGGATCTGTGGTAGTTAAAAGGGTTGGCTGAGATAGTTTGAAGCCGCATTATTGCTAGAGGTCCTTCCTAAGCTGAATAAAATCGTCTAATAGTTGCCAGAATACGGTGAAAAGGACGTCCCTGGTACTGAATGGGTTTAAGGGAAATAAGTAAACCTTTCAGAAGTATTGCTTAAGGGGAGATTTCCACTTGAGGGATTTTTTTCTTGACCCCTTTCTCCCTCATGGTTAGCCCCATTGCTTTTGATATTATAAGACGTTCGCCCCATTACTTTGGCGATTTTAAGAAATTTCGCCCCATTTCTGTCAATTTTAAGACTTTGTGCCATTTAGGTGTCAATTTTTTCCTGGCGACCGATAGCGAGCCTGTATTTTAAGAGGAACCGGCCTTCGGCCGGGAAATTTTTCTACCGAAAAATTTCCAAATTTATCTTGAAAGGGGGTTTAGGGGCTGTAATGTTAAGCTTGATGGAGGTCTATATTTATTTGTTAATTGATTTTTGAGTTTCCTCGCTAGACCTCCATCAAGCTTAGAAAAACACCTTCTAGACCCCCTGACAAGATAAATTTGTACATTTTTCGGTAGAAAAATTTGCCGGCCGAAGGCTGGTTCCTTCTAAAATCAGAGCCTCGCTTTCGCTCGCCAGGAAAATTCGACAGTTAAAGTGCACGAAAGGTAAAACAAATGAGGCTAAAGGTCTCAAAATCGCCAAACTAATGGAACGAACGTCTTAACCTCTTGAAGCTCTGACGCGTTCTAGCAGTTTATTTTGGCTATCATTAAGCGATTGTATGCAGCTTAGGAAGGATCTGTGGGTATTGAAAGGGTAAAGACTATCCCAATCAACCCTTTGACTTCCATATACCCTTCCTAATCTGAATAAAATCGTCTAATAATTACCAGAAAACAAAACAGAAATGCGTATAGGATCGAGCTTGAAAGGGTTAAAATCTCAAAACTAATATGCTAAACATGAGGGAGAAGGGGGTCCAGAAAAAGCGAGTACTACCCCCTTAGTTAAATAAAGGTAGGCTACAGTTGGTGGGTCACAGCCTAAAGTTACCGGGGGTACCATTCCCGTGCAGGGAGAGACGGATGGGCAGTCACCTCACACCCAATTGCCGACTTGCGAGTTTCGTTCTATAAGGAAGTTGGAGTTGTAGACAACGATATTTAAGAGCATTTACAGCTAAAAATACGGTCGTAGTACATTTATAAATATATAAAACCCAATTCAACACACCATTTATTACCCATGAGAAACGTACATTTTTATTGTATTTCTATTTAATATCGATGTTCACGGCTTCAACTTCCTTATAGCCTAAAACTCGAAAGTGGGCAATACTTCTGATCACCAAGCAATAATTGGGAAGCTGGACATAATGGGTCTGGAGAAGTAAGCTGTGGTTATTTGAATAATATGCAATAGCCCACAATAATATTAAGGGGATATGGGCCGGTTTTCTGGACCACTTTCTCCCTCATGTTTATCCTCATTAGTTTTCAGATGTTAAGATGTTTGCCCCATTAGTTAGTCGATTTTAAGACCTTCCGCCCCATTTCTTCGTCAATATTTAGACCTTTCGTGCTATTTAGGTGTCAATTTTGTCCCTGGCGAACGATAGTGAGCCTGTAATGTTGGAAGAACCGTGTGTGTGTGTGTGTGAGGGGGAGAGAGAAAAAGTGTGTGTATGTGTGTGGGGGAGAGAGAAAAAGTGTGTGTATGTGTGTGAAAGTGTGTGTGTGTGTGTGAGGGACAGAGAGAAAGTGTGTGTGTGTGTGAGAGAGTGACATCCGTAACAATGCGCACAGAAGAAGTACAGTCAACAAAGATGTTCATACAGGATGCCCACTTATTCTTGAACATTTCACCGAAGGTTGCTGTAGAAACGCAAACTACTACTGTCAAGTGTTAGAGAAAATACCCGATGTAGGATCAATCGCTGAACAACAAACTATAAGGAAAAACAGAGGAACCTTTTGGATTAAAGAGCTACGCACTGTATATCCTTTTGGCCTTAACATTTTTACTCATACACCTTTTATGACCTCGATTTCTAGCAGTGCATGGTTAGTTCTGTGAATTCCAACCCAGCTGATTCGATACCATATAGTTCGGAAAGTCTGTAGGGGGTATTCAGTTGTCTGTGTGCCTTGAGGGTGGACACTACGTATTTGTTGTGCTCTGCGTTGGAATTATTCTGTAACATATGCTGGTATTTTCAGGTATTTGTATTTTTTGTCTGCATAATTATTGTTGGTCTATTATCATGTGTATTTTCTTTCCTATTTTCAATTTTGTCTTTGCTTTCCTCTCACACACTCACTCTCACTCTCTTACTCTCTCTCTCTCGGGTTTGCCTAGTAGTATTGGTCATTTTATATATATATATATATATATATATATATAGTTTTTTCTGCAATTTCCTTGTCTTTGATTACCCCCCCCCCCCTCCTTCCCACACGGAAAACATACCTATCATCATCATCACTAGAACAAAAGTTATACATATTCTTCAGGTGTATACTGTATATTCATTCTGTCAACTTTTCAAAGTTATTTCCACATTCTCATTTTATACCAAGCCCGAACTATGAAACGTTTAGTATTATAAAAAAAAAAACACACATCGTAAACACTCTTGTGTTTACCTGTTAATCAAGGGACTGGGGTTCTCGATAAGGGGCTCCATTACTGAAAATGTACTTGACCTACAGTGTGCTGGCTTAATAATCTGGAATGGTTGATAACGTTTGAAGTCCTATTTTAACTAACTAAATAACTGTTAATCGTGTGTGGTATCCGAGTGACCATATCCTACGTGTCCTGGTGATGACCTAGGATGACTAACCAACAGGTCATATGATGGTTCGTGCTTTGACCCTCGCTCACAGTGGCGGATCCAGGGGATGGGGGGCGGCGCCCCCCCCCCCCCCCCCCCCCCCCCCCTTAGTGACCAAAATTGCGCCCCTACATCTGTTTTTTTTTTGTTTTTGTTTTTTTGTTTTTTTTTAATATTCCAACTTACTCCCTCTCGGCCATAGGCTGAGAGCCTGGACATTCACAGCTGTACAATGAGCAGTGAAGCCCGTGAGATCTTGTTCCAGTCTAGGGAGTGAGGCATGTGAAGCACGTAGAGTACAACGAGCACCTGCCATCTTGCCTTCACATGAGGCACGGTGCTCACTCATGGTCCGAAGTGACCCCATCTCTGAAGCCACCTCATTCCCGTGCTCACTGTCTCACTCCCTACACTCGGACACTCACTCTTACACACACAACGCCACCTGTTGAGCAGATAACTCACCAGGCATTGCACCCCTATAGCATATTTTGAATATGGGAATACTCATACAGTGCTATTTAATCAGGGAACAATGAGGGTATTTTATTAGCGTTTTGGTGGGCTTGTGGTAATGCACTGATACTAGGTACAGCACAAATTCCATCCCAATAATATCTTCCCATTGATACATCGGGATTTGAACCCGGGACCTTTGGATTACCAGGCCAGTGGCAAGACCACTCCGCCACACCTCCCCTCTGCATATACTGCATTTTATCTGAAATACAATACATATAAAGAATATTGTGTGAATTATGGCGCCCCTCATGTATATCAAACCCCCCCCCCCCCCCCCCCTTAAGCCTGAGCTGGATCCGCCACTGCTCGCTCACCATGACCAACAGTAGTAATACTAGGTCACTGTAATCACCATGCCCAGTACCTCAAGTCACCGTAACCCGGCCTCTGTTTTGGACCATGAACATACGGAGGTGACTGTACTACGCTGTATTATCATGGTCGACTTGCGCCATTATCACTGCCATCATTCGGAGTCTGGTAGATCAATGGTTGGATCCTGGTGCACTGTTAACCCTGGCCTGGGGTACCACACACGATATTGAGCTTTCTAAGTCAATTATTTGTTTATTTAATTTTTTTTTGTATTTATATATATTTTTTGCCATTTATATATACAGTATATATATAACATTATGACAAAGACGATTGGATGTACTGTACCACACCGAACCTAAGCATTGAGATACTTAGTGGTTGTCCTTTTTTTTTTAATAGCTTTCCTCTTTTTATTCGGAGTTGTATTAGTTTTATTATTTGAAGTTGCTGTCCTATTTTCGTTATTGAGATTTTAAACAGATATATATTTGGATTTGTTGGTTATTTGGTATAGCTTATCTTTCATCTCAATATTGGGAGTACATTGGCCTGATGATGCTATATGCGAACCGTTGTCAACAATGTGCTCCTCCTCATATGGTGTTTATTATATATGGTGTCTGTTTTTATAAGTATACGGTGTTTTTATCAGGTTCCCAATGTGTGTTATGTAGAGTTTTGTCCTTCTTTTGTTGGGGTGTGACTAATGTTTTCCTTTTTCACCGGAGGAGGAGGAGGAGGAGGAGGAGATGGAGGAGGAGGAGGATACATGCCGAAGAAGAGGAAGAGTACAAAGGAGAAACAAACGGAAAAGAAGGAAGAAGATGAAAAGGAAGACACGAATAGCTAAAAACATGATATTAGGAGAAATGCAACGTATAATAAATGTATGCTATATAAATAAATGGATAATCAATAGTCTGTTCATTGTGACACCCTACCTAGTCCCTTGTAAATCAGGAAGGGCTAGAGCAAATGGGATGTAAACGTCCACACCTATTTATTGAGTATAATTATAATTATTGAGTATAATATGGACGAGATGGGTTGGGTGTGCGGGTGATCTGTCAGGTGTGGGCCAGATGTGGGGATCTGCAGATCCCCGTTTTTCTGACCTCTGACCGTTTCGGTGAGGTAAGTCCTAATGGTGTTTTTAAGTTGGGCTTATAATTAGGCCTTATAATTAGGGTTGGGTGTGACAGGGATCTGCCTTGTGTAGGCCAATCGGCTTTCTGCAGACTCCCATTTTCTTATGTTCTTATGTTCTTATAAGCTCCATTGTGCAGGTAGTTGGTTTATGTGAGAGATAGTTGAGAGATACATAGATAGATTTACACTTAGATATATACAGTAGATAGATAAATAGATAGATTGATAGAGAGAGAGAGTAATGAGTAGTTTGTGAGATAGATAGATAAATAGATGCGTATATAGATAGATAGACAGACAGATAGATAGTGAGAGCGAGAGTAATTAGTTTGAGATAGATTGATAGATAGATAGATAGATAATGAGAGAGAGAGAGAGAGAGAATAATGAGTAGTTTGTTTGGGATTTCTAGACTCAGCATTAACACTATTTGATCTGACGTATTAGGGTTTTTTATGATAGTTTGTCGTCATATTATTGTGGATTGAGGAATTTGAGGGTATTATAAGGGTAAAGACAGCCTTTTGCCGATTTGCGACTTTCGTTCTATAAGGAAGTTGGAGCCTTATACATCGATATTAAACAGAAATACAATAATAACATAAGTTTTTGACGGATGGAAAGTAAGTTGAATTGGGTTTTATGTATTTATAAATGCACTACGACCGTATTATAGCTGGTAATTCTGCTAAATATCGATGTCTACTACTCTACTCCAACTTCCTTATAGAACGAAACTCGCAAGTGGTCTGATTTCCATATACCTTCCCTAATCTGAATAATGTCGTGTGATAATAGCCAGAAAACGGAAAAGAAATGCGTAATCTGATCTTGAAAGGGTTAACTCAGTAACTCTTGATACGGACATTTTGCTCCTAGGTTGAATAAAATCGTCTGCCGGTATCATAATAGAACACAGAACTAAGTAGACATCAATCAATTATACATTAAATTGAATAATCAGAAACTAATTACAGTAGAAAGCCCGATCACAGACTAAATAAGTTAAATCCCTGCAAAGAGGCTCAGTCAGTGTTGCCAGATGGTGAAAATTTAACGCTGCATAGGTACATTTATTTACAAGCATTACAAGATTAAACAATGATCTATGAATCAGTCAAAAACTAACAAGAAAAACAAAACACGCGCGAACTAGACGAATAAACAGGTAATTTTCGGCGTAAATGGGGATATTTCGACGCGGAAACTCAGGAAATGTCGACACTCGGATCTGGCACCACTGCTCTCTCTCCCTGCCCTGTACGGAACCAAAACAGACAACCCGTGTTCTCGCCAGTGTTCAATAATTCGCTATTTATGCTCGTAATACAGTGCCAGTTGCTATAGACTTGCGTGTGCGTGTAATTGAATCTTATGTGCCATTGTTGAAGCTACTGTGGAAGCGGAAATAAGAAGAGAAAGGCGAGAACTAGTGGATTTATTGGTGGCGGAGATGCAGCTGTGGTTCAGTTCAGTTGGAATTCGGGAAGTTGGTCTGCTAGAAGCTGGCATGCAGGTTTTCTGGTAAGTAGCCTACTGCATATTTTGTTATATCAACTACTGTATTTGGCGAACTCATTACTTTCTTAAGTTGATGTAGGAGTTATGGCCGTGGTTTTATTCAATGTTTACAAAGTAGGGGACTTGTTTTTGTTTAGAAACGGAACAACCTTGTCTTGGCTAGTGAGAGAAAACGGGAGCTATTATAGCCACCCATATTATGGTGAAATAGGCCTAATCGCCAAATGTTTTTTCGTGTTTTCCTGGTTATATTCTTTTGGTAATTATAGGGAACAGGCTCGCACCCGTATATTTCATGTTTTTTCCTCCAGATTTTGAGAAATGAGTGTTTTCGTAGTTATAATTCCAATGTGAGATACACGATGGGTTGAATGCTTCCCCCCCCCCCCATGAATTATTGAAATTGTCATCTGTGTTGCCAGCAGGGGGTAAATATCGATTATACTGCATAAAGGCGGTTTGTAAACAGTGAGGATGTCCGAAAGAGCACTGCAATTGATTAGAATGGGCGTTTTTACTATTAATATCGGGTTTTATAAATGTGATCAAAAATATTCTCCCACAGTGGATTATACATGAGTACAGTATAAGGATTCCATAGACCTACATTGTCCCTAATACATTATGTATAATAAGGCTGCGAGCCTATTTCCTGTAATGATTATTCTTTGTAGTTATATATTTGGTAATTATAGGGAATTGGCTCACATTTGGTAATCATAGGGAATAGGCTCGCACCTTTATTTAATATAGGGTAGCATTCAAGGAGACTACTGCAGGACTCTTCTTCTTACCTCTGACCGGGTATAGGCTATCCTAGTGTTTACTACCCTATACCCCTTTGAAAGGACATTAGCCTAACCTAACAACCTTACCTAACCTAACCTAGTATTATAGGTGGGGGCGACACCCCCGCTTTGACTTAGATTTCTGGTGTATTTGTCTGTGAAGTGGGTATTTTTCAATTTGTTGATAACGAAAATCCTCCATGCGGACTATATGGAGAAAAATATGGCGAATCTTTTGGTGCCTATTTTCCCTAATAAATTGTTTCTCATAACGTCGCACTAGTGTCCTTGAATATTATCTAATATAGTTGTTTCACAAGATAGTTTCGGGGCAGTGAGGCTAATTTCAAAATGGTTGTTCCTGACGTTAGGTCTGTAGCCTAGGCGAGTTAGTGTCGCTATTGTTATTGCATAAGTGTGTACCGGTGTGCAGTTGCGGATTTCAGAGTACATTGTAAGTGTGGCTTGTGCAGGTGCTTTGTGGGTGTGCGCAATTGACCACTTGCGAGTTTCGTTCTTTAAGGGGAGATTTTTAGTTTGTTTCCTACTTCTCCAGCAATCTTAAAATTTCACCCCCTTGACCCCCATTCAAGATAAATTTGTACATTTTTCGGTAGAAAAATGTCCCGGCCAAAGGCCGGTTACTCTTAAATTACAGGCTCGCTATCGCTCGCCAGGAAAAAATCAACACCTAAATGGCACGAAAGGTCTTAAAATTGACAGAATGGGGCGGACAATTTTAAAATCACCACAAACTAATGGGGCAAACGTCTTAAAATCTCAAAAGCAATGGGGCTAGACATAAGGGAGAAAGGGGTCAAGAAAAAAGTCCCTCAAGTGGAAATCTCCACTTAAGGAAGTTGGAGTTATGACATCGATAATTAACAGAATTACCAGCTAAAATAAGGTCGTAATACATTCTTAAAAACATAAAACCAAATTCCGCATAATTTCTATCCATCAGAAACCTACGTAATTAATATATTTGTGTTTATTAATTATCGATGTTTACAGCTCCAACTTCCTTATACCCTGAAACTCGCAAGTGGTCAATTGTTCCTCAATTTAGCTCTACCTACTGTTTGATAAGTGCTCGTTTCCTGGGGTAATTAGTGTTCTCTCTCTCGCTCTCTCTCTCTCTCGCTCTCTCTCGCTCTCGCTCTCGCTCTCGCTCGCTCTCGCTCTCTCTCGCTCTCGCTCTCTCTCGCTCTCTCTCGCTCTCTCTCGCTCTCGCTCTCTCTCGCTCTCTCTCGCTCTCTCTCGCTCTCGCTCTCGCTCGCTCTCGCTCGCTCTCGCTCTCGCTCGCTCTCGCTCTCGCTCGCTCTCTCTCTCGCTCGCTCGCTCTCTCGCTCTCTCTCTCGCTCTCGCTCTCTCTCGCTCTCGCTCTCTCTCTCTCTCTCTCGCGCTCTCTCTCTCTCTCGCTCTCGCTCTCTCGCTCGCTCTCGCTCTCTCGCTCTCTCTCTCGCTCTCTCTCTCTCTCTCTCTCTCTCTCTCTCTCTCTCTCTCTCGCTCTCTCTCTCGCTCGCTCGCTCGCTCGCTCTCTCTCTCTCTCTCTCTCTCTCGCTCTCGCTCGCTCTCTCTCTCTCTCTCTCTCTCTCTCTCTCTCTCTCTCTCTTTTTTGCTCGCTCTTCTCTCTCTCTTACCTCTCTCTCTCTCTCTCTCTCTCTCGCTCGCTCGCTCTCTCTCTCTCTCTCTCTCCTCTCGCCCTATTCTCTCTCTCTCTCCTCTCTTGCTCTCTCTCTCTCGCTCTCTCTCCTCGCGATCCGCGAGCTCGCTCGCTCTCTCTCTCTCTCTCTCTCTCTCTCTCTCTCTCTTTCTCTCTATCTTTCTTTCTTTCTCGCGCGCTCTCTCTCTCTCTCTCTCTCTCTTTCTCTCTTATCGCTCGCTCGCTCGCTCGCTCGCTCTCTCTCTCTCTCTCTCTCTCTCTCTCTTTCCTTCTCTCTATCTCTCTCTCTCTCTCTTTATCTCTCTCTCTCTCTCTCTCTCTCTCTCTCTCTCTCTCTCTCTCTCTCTCTCTCTCTTCTCTCTCTCTCTCTCTCTCTCTCTCTCTCTCTCTCTCTCGCTCGCTCGCTCGCTCGCTCGCTCTCTCTCTCTCTCTCTCTCTCTCTTAGTTATAGGCACCAAACACCTACATGTTTAGGTAATAGAGTATGTGCTTAAGGGAAGGCAGACCGTTTTTCTGGACCCCCTTCTCCGTAATGTTAAGCCCCACTAGTTTTGAGATTAGAAGACGTTCGGCCCATTAGTTTGGCGATTTTAACACCTTTCGCCCTATTTCGTTGTCAATTTTAAGACCTTTCGTGCCATTTAGGTGTCGATTATTTCCTGGCGAGCGATAGCGAGCCTGCAATTTTAAGAGAAACCGGCCTTTGGCCGGGAAATTTATCTTGGAGCGGGTTTCTAGTTTTTTTTTTCTAAGCTTGGTGGAGGTCTAGGGAGGAAACTAAAAAAATATAATTATGAATACATTAATTAATAGACCAAACAAACGGCCAGTCGTCCCTTAAATGCAAAGTGTGTCAGTTGCGATGTGTGCTGGGTGTGTCATGTCCTCGGTGGGTAATGTAAAGCCGGTATCACACGAGCGCTTTTTCCCTCAATTTTTACGGGCAATCATCACTACTCTCATTACGTACCGACGACGTCCTTTCACTTTTATTCTAGCTATATTTATATTATTTCATGCAGTTTAAGAAGGATCTGTGGTAGTAAAATACCCAAGGTAGATCATTCGAAATCTGTGAATCGGTGGAGGCCCTTTTTCGGTAAACTGAATCACGATTTTGTGCAGTTTAAGAAGGACCTGTGGTAGTAAAAAGGATTAACCCAAGAACGGCGAGCGTCCTCATATGAGTTTGAATCCTACGAAGGCGAGCGTCCTCATATGAGCCAAGGCCTATAAAAGCCTTTCAAAACATCCCACTGGCACTCAAAACAAGGAAACGTGTGATTAAGTGAGATAATTCCCCTCCATACCTCCTATCACTCATCCACATATGTCAACCCTTCTTTCCCCTCCTCACCCCCCCCCCCCCCCCTTCAGTTATCACCTATTTTTCCTCCTATTCCCTTGTTTATCGGTTTATTTTCCGCGGCAATATCTCCCACCCGGTTTCAAGGTCATCTGGGACGCATATAGAGATCGTGGCAAGAGAGAGACTTCACTAGCGAGACATCAGTCTCGCTTCAGGCCTCGAGAGGAGAAAGTGTTTGGCTCGCGCGCCTCTCACCTCATGACTGTACGGTTGGCAATAATTCGTCTTTTTCACCTCACAAATACTATTCCCACTTGTTTTATTGTTGTTACATATTAATATCTTCATATTAAACGTAAAATAGGTGCATATGAATAAGTAATAACGATATTTATCGTAAAATTACGAAATTCGTCGAGATTTACCCATAATACCTTCGCCCAGCGGGACGTTTTAAATACCATAGGCTCGCCGCGCTCAGGTTAAATGAAATAGTTCAAAGCCTGTTAAATGCTGGAGGCCCTTTATAAACTGAATAATGGTAATTGTGCAATCATAATTTGTCTATCTTTAATAGTTATAGAGTAATGCATTATGCAATATATATTGTACTAGGAGGGGTACCCGGCGTTGCCCGGGTAATCACCATAATCACCATCACTACTACCACCACTACTACTACCATAATCACCATCATCAATCACTACTACCACAATCATCACAATACTACTACTACCATAATCACCGGCCTCGACCTCCCTGTGCCTCATTAAACGGCGACCTCGATTTCGGCCGCTAAATGACCTCCGATTTGGATCTGACCTCATCCGTACCCCCATTTTGGGGGGCTGCGAACAACTTTCGTTCCATACACCTTTTCGATCGAAGGCCTCCTTCTGCCCCAAACGGCAATTTTTTTTCAATTTTTTCATTTTGTTTTCAATTTCGGCCTCGAAACGACTTCCGATCGTGTCCTCGCCCCGTCTATGACCTGACCCAGGCCAATTGACACCCACATGCAAAGTTTCAGCGCCTCAGGTCCAAAACTGCGGCGGCCTATTAAGAACACACACACACACACACACACAGACAACCGAAAATATTATATAGATTTGTTTAACCCTTTAGCGGGCGAGTGTTATATACTCACAGCCGAGATCGAACCTCCGACATTCAGAAGCTTTTAATCCACTACACCACGGCGTGATAAAGGAATTTTAACCTTTTTGTATTATATTTGTTTTATTGTTTTGTTCTGAGGTATATAGCTATGAATTTGAGATGTACACATAGCTCATTGGAATAATATCCTAATCTTGGTTGTAAACTCAGAGCCCGTAAAGAAGTTTGATAAAGGTTGAGTAGAGCATGGAGAATACAAGAACCACAAATTAATCATAACAAAATAATACAGAACAACTACCTCAATTATCAAAACAACCCATCGACCGTATCAGTAGTAGTGAGAGCGATTTAGAGCTGAAGGAGCAGGCTGTTTATCCTCTTCCAGGGATCTTCCGGGAGTACCTTTAGTGATGGATAGGATGCTAGGGAGGTATGCTCACTATGCTCATAGGGTTGCATCTTCTCAGGGATTCTTTAAATATCACCCCTAATCCTTCGGTATGCTAAAGTAGGTAAACCCATTTTCCGCAGCCTTTCCTCGCAACTCAAGTTTTTAAATTCCGGAATAAATGTGGTTGCCCTACGCTGTACATTCTCTACTGCATTAATATCCTTTATCAGAAATGGACACCATACCTGATTTGCATATTCTAAATGCGGCCAACATCTGATCTAGCAATTCTCATCTGCTTACATTTTTCAGAATGAAATTACAGTAACCATTTTTCTGACCATAATTTCATGTTATTTTTGTCCTAGCTCTTGCATTTTATGACAGTAATTTTCATCTTTGATTGTATGGAATATCTTTGTATCATCTGCAAATAAATATATAAACCACTCATCACCTCTGTCCACTCTGATGTGTGTCCATTTACGATGACTCTCTGCCTCCTGTTCTTGAGAAAAACCCTTACTCATACCAGAATTTTGTGTTTGATATTATAGTTCTCTAACTTTGCAAGCAGTCTTTTGTGAGGAACTCTATCAAATGACTTCATCAAATCAAACTATTTGATATCCACGGAGTCTCCATTTTCCAGCAGGCTATATCCATCCATTGGTCAATAACCTTAATGAGCTGTTAAACAGTAGAACGGCCTGATAGAACACCAAACTGCTTAGGGCTAAAAAGCTTGAGTTTTTTGCACTTGATCCATCGTCCATTATGTTTTATCTGATAAAGGATTCAAATATCTTGCATATGATGCTTATTGTTGTTGTTGTTGTCATAAGTTGCCTGGCCGAACAGCCCCGAGTCCCTCAGGAAGGCCATGGTCACGGTCGGGCTTTCCCACAGAGCTCTCAAGGAGTGTAGATTGTGTTGTTGGCATCAGAGATTGTGTGAAATGCAGTCTTCTAGGATGTGTCCAATGGTATGGGGTACGTACTGTGTTAAATCTCGGGCACGTGTCTTCGACGGAGACATCCAGTCTCTTCTGATAGCTCAGAAGAGCTGGATGGTGCCCACGTCTCAGCCTGGCCAGGTGGACTCTGTCCTCGCGAGGAAGGGAGGATTCAGAAGGATGGATTTCTGGAGGTCGTACCTGCATCTGCGTGTTAATTGTCTATAAGTGATTGGATGGAACGGCGAGAGATATGAGTATGGATGTGCTTCTGGAAGCTGGTTTGGGGTGGGCAGGGAGGGAGAGAAGACAGTATTTGTGTGTGAAACCGGGTGCTGGGTGTTGTTTTGATATTTCTTGGCGTCTGTGGGTGTGTTGCCATGTAGTGTAGTGGGTGGTGTTAGTTTGTGGAGGTTGCAGCCAGGAATTGAGTGCCTCTCATGTCCAGATATGTCTATTACTAAATACGACATAAGAGATAGACAAACCAAACTGAAATGATTACTGATTACGGATTACCGTACTGATATTTGCTATAGGATGTAAGGTATCTTAAAATAACCCCCTAGAAATACTTTCTCTAAAGTATCTATTTCTTTATCCTCCCCATTTCCCCAGCTAACCTAATCCCACAAGGACCCCAATGGAAATACGCCTAACGGCCTTATTGGGCTATCCTTAGTTGGAATTATGCAAGGCTGGTACATGTCATATTTATAACATACTATGTGGTACCAACTCTGTAAATTGCTAACTGAATAAATATTATTATTATTATTATTTGACTTTGAGGACTTTGGTTTCTTGATGCTTGTTAAATTGATCGGCCTATAGTTTCCTGGGTCAGCTCTAGCTATGCTTCCCTTCTTGTAAATTGCAGTTATATTTGCAATCTTCCAGTCTTCTGGTATCTCACCAGTGTTGAGGGAATATTCAAATAATATTTTCAACGGTGTAGCCATTTGGTCCATTCTTTCCTTGATTATACGTGGATGCAAACCATCAGGTACAGGTGATTTATTTATATATATTTATTGTGCATCTCCAATAAGAATGATACATATTGGTAAGTAGCATACGATAAAATCGACAGCTTCAGATCCGGGCCTAAAAGAAATACGAATCAGAAGTTGTTCCTTTTCGTTCTGTGATGTGATTTCTGGAGCTTGAAACTGTGCTTCGAATGAGTACCATTAACCCTTAAGTGAAAGCCCCAACACTTTGGGGTACCTTGTTACTGAAGGTGTGAGTGTGGGTGTGCTCGCAGGTATAATAATAATTGTGTGAGGGTGTTATCGTAGTAGGCCTACACCTCATATCCTTTGTTTAAGCTACCCATTAAACTGTGGTGTTCTATGGTACAATAAATAAAGAAAACGTTTTAAACCGCTTACTTTAATATAAACACATAAATTTTTGTTTTCAATGTTTAATATAATATATTATATCACTATTTTATAGTTATTTATAGTTATTAGTTTTGGGAAAAACATAATTGAAGTAAAGTATAGTGAAAATAAAGAAACACAATAGCAAATGTAATATTATCCTATACCTAAGAAGCATAAAGGTTACACCATCGGCGTTCAAAAAGACAGTCCTCATTCCTGTGCCTACAAGTGCAGTGATTAGACGCGTTATTCGTTCGCTCGAAGCTTCTTTTCGTAATTAATCATATAACGTAATAGTTAGAAGCTACTTTTCGTAGTTAATCATATAACGTAATAATTAACGATATATACTAGCCTACACAATTAATTGTTGAGCATAATGACCAACAAGGTTATGTATATGACGGTTCCCTGGCTGCGGGAGCTGAGGGCTACTGTATTGGGTCTAGCTGCACTACACCGAAATGGCCACCTACTCAACGATATCACTTCAGAGGTAGTTTACACAGCGGGTCACAATGCTAAGATAGTCATGTCCATCACACCCCTCGCTGTCAACGATCAGGTCGGCAACACATGCACTCGTTCTGATGCTGATATTAGGTCACTTGGTCGCGCATTCCTCCACACTTGGGAGGTTTTGATGCAAAAGTCTTTGGTTTCCTGCTATCCTACTGGACTCCAGGAATTCTGCCAATGGATGGCCAACAGTGCAGAGTACCAAGGGTGTGGCAGGCCTCATTTGGCTCACATCCTAGCCTGTCTAGATTTCTTCATTGACCCTCCTGATAAACCATCTTCTCACAAGCGTATACTGCCGAATCAGCTTCCAAGCTGTACCTTTTCTTATAAACTGCTAAAACCACATCTGGTTTCTAAGCGTTTTCTTAGCTCTGGTGGCTCTTGTGAAACATTTCTGTTTCGGCACAAAGGTAAATATCTAGTATGCAAACTGGGTAAGAGAGTAGATCGTACAATGTTGCAGGCTTTCTGGCGTGAGGCTGTATTGCTAGATCATTTGCAGGGTGCTGGAGGCTCCCCAGTCTTGCATGCCAACTGCTGTGACCGCCCTTGTCTCTTCCTGTCTTGTGTGGAGGGCAAGACTCTACAGAGTGTATATAACCGTCTTACTGCTCGAGGGTTGGTAGAAGTGTTCTTGGCACTGGCACGCAGCTTACAGCAGGTACACGAAGCAGGAGTTCTACATAATGATATCAAATCAGACAATGTACTTGTCAAGATTCCTATGGCTGATCATGGCGAGGTTGAATCCGGCTTGATTGACTTTGGATTGGGGGCACTAGTAGATCAGGTTGAACGTACAAGGAACAATGATGTCACTAGATACATTAATTATAAGTGGTACGCACCTGAATTGTTCTATAACAGAGGGGCATCTTTTGCTAGTGACATTTTTTCTCTTGGTATTATGTTTGAAAAACTGGTCGTGAAACAGATGAAGGCTGGACGACTAAGTGCTTGGCCGGAGGGACTTGAGGAACTTGTGGCTGACATGGTAGAGTACCAACAGGAGGACCGACTAACTATTACAGAAGTAGTCACTAGGTTGACTACCATACTGCCTTCCCTCCTGTACCTTCAGCGGTCACTGGAAGGGTTCACCGACTCTGATGAGGAGTCAGATGAGGATTAGTCAGATGAGGATTATTCAGAAGAGGATGAGTCAGATGGGGATGAGTCAGATGAGGATGAGGAATTAGATGAGGGTGAGGATGATTTAGATTCGATGAAGTAGACACACTTTATAATTCTAATCATATTGTGCCACCACTCGTATAATTCTGTGTTTCTATAAGAAAAAGTGCCACTCTGTAGGTGCATAAACTTTGGTGTGTTTATTTTTGTTCTGACTTTCATTAGACGATCGTATTCAAGTTGGGAAGAGCCTCTGGTCACAACAAAGTTAAAACTCAATTAACCTTTTTGTCACCCATAGGTCCTTCTTAAGTTGAAGAAAACCAACTAATGATAAACAGAATAAATTAAGCTATGATGTCATCTTACTAAAGTGGTTATGATAAGCTAAGAACTTATTTGTACTGGAAAACTGCCTGCACAAAAAACCGTTAGTCATGTTTGACAGAACACCATCTGATGCAACGCTTCGGGGGTTATTATTATTGTGTTTAAATATTATTGATGGTTTTGATTTATTTTCCATTTTCGGGCAATATATTATAGTATAACCCCTAGACTAATGAGAAAATATAAACCCGCCTCCCTAGACCTCTTTCAAACTCAAAAAGGCCCCTTAGACCCACTTCAATCTAAACATGTAAATTTTTTCGGTAGACAAATGTCCGGTCAAAGGTTGGTTTCTCACAGATTACAGACTTACTACACTGTAAACATTGGAATACTTAATTGTAACAGAAATGGCACACATAAACAGATATTTCCGCGACCCCATTTCACTATAGTGCGAACCTGTTCTACACTGTTGTTGTTTTTCAATATAGTTTCGCCCCCTTTCGTTCAATTTGCTTGAATTTCGTATTATCAACCTACTCAATTTTATTATATAATTTAACTCTTAGTAATCCTCAGATTCCTGTGATTATTTTATTTATTTTCGAGTTCCCATCCTTAATTATAGCTTTAAATAATCCTGAAATTGGCAAGCACGTATGGGTGGGAGGGTGGTTTGGGGGATGGTGGGGGAAAGGTAGAAGGGTAATTGACTCGTGTTACAAATATGGAGCCGATTGGTGAGGTAGTTTCGCCACCACGGATTTTCATTGTTTTATGTGATGATCTACGGATAGGCTGGAAGTGGGTGGTGGGAGGAAGTTGGGGTTGTGGTGGGGGGAAGACAGAAGGGTAGGGGACTTGTCACACAAATATGGAACCAATTGGTGCAGTCGTTTCGCCGCCACATATTTTCATTTTTTTCCTTTGTGATGGCCTGATGCGGCGATTTGATTTGATGCGCCTCATTAAACGGCGACCTCGATTTCGGCCGCTAAATGACCTCCGATTTTGGATCTGACCTCATCCGTACCACCATGTTGGGGGGCTGCGAACAACTTTCGTTCCATACACCTTTTCGATCGGAGGCCTCCTCCTGCCCCAAACGTTTTTTTGTTTGTTTTTCCAATTTCGGCCTCGAAACGACCTCCGATCGTGGCCTCGCCCCCTCTATGACCTGACCCAGGTCAATTGACACCCACATGCAAAGTTTCAGCTCCCCAGGTCCAAAACTGCGGCCGCCTATATAGAACGCACAGACAAACAGACAAACAGACACACGAACTGATTTAATAGTATAGAATATAGATAATACATATACATAATACATACATTTTGTGGGGAGATTGTAGGCACCAATCGATCAGGGCTAGACCCAGGTGAGGTTATAGGCATGTGATAAAGAGTCACTGGAACTCCTGTTTCATTTGCTTGGCCTCTCTTACTGATTTTCTTTGTGCCTCATTTACACTGAGAGCAATCCAGCTAGCTCTCACAAACACCTCCTCCTCCTATCCACTTCAATACACTAAAAATGAACACCACACTTCATTCCTCCACACCAAAATTTAAAAAAACTAAAATGATGAATTCTAGCCCAGCCTCGGAGTCCCCAGGGGGGGGGGGGGGGGGGGGGGACCATAAATGCCCCCACACCCAACCGACCATCCCCTGACGACCCCACACAATTACCTGGACCTCGGCCTGTTACTCTTTCTATTAATTTCTGCAACATTCGCGGACTTTCCTCTAACAGTGGTTCCCAAACTGGGGGCCATGGCCCCCTGGGGGGCCATATAACAAAATGTAGGGGGCCATAAGCTGAGGCTATGTATAGATGAAACCATAGGGTTTGAGTTGGTAGTTCAGTTCATTCAGTTCAGTTGGAATTCGGGAAGTTTAGCCTTAACGTCGGCACTTCCCTAAGAGGTTTTGTTATTTTTCTTTTTGTGACTTTTTGTGACGTGCTCATTTGTCTAAAAATAAATATATCTCATTTTTTATCCCTTTTTCTGAAATCTTCTTTCTTCTCTCTTCAGTCTTGTTTCTTCTCTCGTCTTCCTTCATTCTTGTTTCTTCTCTCTTCAGTCTTCTTATTTCAGTTCTTTCAATTTTTTCTCTCGTACTCTCCACATTTGATATATTGTCTGTTTCACTCTATCGCTTATTTCTTTGTTAAATAAAAGATGTCCGATGACTTGGTATTCATTTTCAATATAAGGCTGTTGGAACCCTGGATCTTTTATTCTGCATGCTTTATAAAATGAACAGTGTAGTAGAAAATGTTTTAGGTCTTCTGTTCCTTCCTTACACATATCGCATTGTGTCTCTCCTCCCACATGCCTATTTCTATCTTTTAGATTTAAGTTATTTGTCCTACATCTGTAAAATATTATAGATGCCTGTGTGTTGTCATAAATATCTTCCTCGCTCTTAATCTCCTTTTTATAACTCCTATACACTTCTAGGCTACTCTTCTCTGCCAACTCCTCTCGCCATCTTCCCGAATCCCAGTCCAGAACTCTTTTTCTAATGTCGTCCTTCTTAATATTTGCTAAATTTGTTTCTCCTAACTTCAAATTCCCTACATACTTTCTAATTTCTGCAGTCCAGGGAGCTTTACTATTTCTAAGTTTTTCCTCTGTGATTCTTCTTAGCAAGTCATTACTTTCCTCTCCTACTAAATATTTAAGATATTTTATGTTACCTTCCATAATTCTTGCCTCCATTGATGAGGCTCCTATTTCACCCCTTAAGGTTACCTTTTGGGCATATCTGGGTGCCCCTAATATGTGTCTAAAAACCCTATTCTCTATATTTTGTAATTTATTTATTTCTGTTTTTGAAAAACCTATAACATTCGAGCCATACAGACTGCTGGTATCACAATACTTTTCCAATATGTTTTTCCAATAAGTATCTTATTACAACTTTGTGATATTACCGGGTATGTAAGGTTAGCCATTCTATTTGCTTTATCCAAAGCTTCTATTTTCTGGGTTTTAAAACATTTTTTATTATCATTAATTTGTATTCCTAGATATTTAATTTGTTTTACCACTTCTATTTCTCGTATGTTGTTTGGTTTGTTTTTCATATTAAATATTAGGATTTTACTTTTGTCTTTATTTATACTTAAGCCACACTCTCCCCCTATCTCTATTAATTTATCTATTACTCTTTCTGCTTCCTGGATTGTATGAGCCAAGAGTAGCCCGTCATCGGCATAAAACAATGAATTTATTTTGAAACACTCATCTACAAACCCTCTTTTATTTTCTAACTGTTTCATTATCTCATAAGTTATTAATTTCAATAATGTTGTGGACCCCGTACAGCCTTGTCTGATGCCGCTTGTTACCTTAATCTCCGTCTCATTTACTTGCCCCTTATTTATAATTGTACTATCTTCTTTATATATGTTACTTACTATGTCTATAACATTTGAATTTATATTGTAATCTTTTAATACTTTTATCAGTTTCTCCCTTCTGATTGAGTCATAGGCCTTTTTAAAGTCTATTGAGATTACTATGAGTGACCTCTTTTGTTTAAATATTTTATCTATACAGTATTTCAATATAAAAAGATTATTTTCGATTCTACCCTTATTTGTAAACCCACTCTGTGTCTCCCTTACCTCTCCATTCTCCCTAATGTGTTCTTCTATTTTATTTTTAATTGCTGTCGTGATGAAAAGTTTATATGATATGTCTGTCAGAGCAATTGGCCTCAATTAATTTACCTTTGGTTTATTTACTTTTGGTAACATAACAGTTTTTGACTTCTTCCACTCTTCTGGAATTACATTTGTGTCCATAATATTATTAAAGCACCTTGCAAGTTTTTCTAAGCACTTATCACTTTGTGACAATGCTTTATATAACTCAGGTTTCATTGCATCAAGGCCTGCTGCTTTTCTATTCTTTAATTTATTTATATTTTCCTTTAATTCTCCCACTGTAGTGTTTGGTTTCTCCATGTAGTTTATGTTTGGTTTATCCATGTAGTTTATGTTTGGTTTCTCCATGTAGTTTATGTTTGGTTTCTCCATGTAGTTTATGTTTGGTTTCTCCATGTAGTTTATGTTTGGTTTCTCCATGTAGTTTATGTTTGGTTTATCCATGTAGTTTATGTTTGGTTTCTCCATGTAGTTTATGTTTGGTTTATCCATGTAGTTTATGTTTGGTTTATCCATGTAGTTTATGTTTGGTTTATCCATGTAGTTTATGTTTGGTTTATCCATGTAGTTTATGTTTGGTTTCTCCATGTAGTTAATGCTTGGTTTCTCCATGTAGTTTATGTTTGGTTTATCCATGTAGTTTATGTTTGGTTTCTCCATGTAGTTTATGTTTGGTTTCTCCATGTAGTTTATGTTTGGTTTATCCATGTAGTTTATGTTTGGTTTATCCATGTAGTTTATGTTTGGTTTATCCATGTAGTTTATGTTTGGTTTCTCCATGTAGTTTATGTTTGGTTTATCCATGTAGTTTATGTTTGGTTTATCCATGTAGTTTATGTTTGGTTTATCCATGTAGTTTATGTTTGGTTTATCCATGTAGTTTATGTTTGGTTTATCCATGTAGTTTATGTTTGGTTTCTCCATGTAGTTTGTTTGGTTTCTCCATGTAGTTTATGTTTGGTTTATCCATGTAGTTTATGTTTGGTTTCTCCATGTAGTTTATGTTTGGTTTATCCATGTAGTTTATGTTTGGTTTCTCCATGTAGTTTATGTTTTTATTAACTCTTAATGAGAAGTGTGAACATTCCAACAATGAGTTAATCCGATTTTGCTGTAAACAATTTCCACAAATCCCACGCCCTAAGTTGAAAATAATTGCGCAAAAACTATTGGATAGTAATGTTCCAACCCATATTATGGACATAATTGTAAAGATCATTTCTAGATATCACGATCCTGGGACTAATACGGACAAAGACAAAACTAAAAAGGAAAATAGAGCCCAAATAAAACTCAATTTCGTCAATAAAGGTCTAGAAATGATAAACATTGGGAAGATATTTCACGATAAGAATATCAAAGACTCTTTTCCACTAGAGATCACTGAAAATCCCATGATTGTATATAAGTATACCAAACCAGTGAGAAATAATATTGTAAATTATATACAAACCGTACAGAATGCTGTGTTTGAACAATGGTTGAGAGATGAAGACAAGTGGGACTGTGATAATTATAGACAAACCGTACAGGATGCTGTGTTTGAACAATGGTTGAGAGATGAAGACAAGTGTGACTGTGATAATTATAGACAAACCGTACAGGATGCTGTGTTTGAACAATGGTTGAGAGATGAAGACAAGTGTGACTGTGATAATTATAGACAAACCGTACAGGATGCTGTGTTTGAACAATGGTTGAGAGATGAAGACAAGTGTGACTGTGATAATTATAGACAAACCGTACAGGATGCTGTGTTTGAACAATGGTTGAGAGATGAAGACAAGTGTGACTGTGATAATTATAGACAAACCGTACAGGATGCTGTGTTTGAACAATGGTTGAGAGATGAAGACAAGTGTGACTGTGATAATTATAGACAAACCGTACAGGATGCTGTGTTTGAACAATGGTTGAGAGATGAAGACAAGTGTGACTGTGATAATTATAGACAAACCGTACAGGATGCTGTGTTTGAACAATGGTTGAGAGATGAAGACAAGTGTCACTGAGATCATTCGCCTTTCAAGAATGAACACCACAAACATGTCATCACCGGCGACCTTGATATAGTAGAACATGTTAAGCTGAGAAATCTATTGAAAAAGGGACCGAAAAGGGAACCTAGAACGCTAAACTGGCAAGTCGTCAAGAAGGACATTTTTACCGGACTGTCTAACTTCATTCTTCAGGAAAGCGAGAAGAGAGGATTACTAACACCGTACTTCAGCGAGTGGAAAGCTAAGGTTATAGAAGCTGTCAAAGAAAGAATACAAGCATTAAAACAAAGATATCCATATTATAGACCTGTACTGAAGGACGAACTGGCTACTTGTGAGCTTATAAGATTACAGGACAAGTATGTAATTACAGTAGTTGATAAAGCTAATACAAATTATGCCTTTATATGCAAATGGTTTTATATGAAAATGTTGTACAAAGAGACAGGAATTATTGGTGAAACAAGTAACACTTACGTGAAAACTAATGAACGTGAACAGGACATTATACATCGCCAGACTAATTTTCTTAGTTCCGCCAACATCATAACGCCAACTAAAGACCATAAGTTTCCGTTCATGTATTGGATTCCAAAATTTCACAAAGATCCTATAAAAGCTAGATATATTGTCTCCTCGTCCATTTGTACTACTAAGCAATTAGCTTTTTGTATAAGTAAATCACTGAAGTTGATAATGAAAGGACGAAAAAGATATTGCACTGTAATTGAAGAGTTCACCGGTACAAGTAGATGGTGGGTAGTTGAAAATAATCAACCAGTACTAGACGTGATCAAGCAAATAAATGATAAACAACAAGCTAAAAATGTTGTAACTTATGATTTTAGTACTTTATATACAAACATTCCTCATGATAAACTTATACTAGCCCTGGAAAATATAGTGAATAAATGTTTTGCAAATTCGAAAATGAAATACATTACAATAAACAATTATGAAGCTTTTTGGAGTAATGCATTGTCTAAAAAATATACAGCATTAAGCAAAACCTCCCTTATGAATAGCATAAAATTCTTGACAGATAACACGTTTTTCAAATGTGGTGATTTCATATGTAAGCAAAATATAGGCATTCCAATGGGAACAGACCCAGGGCCAGATTTTGCGGATCTATTTCTTCATTATTACGAGGTATTTTATATACAACATAACACTCGTACTAAATACGGAACATGCAAACAAATAAGCAAGGGTTCAAGACATATTGATGATATAATATTGTTCAACAGTGGCGACATATTTGATAAAATTAAGACAGACATCTACCCTGATGAGCTTATTTTAAATAAAGAAAATGACTCTGATAAGAAAGCTTCATTCCTCGATATACAAATTGAAGTAATTAATAAGAAATGTGTAACAAAACTTTATGACAAACGAACAGATTTCCAATTTCATATAGTTAACTTTCCCTTTCTTTGCGGAAATATCCCCAACAGACAAAGCTATGGTGTTTTTACTTCCCAAATAATACGCTATAGTAGAGGCTGTTCCAAATATGAAGACTTTTTAGAGGCTTGTAAGGTCCTTATTAGAACATTGTTGAAACAAGGATATGAAATATAACTCTTAAAAAGACATTTTAACAAACTACCAATTAGACATTTTAACTACAATAAATTAAAAAACATTATAACAAGTGACGTATTTCAAGAAACACCATCTTAGAACTGCTAGAGACGATATGAGTAAATTTATGAAGAGCATCTCAGCTAATAATGATGACGTCGTTGAATTTACCAAACACTGCATCTACTGAATATGTCGACGTATTATTACCAGAATGTTGATGCCAAGGAGATGGGCTGATCCTGTCAGAGTGGGGGTTGAGCGTCCCCGGCCTCCCAGAGCTCAACCTCACTTTATCTCATGCTAAATATGTTTCAATACTTTTTGACGTAGTTAATGGATTTCTTCTTCGATATCCGACAACAAAATGTGACTTCCCCAATTTGAACTAACTGATTTTGTCTACTCTACTTCTGACTATCAAATTGACTTCCCGAATTTGTCAACCCCGTGATTTTGACTATTTCATAAGTACTATACTACTTTTTCTTTTAGGGCAAACACTCTACACCAGGTATTATAGAGATAGCCGGTTTGCCACAGTTATAACAGAAACCGATTACGGCGGATGGCTGTGGCCTGATGAAGTCCATCCGCCTCTCTATTTTGCCTTGGGCTGGGTGTTTGACTGTCTCTCTATATTTTTCATATATCTGTGTTAATTTCAACTCTTTTCACTTGTGTGTGTGTGTACTATGTATGTGTCTGTGTATGTATGACTGTGTGTGTGTATGACTGTGAGTGTGTGTGGTTGTGTGTGTGTGTGTGTGTATGACTGTGTGTGTGTGTGTGACTGTGTGTGTGTGTATGTATGCGTGTTATGTGTGTATGACTGAGTGTGTGTATGTGTGTCCCTTTAACTTTCTTAGGTAGGCTTTTGTTAATATTACTTCACCCTAACTTCCTGTGTGTGTGGCTGTGTAAGAATGTGTGTGTGTGTGTAGAAGTCGAGGGTTAATTGGGATAGCCTTTACCCTTTTCAAATGTCCACAGATCCCTCCTAAGCTACATAAAATCGTGTAATGATAGCCAGAAATATCAAAATGCGTCAGCACGCTAAAGGGGTTAACCCTTTCGGTACCGATGACATCATTTGCATTGTATTCTGGCAACTATTAGACAATGTTATTCAGGTAAGGAAGGACGTCTACTCATTAAAAGGTTACAGACTATATCAATTAATCCTTTTAGCTACCATACATACTTCCTAAGGTTAAGGGGAGGTTTCTAGTTTGTTTCCTACTCCTCCAGCAATCTTAAAATTTCACCCCCTTGACCCCCTTTCAAGATAAATTTGTACATTTTTCGGTAGAAAAATGTCCCGGCCGAAGGCCGATTACTCTTAAATTACAGGCTCGCTATCGCTCGCCAGGATAAAATCGACACCTAAATGGCACGAAAGGTCTTAAAATTGACAGAATGGGGCGGAAATTCTTAAAATCACCAAACTAATGGGGCAAACGTCTTAAAATCTCAAAAGCAATGGGGCTAGACATGAGGGAGAAAGGGGTCAAGTAAAAAGTCCCTCAAGTGGAAATCTCCCCTTTAATAAAATCGTCTAAATGTAGCCTAGCTGAAATCCAATACAAATGACGTTCTCTTTACCTTCAATTCTGAATAAAGTGAGGTGATTGTATGCAGGTTAAGGGAGGGTGACCTGCTTTTTGTTATTTCTGTCCTTTTCTCTCTTTTTCTGGCTTGTATCCATTCGGTCCCATTCAACCAACTATTTTAAGACGTTTATCCCCATCTACAGTAGGTGTCGATTTCTTCCTGGCGAGCGATAGCGAACCAGCATTATATGAAGAAATCCGGCTTCGCCGGAGACATTTTTCTATCGAAAAATGTACAAATTTAGCCTGCTGTCAAACAAAAATAAAAAATATGCTGCCTCGCTACCGCTCACCAGTAAAAAAATTACACCTGGATGGGGATACACGTCTTAAAACAGTAGGCTGAATGGGGCCAAATGGATACAAGCCAGAACAAAATAGAAAAGGACAGCACAAAAACAGGTCACCCCCATTAAGAAGGACCTACAATGTTAGCAAGAAGGTTTATCGAGTTCGTATTTACCCATTTGAGTCTTAGAGGTAGATTACAAACTAAAGATAATCATGTAATGGTAACCAGCGTATGATGAGTGTTACGTAATGGTGGTGAAGGGGGCTAAGGGGACAGTGCGCTGTTTTTTTTTGGTCTATTAATTAATATATTCAGTTATTTCTTAGTTTTCTCGCTAGACCTCCATCAAGCTTAGAAAACACCCCCTAGACCCCCCTTCAAGATAAATTTGTATATTTTTCGGTTTCTCTTAAAATTACAGACTCGCTATCGCTCGCCAGGAAAGATCGACACTTAAATGGAACAAATGTCTTTAACTTGACAACGAAATGGAGCGAAAGGTGTTACAATCGCCAAAGTAATGGGCTGAACGCCTTGAAATCTAAAAAAACATTTAACGGGTCTAAACATGAGGAAGAAAGGGGACCAGAAAAACGACCCCTCTGCCCTTTATGTGACTGTGAGAGGGAAAGCGGATGTATTACAGAGGGTTGCCATTGGTGACTGGAGGGCCGGAGAGAGCCTATTGTTGGAGAGGTCTGGAGCAACAAGCAGGATACGTCACACACTCACTATAGTACGTACGGTCGGTCAAATAAGTCATGTTTCGGTACCAATTATGTTTTGATCCATAATTGGTATCAGCAATATTTACACATGATTTCTTCTTTTTGAGTGAGATATACCAACATGTTCCTACACTTACCCACACTAATCAACATCTGACAGACATTAATACAGCACAGAGCGAGCCAAACGTAATGGCAGCTGAGACATGACTTATTAGGACCACTGTACGGTTGGCCAAATACTATAAGTCGTGTCGCCGCTTTCATCACATTTTGCTCCCTGTGTGCTGTATTAATGTCTGTCAGATGTTGAATAGGGTGTGTAAAGATTGGAACATGGTTGTATACCCCACTCGAAACGATCAATTAATGCTTAGATAGTGCTGATACCAATTATTGATCGAAATATACTTGTTGCCGCGAAATGACTTATTTGACCGACTGTACCAGTGGCATTGTTATTCTTACGCTAAAGAAGTTAAAGGAGGTTATGTTTTTGCCTCCGTTTGTCTGTTTGTCTGTAAGCAAGATATCTCAAAAGTTACGAATCGATTTTCACGAGACTTGGTGGGCAGATGGGATATGTGCCAAGGAAGAAGTGATTCACGTTTGCCTACCAAAGTAATACCACAATTTGGCCTCTACTGCAGATTGGCGCTGTTTTACCTCGCTGGGGAATGAAGTTATATGTATCTATCTATCTATCTATCTATCTATCTATCTATCTATCTATCTATCTGCCTGTATTATATCTATCTATCTATCTGTCTATCTATCTATCTGACTGTCTATCTATCTATCTATCTGCCTGTATTATATCTATCTATCTATCTATCTGTCTATCTAAATATGTTTCTATCTATCTATCTATCTATCTATCTATCTATCTAAATATCTTTCTATCTAAATATCTTTCTATCTATCTATCTATCTATCTTTTTTTATATCTTTTTATCTATGTATCTATCTATTTATCTATCTATTCATCTATCTATATCTATTTGTTTATCTATCTATATTGCCAGACGACGTAATTCCCCCCCCCCCCCCTCCAAACAATAAAATATATACATTAAATTAAATGTACCAGTATTGCTCGTCGTGCCACTCGTGCTCTGAATGTTAATGTGTCTTTGTTCACTGGGCTCAAACAAATGATTTATGCAGTGGAATTATGGGTGCCTTACTTCTGATGATAGCAAACACACACACACACACACACACACACACACACACACACACACACACACACAAAATGGCAAAAATGGTACAAGGCGAGATGGGTATCATATGGTTCACCTAAGCTGATGGCTACCTAAGCCTTCGGGCGAGACGGTACCGTCTATAGTGAGAATGGTACCATACAGATCCACCCTAAGCCTTCGTTTCCGATGTCGCCAATTGGCTAAAAATACAGACTACACACACATCCACAGCCATTCCAACGATACATATCACTCCCGCAATACAACTAGAGTAACTAGAGTAAGTAACCTAGTAGGTAGAGCTCTCGTCTCACACACGAGGGGTCGGGGGTTCAATCCCTGGCCGGGCGGAGACAAATTGGGCTTGTCTCCTTTCATGTGTTAGCCTCAGTTCACCTAGCTGTAAATAGGTACCTGGAATAAGTGGACGACGTTGTGACGTCCCATCTGGGGTTGGCAAAAATGGTACAAGGCGAGATGGGTATCATATGGTTCACCTAAGCTGATGGCTACCTAAGCCTTCGGGCGAGACGGTACCGTCTATAGTGAGAATGGTACCATACAGATCCACCCTAAGCCTTCGTTTCCGATGTCGCCAATTGGCTAAAATACAGACTACACACATCCACAGCCATTCCAACAGTACATAAAACACTTAACATGCATTTCACGCAATACATTCCCAGTTAAGGAGGCGCGATAATAATGAGCTTAGCTCGCATTGCGTGGATTCCCCTTGACGAACAAGTAACTGAGTAACACACACACACACACACACTCACTTTTTCTCACTCTCTGAAACACACACACGCGCGCGCTCTCTCTCTCTCTCTCTCTGATACACACATACACACACACACACACTCATGCACCCACACACTCTTACAAACTCACTTATTGTCACTCTCTGACACACACACGCTCTCTCTCTCTCTCTGATACACCCACACACGCACCCACACACACCAACACACACACCCATACACACACACATACACACCCACCTACCCACACACACACATCAACACACACACACACACACACACACACACACATCAACACACACACACACACACACACACAACAATACAGTTACACACCCACCTACCCACACACACACATCAACACACACACACACACACACACACACACACACACATCAACACACACACACACACACACACATCAACACACACACACACACACACACACACATCAACACACACACACACACACACACACACACACACACATCAACACACACACACACACACACACACACACAACAATACAGTTACAGGGATATAAAGGTCATACGTCGTCTGGTCATGCTTTATAATTTAGATAATATGACAATCTCTCCGTATCCCTCCCAGAAAACACACACACACACACACACACACACACACACACACAACAATACAGTTACAGGGATATAAAGGTCATACGTCGTCTGGTCATGCTTTATAATTTAGATAATATGACAATCTCTCCGTATCCCTCCCAGAAAACACACACACACACACACACACACACACATGCACAGACAGATACACACACACAGACAGACACACACACAGACAGACGCACACAGACAGATACACACATGATGAAGTGGTAGGTGCGGGGAATATCCACATTTTTAAAGTCAAATTAGATAACAGAATCTTTGGAGGCGGGACTATACGAGCCTAAACACTCAAATCCTGTATACTGCAATTAGTTGAGCACACACACACACACACACACACACACACACACACACACACACACACACACACACACACACACAGATACAGACAGACACACACACACACACACACACTATACATCAGAATACAGGTACATGGATACAAAGCCCTTACATAACGAGATAATTTGACCATCTTCCTGTATCCATCCATGCCCTTCCTAGAACGATGAAGCCATTCCCTCTTGTGTTATTCTGGTTGTACAGTCGCGCTAATAAGTCATGTCTCGGCACCAAGTATGTGTTGATCAATAATTGGTATCAGCAATATCTAGGCTTCATTTCTGCATATCGAGTGAAATATACCAACATGTTCCTACACTTACCCACCCTATTCAACATCTGACAGACATTAATACAGCACAGAGCCAGCCAAACGTAATGACAGCTGGCACATGACTTATTAGCGGCGCGACCGTACATATTATATTATTGTATCCTGTTTGTGAAGGATCTATGGGAGAAATTAGGGCGTCGGTATTATGATGACACATACACACACACACACGCTAATACTCACTCTGACTCTCACTCTCTCTCTGTGACACACTCAAATACACATACATACAAACACAAATACGCATACTCACACACACACACACACACACACACACACACACACAGCCCGTAGCCTAGTAGGTAGAGCTCTCGTCTCACACACGAGGGGTCGGGGGTTCAATCCCCGGCCGGGCGGAGACAAATTGGGCTTGTCTCCTTTCATGTGTTAGCCTCAGTTCACCTAGCTGTAAATAGGTACCTGGAATAAGTGGACGACGTTGTGACGTCCCATCTGGGGTTGGCAAAAATGGTACAAGGCGAGATGGGTATCATATGGTTCACCTAAGCTGATGGCTACCTAAGCCTTCGGGCGAGACGGTACCGTCTATAGTGAGAATGGTACCATACAGATCCACCCTAAGCCTTCGTTTCCGATGTCGCCAATTGGCTAAAAATACAGACTACACACACATCCACAGCCATTCCAACAGTACATAAAACACTTAACATGCATTTCACGCAATACATTCCCAGTTAAGGAGGCGCGATAATAATGAGCTTAGCTCGTATTGCGTGGATTCCCCTTGACGAACAAGTAACTGAGTAACACACACACACACACACACACACAGGACCCCCCCCCCCTCCCCACACACACACACTAAACAGTATGTATCGAGTCTGTAGTTCAGTTGTACCGGGTTTTTGCACAGGGCATAACTAGGCGGTGAGACACGAGCCATTTGTCCGCCAATTTTCGATGAGCAATTTTTTTTTTTTTTTCCTCGTATTTTTTTCTTGGTATTTTTGCGTTGGAATCGTGAACTAGGGATCCACACGAGCCCCTTTTTCCGGCAATTTTGAGGAGCAATTTTTGTTTCTCGTATTTTTGCACTGGAATCGTGAACTAGGGATCCACACGAGCCCCTTTTTCCGGCAATTTTGAGGAGCAATTTTTTTTTTCTCGTATTTTTGCCTTGGTATTTTTGCGTTGGAATCATGAACTTGACTGATTGCATATGATCTGGTCAGGTGAAGGTATTGAGGGATAAGCCTTTGACAACGGCACCTCGTATCTACATTCTACTTTTTCTATTTTTCTGAAGAGTGTAGAGAGGGGAGAAGGGGGTTGTTGGAGTGGCTTTGTTATTGGAATCGTGAACTAGGGGATCCACACGAACCCTTTTTCCGACAATTTTTGAGGAGCAAGTTTTTCATATGTTTTTGTTTTTTCTCGTACTCTGTCTTGGTATTTTGGCATTGGAATCGACAGCTATGATATTAAGAGTTGAAAGGACGGCACCGGTACTGGAAGGATTAAGGGGAGGTTTTTAGTGTGTTTCCTAGACTTCCATCAAGCTTGAAATTACACCCCCTTGACCCCCTTTCAAGATAAATTGGTACATTTTTCGGTAGAAAAATGTCGCGGCCGAAGGCCGATTCCTCTTAAATTGCAGGCTCGCTATCGCTCGCCAGGAACAAATCGACACCTAAATGGGACGAAAGGTCTTAAAAGTGACATAAATTGGGTGAAAGTTCTTAAAATCGCCAAACTAATGGGGCGAACGTCTTAAAATCTCAAAAGCAATGGGGGTAAACATGAGGGAGAAGGGGGTAAAGAAAAAAATCCCATAAGTGGAAATCTCCCCTTAAGAGGCTAGTGGCTAATTTTTTGGGCTATTTACTTATATATTTTTTGGGCTATTTACTTATATATTTTTTGGGCTATTTACTTATATATTTTTTGGGCTATTTACTTATATATTTTTGGGGCTATTTACTTATATATTTTTTGGGCTATTTACTTATATTTTTTTTGGGGCTATTTACTTATATATTTTGGGGGCTATTTACTTGTATATTTTGGGGGCTATTTACTTATATATTTTGGGGGCTATTTACTTATATATTTTTGGGGCTATTTACTTATATATTTTGGGGGCTATTTACTTGTATATTTTGGGGGCTATTTACTTATATATTTTGGGGGCTATTTACTTATATATTTTGGGGGCTATTTACTTGTATATTTTGGGGGCTATTTACTTATATATTTTGGGGGCTATTTACTTATATATTTTTGGGGCTATTTACTTGTATATTTTTTAGTTTCCTCGGTAGAACTCCATCAAACTTAAAACATTACCCCCTTCCAGATAAATTTGTACATTTTTCGGCCGGTTCCTCCTAAGATTACAGGCTCGCTATCGCTCGCCAGGAAAAAAATCGACACCTAAATGGCACGAAATGTCCTAATATTGAGAACGAAAGGGGATGAAAGGTCTTCAAATCACCCAAGTAATAGGCCGGAACGTCTTTTAAAAAAAAATTGACAACTGACGGGGCTAAACACGAGGGA
The DNA here is from genome assembly GCA_032716605.1 of Paralithodes platypus. NCBI lineage: Eukaryota > Metazoa > Arthropoda > Malacostraca > Decapoda > Lithodidae > Paralithodes > Paralithodes platypus. The sequence continues at coordinate 32,389,409 of CM064541.1, read as the reverse complement.
GAAGGGGGTCCAGAAAAAGCCACCGTCCCCCCCCCGCTGGTCCCCCCCCCCCCCCCCCCCCCCCCGCCCAATACTAGTCTATTCGCTGTAAGTAGGCGAGCAATCATGACCTCTAACCTCTGTAACTCAAAAACCGACTAGAGTAATCGAGCCAATATTTTTACCATTTGGGAAGAGTCAGCCAAGGAATAGGTTGTGGAGATTTACAGCCAATTTGCTCTAGCCCTTTTTTGAGTTAGAGAGGATTTGAGGACATGATTTCTCGCCTACTTACAGCGAATAGACTATAGTGCTGTTGTTATTAGGCTATTATTATTATTATTATTATTATTATTATTTTAATTGTTGGTGTTATTATTAATTGTATTACTCTTCTTCTTCTTCTCCTTCTTCTTCTTCTTCTCCTTCTTCTTCTTATTCTCCTTCTTCTTCTTCTTCTTCTTCTTCTCCTCCTTCTTCCTTCCTCTAATTCTCCTCCTCCTCTTCCTTCTTCTTCTCCCTTCTTCTTCTTCTTTCTTCTTCTTTTTCTTTTCTTCTCTTATTCCTCCTTCTTCTTCTTCCCTTCTTCTTCTCTTCTTCTTCTTCTTTTCTTCTCCTCCTTCTCTTCTTCTTCTTCTTCTTCTTCTTCTTCTTCTTTTCTTCTCTTCCTCTCCTTCTCTTCTTCTTCTTCTCCTCCTTCTTTTTTCTTCCTTCTTTCTTCTTCTCCTTCTTCTTCTTCTCCTTCTTCTTCTCTCCTTCTTCTCCTTCTCCTTCTCTCTTTCTTCTTTCTCTTCTTCATTTCTTCTTTTCTTCTTCTTCTTCTCATTCTTCTCCTCCTCCTTCTCCTTCTTCTCTTCCTCCTCCTTCTTCTTCTTCTTCTTCTTCTTCTTCTCCTCCTCCTCCTTCTTCTCCTTCTTCTTCTCTTCCTCCTCCTTCTTCTTCTTCTTCTTCTACCCAACCCTAGCTGTTTCGGTGTGTCTCTTTTTTACTGTTTTACTTTTCCTTCTGGGGGCAGGAGGCCGGAGGGCTATTTATAATCAGTGATATTTATAACCAGTGATATTTATAACATTATGAAGAAAAAATAGAACCAAGCACAGAACAAAAACACATATTCATTATGCATATCTGATTGAAGAGATTCTGATTATATGACATCGAGAAAGTCATTTGATTCGGGATAATATTTCCTTAGAATATATTCAACTCGGTAAAAGCTGCAACTAAGTTTAGGTTCAATTAGTTCAAGACCATAACAGAATAGATATTACACAGGGTTAATTATGATTATGATGGATTAAACAAGTAAGATTAGGTATAAGGTTTGGGAAATGAAAATATGGCAAGTTAGATTATATCAGGCTAGAATAACTTGTAGTTAGTAAATAACCTAATAAATAATATTACAGTGTGACACTATGCAGGTAGCTCTGTACGAGGGACTTTGTACAGGCATATATTTATACTCCGAGATTTCAATAAATTTAGTTTTGCTCTCCATGGTTTGTTTATGTGTCCGTTATATAATTTAAACTCTATGTATTCAGATCGTGAGGAGCGGTTATTTCAAAGCCATAGTTTGCAATCATTTTTTTGACGGAATAGCATAATTTATATAATGCATAATAAATCTTAGGCAGTGTCCACCATTCTTTTAACTGTCTTCGTGGCGCAATGCATAAGGTGTTGATTTTCGGTGTGAGCGTCCTGGGTTCGGATCCACGGACTGCCACATGTGTTTGTAATATTTCATTAATTGATTTTAGGAGTAGAGTTGGTTGTTGGATAGAACCTAATAAATCATATATTTATATAATCTTCCTTTAATCAACAACGGACAATACATTTATTCTTTGAAGGAGTATTCTAAATTGATAATGCTAGTTTAACAATTCTGGTTAGCTTCGTTACATGAAATTCAAAAATGTATTACCGTTCAAATATAATTTTATATAGATGAGGGTCTAGTAAAAGGATCATGCTGACTCACGGGTGGAAAGTGTAAGGTGTTAAGGGGAGGTTTTTAGTTGATTCCCCAGACTTCATCAAGCTTAAAATTACTCCCCCTAGACCCCCTTTCAAGAAAAATTTGTACATTTTTCGGTAGAAAAATGTCCCGGCCGAAGGCCGTTTCCCCTTAAATTACAGGCTCGCTATCGCTCGCCAGGAAAAAATCGACACCTAAATGGCACGAATGGTCTTAAAATTGACAGAAATGGGGCGAGGGTTCTTAAAATCGCCAAACTAATGGGGCGAACGTCTTAAAATCTCAAAAGCAATGGGGCTAAACATGAGGGAGAAACAGGTCCAGAAAAAAATCCTCCAGGTGGAAATCTCCCCTTAAACCTTTGGAATCAGGTGGTACAAAGGGAGGTCATTAGGATGTGTGGGGGGCGAGGGGAGGGCTCTCAGCGCCATATATATATAGTGGTCACCTTTGAACTAGCTAAGGAATGTCACGTAAATAAAATGTAGTGGAATGAAAGTACAAATAATTCTTCTAAATTGCATAGAGTAGGGACTGTGCAACTCTCCAACCTAAGAGTGAAACGTTACTCTCAGTCTTTCTTCTATTCAACAGCTGAGCTCTGGAACTCTCCCAGAATCAGTCTTTCCCTCCTCCTATGACTTAAATTGCTTCAAACTCCGTGTGTCCAGGCATTTTGGCTCGAACGTCCCTTGATTTTGGCCCTGTCGCTCTTTCAACTATGGGGGAGGCACTCGTTACAGGCGGTTCTGCCTTTTGTCTCCCTCACTCACATAGAACAAAACATATATATACATACATACATACGTGATATACCCATTTAGCATAATTATATATTGGTAAATCACTATCTATATATATATATAGAGTACGTAATGATTTTATATATTTGCATACCCTTATTACATTAAGGGGAGGTATTTAGTTTGTTTCCTACGTTTTCATCAAACTTAAAATTACACCCCCTAGACCCCCTTTCAAGATAAATTTGTACATTTTTCGGTAGAAAAATGTCCCGGCCGCAGGCCGGTTCCTCTTAAATTACAGGCTCGCTATCGCTCGCCAGGATAAAATAGACACCTGAATTGCACGAAAGGTTTTAATATGGGGTGAAAGTTCTTAAAATCGCTAAACTAATGGGGAAAACGTTTTATAATATCAAAATCAATGGGGCTAAACATGAGGGAGAAAGGGGTCAAGAAAACAATCCCTCAAGTGGAGATCTCCCCTTAACTATTATCCTTATTACATTATCAATATACGCAAACTTTTGAATGTTTTCTTGTCAGTGTTTGGTGTGTGTGGGTCGCATATAATAAAGCAACAACCCAGATACGGTACAGTACACTAGCACCACACACACATAATAATCAGTGTTGCCAATTTAGCTACTTTACCGCTAGATCTAGAGGTATTTACTTCGATCTAGAGGCACATTTTTACATCTAGCGACATGAGTTCTAACGGTATTCTGGAGATTTGAGCCCTTTTAGAGCGATGTTGTTGTGATCGCGGCATTATTCGGCATTTATTATCTAGCAGACTTAATTTGGTAACCCTGGTATTACCGATTACACTGTCACAAATGTCAGGATCGCTCAGGGCTCACCCGGCCGTGACCCGGCTCACCTCTCGGTGGCCTTGGCTCAAGGCTAAGGCAGCAGTTGAGTGCCGCCCAGTATTGCTCGAGAGGTGAGCGAGGGTGCAAGTGTCCTTCCTGTCTCTTGGCTGTGTTTACGTATATTAACCCTTTTACACAGAATCGCTCAGTATTGCTTGAGAGGTGAGAGAGGGAGGTTGTGTTGCTCCTGCCTCATGGGTGTGTTTACGTATATTAACCCTTTTACACAGAATCGCTCAGTATTGCTTGAGAGGTGAGAGAGTGTTGCTCCTGCCTCATGGGTGTGTTTACATATATTAACCCTTTACCACACGAGGACACGTCTCTTTTATATCCTGGGTATCACACACTTTGTTATTTAGGCCTATCTCACAGTGCAGCTACCTTCATAGTTGATTTCTGATTAACCACGTCTGTACCGGCGACTTCTTTTAAACACACACACAGGAAGTTAGGGTGAAGTAATATTAACAAAAGCCTACCTAAGGAAGCTAAAGGGCACACACACACACACACAAATAACACACACACACACATACGTACACACACATTCGAAAAGAGTTGAGGTTAGGACAATATAGGAGACAAAGTAAATTAAATATATAAAGAATATATACTGTAGATATAGTGAGGGTTGGTCCTATCCAGAGTGAGGTTTGGCATTCTCTACATAGCCTAACCTTAGCCGTTTCTGTCTGTCTCTTTTCCTGTAGCCTACTACTTTTCCTACTTAGGGGGCGGGGGCCTAGGAATCCTTCTCCCCTTGTAAAAGTCACCTACTAGACGAGACAGAGAAAGGGGCCAGGGAAAGCGAAAGTGGTCCCGGACCCTAAGAACTGAAACTTTAACTGTTGTTTCTGTTCCGGCTTTGTCTCGAGTCGGCCACCCTCAGCTATGGGGTATGGGATGGATTTAATCAGGCCAGTCACCCGCCGTAACAGGTTTTCTTGGGCTACTGTGGCGAACCGGGTAGCCTATCTCCATAATAGGCCTTTTTCTAAGAATCTAAAGCCGGTATCACACGAGAGCTTTTATAGCCAACATTCGATGATCAACATTTCTGGAATATTTTGCACGGGTATCGGAAACTAGACTGATAATAGATACACCTAGGTAACCGAAATATGTTAAATGTTGACCTCATAAGCTGCCAGACCAGTGTTAAGGATAAATGTTAAGGGAAAAAGCAACGTGTGATACAGGCTTAAGGGGAGGCAGACCGTTTGTTTGGTCTATTAATTCATTTATTCATATATTTTTTAGTTTCCTCCCTAGACCTCCATCAAGCTTAGAAAAACACCCCTTCAAGATAAATTTGTACATTTTTCGTTAGAAAATGTGCCGGCCGAAGGCCGGTTCCTCTTAAAATTGCAGGCTCCATTAGATCCCCATTCTAGATTATTTTTTACATTTTTCGGTAGAAAAATGTCCCAGCCGAAGGCCGCTTCTTCCATTACAGGCTCACTATCGTTCGCCAGGAAAATATCGACACCTAAATGGCACGAAAGGTCTTAAAATTGACAACGAAATGAGGCGAAAGGTGTTAAAATCGCCAAACAAATGGGCCGAACGTCTTATAATCTCAAAATTAGTGGGGCTAAACATTAGGGAGAAGGGGGTCCAGAAAAACGGTCTTCCTCCCCTTTAGGGGGAATGTCGCATGTCGGCCAGTCAATTCATAGTCGCAGTCGCATTTTATACTCAATTATCGAGTAGACAAAATTCGGTTATGTCAAAAATTATATACAGATATCTAGTATGAGGTAAATAGAGATCGAGCTCTGGGAGGCAGGGCTCGCTCAACCCCCCTTCTGATAGGGGGGGTTGAGTCTGTAGTGTGTTGGTCCTAGATCACCCCATCACCGATTTCAAAAGTCGGGTAGCCAAGTCAAAAAATTTCCGTTATTATTATCTACCCGTTTATCACAATTTATGGGGGGGTGGGCCGCTTTTCGGGTCCCCTTTCTCCCTCGTGTTTTAGCCCCATTAGCTTTCAGATGTTAAGATGTTTGCCCCATTAGTTAGTCGATTTTAAGACCTTTTGCCCCATTTCTTCGTCAATATTTAGACCTTTCGTGCTATTTAGGTGTTGATTTTTTCCCTGGCGTACGATAGTGAGCCTGTAATGTTGGAAGAAGCGGCCTTCGGCTGGGACATTTTTCTACTGAAAAATGTACAAATTAATCTACAATGGGGATCTAATGGATGTTTGTTTTGAATTTGATGGAGGTCTAGGGAGGAAACTAGAAAAATAATGAATACATGCAAAAATCGCACAAAAAGTGAACCATCCCCCCTTAATATAATTTTAAAAGGTACGACCAAATGGCTTATGGTGAGACTTTCTTGTGTGCATGAAGGAGACAAAAGGCAAAGCTACCTGTAACAAGTGTCCCCCCAAGGTTGAAAGAGTGATAGACAGCCATAGTCAAGGTACTGTACGTTAAGGGGAGGTTTTTAGTTTGGTCCCTAGATATCCATCAAGCTTAAGATTACACCCCCTTGAGCCCCTTTCAAGATAAATTTGTACATTTTTCGGTAGAAAAATTAATGTCTCGGCTAAAAGCCGGTTCCTCTTAAATTACAGGCTCGCTATCGCTCGCCAGGATAAAATCGACACCTAAATGGCACGAAAGGTCTTAAAATTTACAGAAATGGGTTGAAAGTTCTTAAAATCGTCAAAATAATGGGGCGAACGTCTTAATATTAGGAAAACAATGGGGCTAAACATGAGGGAGAAAGGAGTCAAGAAAAAAATCCCTCAAGTGGAAATCTCCCCTTAAATGTAGTGAACTGAATAGGAGCAGGAGGTGTTTGTAAGAGTTAGCTGGATTACTCTCTATGTAGGTGAGGCAAAAATATAAGCAGTGCGGGAAGCCAGACAAATAAAACAGGAGTTCCAGCAACTCCTTATCATATACCTATGTGGCCTCCCCTGGGTAGCCTACTGCCCTAGTGGTGCCTACAATCTCCCCACTGGTTATGTTATCTCAATATCGGGGTTCGCTGGCAGTCCTAAGTTGAATTTTCTGGATCCCCTCCACCCTCATGTTTAGCCCCATTAGGTTGACGATTATAAGACCTTTCGTGCTATTTAGGTATCGTTTATTATTTCCTGGCGAGCGAAAGCCTGGTGTGGACATTGAAAGCCTGGTGTGGACATTGAAAGCCCGTAATTTAATATAGCCCTTTTTGGAGTCAAGGGGAGGCAGATCGTTTTTCTGGACCCCCTTCTCCTTAATATTTAGCCCCCACTAGTTTTAAAATTATAAGACGTTCGGCCCATTAGTTTGGCGATTTTAACACCTTTCGCCCCCATTTCGTTGTCAATTTTAAGACCTTTCGTGCCATTTAGGTGTCGGTTATTTCCAGGCGAGCGAAAGCGAGCTTGCAATTTTAAAAATTTACACATTTATCTCGAAAGGGGGGGGGGGGGGGTTCCTAAGCTTGATGGAGGTCTAGGGAGGAAACTAAAAAAATATATGAATACATTAATAAATAGGCCAGCCTCCCTTAAGGGGATAGAGGTTACGATTGTTTGGCCTAGCTATAATGGACAGGGTATAAGTAATAGGATACGCTATTTTTATAACACATGTATACTGTATAATTAAATGTATGTAATGTCAATGGGCTAAATAAACAATTCTTATCTTATCTTATCTTATCTTATCTTATCTCTCTCCCTGCCAGCCCAAAAAGTACATAGGCCTAATGGACGCAACAAGATGGCTGATCAACATTCTCTCTCTCTCTCTCTCTCTCATTAACTTAAGGGGAGATAATTATCGACTTGAGGGTTTTTTTTTTCTGGACCCCTTTCTCCCTTATGTTTAGCCCCATTGTTTTTTCTAATTTTAAGACGTTCGCCCCATTATTTTGACGATTTTAAGAAGTTTCGACCCATTTCTGTCAATTTTAAGACCGTTCGTGCCATTTAGGTGTCGATTTTATCCTGGCGAGCGATAGCGAGCCTGCAATATAAGAGGAACCGGCTTTCAGCCGGTGTACAAATTTATCTTGAAAGAGGGTCAAGGGGGTGAAATTTTAAGATTGCTGGAGGAGTAGAAAACAAACTAAAAACCTCCCCTTAACAGACTAGAGGTGACAGTTGCTCTTTCCCTTCCAGCCCCTAAAGTACATAATGCATACAACAACAGAGTAAAATAAAATGAGCACTTGCGAGTTTCAGGCTATAAGGAAGTTGAAGCTGTAGACATCTACTTTAAACAGAAACACAAAAATAATGTACATTTCTGATGGGTAGAAAGTATGGTGAATTTGATTCCATGTATTTTTAAATGCTCAATAACCATATTTTATCTGATAATTCGGATAATTATCGATATCAACAGCTCCAACTTCCTTATAACTCAAAACTCGCATTGATGCTCTTTCCTTTCCAGCCCTAACAGTACATATAATAATGCATACAACAACATGGCTGCTGGTGGGTGTCTTATCATTAACTCAACATGGGGGGTTTGTGGCTGCTCTGAACCGTGACCAACCCAAGCTGTCAGTGTCCGCCCAAATCAGCCTGTCCGCCCTCTCCCCCACCCACCACCACACCCACGCCCACACCCACCAGGCCGTGCTGGATCCTGAGGGCGTGTTTACCGTCTTCTGGACACCCGACCTACTCAAACAGGTACGGTAGCGCTAATTGACCACTTGCGAGTTTTGATCTATAAGGAAGTTGGAGCCGTAAACATCGATGGTAAATTGAAATGCAATAATAATGTAGGTTTCTGATGGATACAAAGTGTGTTGAATTGGGTTTTATGTGTACATAAATGTATTACAACCATATTTCAGCTGGTAATTCTGGTAAATATCGATGTCTACAGCTCCAACTTCCTTATAGAACGAAACTCGCAAGTCGGCAATTAGTCATGTCTCAGCTGCCCTTACGTTTGGCTCACTCTGTGCTGTATTAATGTCTGTCAGATGTTGAATAGGGTGGGTAAGTGTAGGAACACGTTTGTACATCTCACTTGAAATGCACAACTGATGCTTAGATATTGCTGATACCAATTGTTGATCAACATATACTGGGTGCTATGTTTGTCTCTCTGTTACAGGAGGTGGTTTGGGTTCTACAGTAGAGGAAGCTGTTGGAGTGGCTTTGTTATGTGTGTTATTTATGTCTATTACAGGTGGTTTGGGAGATCCTCGCCCGTACTAGGGGTTGGCTGGGGTTTGGGTTCTAGAGGAAGCTGTTGGAGTGGCTTTGTTGTGTGTGTTATTAGTCTGTATAAATCGACGCGTGTTCAGAGGGGAGAGGGGAAGCTGTTGGAGTGGCATTGATGTGTATGTTATTAGTCTGTAGCCTATGCGTCGACGAGTGTTGAGAGGGGAGAAAGGGTGTTGGAGAGAGAGAGAGGAAGCTGCTGGAGTGGCTTTGTTGTGTGTTATTTATGTCTCTCTGTTACAGGAGGGGGTTTGGGTTATAGAGGAAGCTGTTGGAGTGGCTATGTTGTGTGTGTTATTAGTCTGTATACATCGACGCGTGTTCAGAGGGGAGAGGGGAAGCTGTTGGAGTGGTTTTGTTGTGTATGTTATTAGTCTGTATACGTTGACAAGTGTCCAGAGAGGAGAAGAGGTGCTAGAGAGAGAGAGAGAGAGAGAGAGGAAGTTGTTGGAGTGGCTTTGTTGTGTATATTATTGGTCTGTATACGTTGACGAGTGTTGAGAGGGGAGAAAGGGTGTTAGAGAGAGAGAGAGAGAGAGGAAGCTGCTGGAGTGGCTTTGTTGTGTGTTATTTATGTCTCTGTTACAGGAGGTGCTTTGGGAGATCCACGCCCGTACTAGGGGTTGGCTGGGGTTTGGGTTATAGAGGAAGCTGTTGGAGTGGCTTTGTTATGTGTGTTATATATGTCTGTCTCTCTGTTACAGGAGGTGGTTTGGGAGATCCACGCCCGTACCAGGGGTTGGCTGGGGTTCGGGTTCTCTGCCAACGGTGGTATGGCTGGCAGTGATATACTAACAGCCTGGGTCAACGAGGGTCAACTATACCTGCAAGACAGACATGGAACAGGTATTATGATGGCTTATGTCACTGTGCTAGTGTTCTTTTGTTGATTTTATATTTTTTTTTTTCCCCAGACGCCGTAATTCCCGAGAAGGGGTGGCCATGATCATTAGGCGTTGGAGGATTTTATATTCATTACTTTTATAAAAAAAAATCCTTGTTATATGTTTTGTTTATCATAACTTTAAAAAATAAAAAAAATAAATAAAAAAAAAATATATATATATATATACCGGTAGGTATATATATATATATATATATATATATATATACCGGTAGGTATATATATATATATATATATATATATATATATATATATATATATATATATATATATATATATATATATATTATATATATATACAGAAAGGGTCTATGTCGCTCTGCCTCATATGCATTTGATACACTCCTGAAGCAGTAATCCTGTTTTTCACTGAATATTTGCTCTTTGCACCTATTTTCTGGTTCTTCAATGTTTACATGTTCACTATACAAGTAAAATATGCATATATGGTGCAGTAATATTGCTATATATGGTAAATATAACAAGTTTTGTTCGAATTAAAGCTAAATCTGTCACACTGGCGGACCTGTCAAAACCTGGCCTATCGCATTCCTCAGGTTAATCCCTCCCTCCCTCTATATTTATCTGAAGGTGAAGTGACCCCGCCTCTGGACGACCACGCTGACTGGCGCCCCCTCCACGCCCACGAGAATGACACACACACCGTCCTTGTGGTGGCCAGGGATATCAACACCTGCGACCCTCACGACTATGTACTCACGGTCAGTGCTAGCCTTTACGACTATCGTCATAAGTAATTTGGATACATCATAATTACAAGATGATATAGCATCAAGGAGGGGGAGAGACATTCTGATTGGTTGATTCTGAAGCCTAAGTGACAGTTTAGCTATACCCTGTTCCAAATAAGTAGGCCAAAACTCTTGAACGTTAACCTCTATAACTCATATATAATTAGAGTATTCGAAATAACATTTGGGTATTCTCTTTCTCTGATAAACGTACACCTTGCCCCATCAGAACGAGACTGTGCGACTGATCTACGCATGGGGCCACACAGACCCCGAGGACCAACTCCCAAGTTACCACGGACCCAGGCGAGGCAACAAGTACGTACAGTCATGGCGACCAATAGACTATTTTATTCAGTATACGAAATAACCTGGACCTTGATGGTGTAATTGGTAGAGCGTGTAAGTTCTGTATGAGATATCCACACCTATTTCCTTGCTCGATTACTCAAGTTGTTCGAAGCCTGGGAGAATCACATGCTTGCCTTAAATTTATTTTGGGGTATAATAATAATAATAATGTTGGTATTTAGAATGATACCAATACAGTTCCCGTAAATCTGCCTTCTTATCTTTCCAGGTACGCCTTAGTGTTGGTGCCCTTCCACCGGCCTCCCCTACCAGGTGATGCCCAGAAGTGGAGCGTCCGGCAGAGCGTCACGATGCCACACAAGCAGGACACGTTCTACTGGTGCCACGTAGAGAAGATACCAAAATGGGAGAACAAACACCATTACATTGGGGTCAGCTTTAATGTGTTTTTTTGCCGGCATATGCTTAATATTAAGTTAGTTACAAGACCGACACTTTACATTCTAAGACAAGAGAGGTACCCCCAAGTGAGTTTTTACATTCAGTATCTGATCACAGTTGTAACTCCCTTTACAATTGCAGTTCGACATGATTACGGAAGGAACGCCCGAACCTGCAACTGTACACATTATTGCCTGTAAATTATGTATGTACTTTATATTGCAGTTCGACATGATCTACGGAAGGAACGCCCGGAAGAACTTGCACCACTCGGTCGCCTTTGAGTGCCACACCAACGACGGCAGTGACCCGGCCCTGGTCATGGAGCAATACGTGGGACACACGGGCTACGAGTGTTATACCCCCAACATGCCAGAACACTTCTACCTCTGTGAGAGATTCCTTATTAACTGGGCCATTGGCAGTGAGGTAACTACTAATTCATATCCCATGTTAAGTCTTGAGTTTCTTTGGCTTTGGTGAGAATTAGATTATGCGTTGGCACAAGCTACTTCACGTTAGTCAGAGTCTTAATGATATATTACCCCCAACTCCGAAAGGGGTTGAAATAGAGGAGCTATCCCCCCGCCAAAGGTGGCTTTCTAGGGCCTTTCCTAGCTGATGCTGAGAGGATTGGGTTCTAGTCATGTGGTGATGGGTTGGTCTATCAGAGTGAGAACTGAGCGATCTCTGCCATACCCATAGCTTACTCTGACTGTTCCTTTTACTTATATATTTTCTAGATCTCAAGTGACGGCGTCTCTTCCGTGGATTGACCTCCCAATCTACCAAGATTGGAAGCCAAAGCGTCACATTTTTCCTTTGCCCCTTAACTTTCTCTTCATAATTGCTGAGGGGCACAGGGCCCTGGGTGCCGGGGCTTTGGTTTCCCGGGCATTTCTGCACCATCCTCAGCTCCCCGCCATGGAGTGGCTTCGGTCACCCAGGCTTTATTGTGGTCGGCAGGGAGGGTTCTGTGGGGGCGCTCGGTTATGGCCTTGGCCTTGCTCAGGGCCTTGGGGCTGTTCGGCCAGGCAGCTTGGGGAACAACAACAGCAACAACAACAACAAAAAACTAAAAAAGGCTGTACATTAAAATTAGTTTTAAGTGCTGATGGGCGAATAATTCCGTAGGTCCCATGAGTTCTTCTTGATGTTGGATGTACAGTTTACTTGGAGGGTTGCGGTGTCTCTAGATTACTACACAGGCGTTTTAAGAGGGGTGAAAAGAAAACTTGTGTTAGTATAATAGGGGTTAGGAGAGGTATTAATGTTGGAGTTTAATTATACTGTATATGCTATGTCTTTAGGGGATACGTTTGTCGTTAGCTTTTGAGGTCAGGGTGATTTAGGTCAAGGTCAGGGTGAGTGTAATGTACAGCATATAATTAAAGGGTTGACACAAATTCCGCTGTACTTTAGTGATTTATTCCTTCTTCTTCTTATTGTTTAAATGTGCAGCTTGCTTGGAGGGTTGTCTCCAGATTACTGCACAGGCGTTTAGATGGGACAGTATAAGAATAGAAGGGGAAAATCATAGAATGAGGAATGAAAAACTACTCAAAATTAGTCACTGAAGCCCCCCAACCGCGTCAAGGAGAGTAGTATCAGGGGGGGTGGTTTATTCCTCAGCCCGCTTTTACAGTCTTTGTTTACAGCCGTCTCTCGCTATCCTCTCACAGTGTTCCCAACTCACTTAGATGACTAACGCGATGCGCATTGTCACCAACTCATATACACTACATCCCTCCCTTCTTTAGACATAAACCCTTTTTATGAACAATAGACAATAACATAAAGGCACACTTGGCATCTGAGAAAATCAAAGATTAACATAATAATGGCATCAATTACATTCTCAATACAGTACCTGAAAATGATAAAACAACATATTCCTGTCTGACTAATAATATTCATAAAATGGTAATAAAGATACTGGTATCAAATTATCTACCGGTACTGTACTGTAACCTACCCTAGAGGCAACCCACAACACCATTCTCTACACTATCCGCCAGACAAATCATAGCCCTCAAATCGTTTTGGCCTTCTGAATTCCCTTGCTGGTCAAACTCTAGTGATTTGATAACCTGGGGATTCTTGCCCATCTGTAGGACTCCTAGGTATTATAGGTACTGGTATTCTTTCAACCATATGTCCATTCTTTTCATGTATATTTTGACCAGATGGGGATAACTGTACCGGTATCACTGGGGAACTAACTGGAATTACTGGCACCGGCACACGATTAGCAGTGTGCAGAGGTGATGTTGCGTTTCCCTCCAAGCTTACACCCTTATCATTTTCTTCTGATACACTCGGTTCCCAATACTTCTTTACAAACGACAAGTTTCTCCTCAATTGTCTGCCAGACTCACTTCTAACCGTCACTTCGCCTCCCTCTCTAGAAATAACGTCAAATGGTTCAGGACAGAAATTGGGAGACAGTTTGTTTGTTTTAGCTTGCCTGACTAAGACCCGGTCTCCAGGCTCAATGACTCGCTCAGCTGCATGTCTCTTTTCATCAGCGTACACTTTACCTTCTATTTTATTAGACCAGTCTTTATCCCTAAATTCCTTATTGTAAAACTCACTACCGGTACCAGGTTGTAATTCAGGTAATTTTGATCTCATCTCACGCCCAAACATCAAAAAGTAAGGAGTAGTTCCAGTAGTCACCTGAGGTGTTGACCTGTAAGCAATAAGGAATTTCAGAAGCTCCTGACGCCAGTTTTTCCCTTCCACCTGTGCCACCCATAGAACTTTCATGATTGTACGGTTCTGTCTCTCCACTTCCCCATTTGCCTGTGGCCACAAAGGTGTTGTTTTCCTGTGTTCAATACCATTTTCTGCTAAAAAGGCTTCAAACTCTTCTGAAACAAACTGGGTCCCATTGTCTGTCCTGAGTGAAACAGGCATGCCAAACCTGACAAAGATTGGTAGAAGGGCTTCTATTACTTTAGTGCTAGTTACAGACTTCATAATCACCACCTCTAAGAACCTACTGTAGTAGTCTACTATCACTAACAGGGATTCTCCTGTTGGTAAAGGCCCCAACAGGTCTGCGCTACAATCCTGCCACGGTCCACTGGGAGGAAAAACCTGTGACATTGGTTCAGGTGCTGGGTAATCACCCACTGCTTGGCACCCTTGACAAGTCTTGCATCTTTTCTCCACATCTGCATCAATTTTAGGCCACCATACTTTACTTCGCAACCTGTATTTTGTTTTTACTATACCCTGGTGTCCTTCATGGGCTAGCTCAAGTACCCTATCCCTCAAGCTTTGTGGTATCACAATCCTGTTGCCTCTCAGCAAGAGTTCACCATAAACACAAAGTTCTTCTTTAATAGGAAAGAATGGTGTAGCTTTAGTAAGCCTCCAGTCTCCAGTTTTAATAGTGGTTTTTACCCTCTGTAACTGATCATCATTGATGGACTCTTGCTCAATCTCTCTTGCTGATAAAGCAACAGGAACATTGCTCTCCACTACTGCCCGAACATAGTCATAAGTTTCACCTTTGTCCCTCTGTACTCCAGAATTCAGCCTAGATAACACATCAGCAATATTGCCTACACCCGGTCGGTATACAACATTAATATCATATGCTGCAGCCTGAGTACCCACCTCTCTACTCGGGCTGACGGTATATTGCCTACACCCGGTCGGTATACAACATTAATATCATATGCTGCAGCCTGAGTACCCACCTCTCTACTCGGGCTGACGGTATATTGCCTACACCCGGTCGGTATACAACATTAATATCATATGCTGCAGCCTGAGTACCCACCTCTCTACTCGGGCTGACGGTATATTGCCTACACCCGGTCGGTATACAACATTAATATCATATGCTGCAGCCTGAGTACCCACCTCTCTACTCGGGCTGACGGTTTTGATCTAGATGAATAGATGAACTCTAATGGTTTGTGGTCAGTTTCTAATTCAAATTTACGACCAAACACATACAGATTAAACCTCTCGCATGCCCACACTAGTGCCAGTGCTTCTCTTTCTGTCTGGCTATACCTGCGCTCGACGTCTGTCAAGCTCCTCGAGGCATAGGATATTACCCTCCATAGACCACCTAGCAGCTGAAGTAAAACTGCCCCTAGACCAGTTGGCGAGGCATCTGCTACAATCCTTGTTTTACAATTTGGCTTGAAATATGCAAGTACTCTTGTTGACGTTAGACATTCTTTCAAATGGTCAACACTTCTCTGTTTCTCCTCACCCCACTCAAACGTTACATTTTTGCGAGTAAGCCTCTGAATTGGCTCAGCTACAGTTGACAAATTTGGTATAAATCTAGACACAAACTGCACAAGCCCCATGAATGATCTCACATCCCCTGTATTACTCGGTGCCACTGTATCTCGTATATCACCTATTTTCTCTTCACTAGGTTTCACACCATTCTGTGTTATCTCGTGACCAAAAAAATGGAGTTTCCTAAGCCTGAATTCACACTTCCCTGCATTGAGGGTAAGACCAGCCTCTTCCAACCTGCTCAGAACTGCTAGTAACCTCTCATCATGTTCTTTCTCATCCCTCCCATAAACAATAAGATCATCAGCAATATTGGCTACCCCTTTACAACTCCTGATCACCCCCTGGATTATCTGCTGGTATTTCTCCGGTGCTGAACTGACCCCAAACATTAACCGCTTATACCTGTAAAGTCCCCTGTGAGTAGCAAAAGTTGTAATGTACCAACTTGATTCATCCAAAACTATCTGGTGAAAACCCCACTTTAGATCAAGTTTACTGAATACAGTACTTCCATTTAGGTCTTGCAGCAGTTCCTCCACAGTTGGAATAGGTTGGCGTTCCCTGATTATAGCCTCATTAGCCTTTCTCATGTCAACATAAATTCTAACATCACCATTTTGTTTTGGGGCTACAACTAAAGGGGATACCCAGCTAGTGGGACCCTCCAGTACCTCCTCTATGATGTCGTTCTTCAATAACTCATCCAGTTTGTCATCCACCTTATCTCTTAAACCGAATGGAATTCTTCTCACTCTTTGAGCCACCGGGAAAACACTCTCGTCAATGTTCAGCTTAAGCTCATAATCTTTTAGCTTCCCAATACCCACAAAGAGTTTGTCGTATTTGTCCTTTATCTCCTCCGGCAGTTCACTAACATTGTTTACATACATACACACATACATAAAATTTTAAGACTGAGTGTTCCACACATAAGTGCAGTTTCAGTCTCTTGTCCTAATGGCGGCGTTCCAGGCAACCCTGTTAAGGGCTGCTTCACTTGTCAAGTTCTTGGATTTGAGATCGGCGCGTATAGTCCGATCCCAGGTCTTTCTCGGTCCACCCCTTGGTGCAGCTCCCTCCACAATCACAGACCTGCATTTTTTCACCCAATTTTGTTCATCCATTCTCTCCACATGTCCATACCATCCCAGTCTACTTGTACGCATCACCTCGCTAATACTCTATACCTAAACGTCTCCTCAGCTCAACATTTGTTATTCTATCCTGTAGCCTGGCCCCACACATCCATCTCACCATTCTCATCTCATTACGCTCCATTCTGTTGACATCCTCTACTTTAACGGCCCATGTTTCTGAGGCATACGTCATTGCACTTCTAACACATGAGGCATACACCTTTCCCTTCAGGGGGAGAGGCATTCTTTTCATGGTCAGGATTGGCATCAATTCTCTGAACTTCCCCCAGCCACACCTAATTCTAGCAACAGTGGCAGCCTCGGCCCCACCACCGGCAGAGATGGTATCTCCTAGGTAACAAAACTTGTTCACCAGCTCCAAAGACTCATTTCCAAAATTCACAGCCACAGGATCATCACTTAACACAAGCTCGCCTTTGCACACTACGCACTCAAATTTCTCTATTTCTGACTTATCCTTCGGCAGGGGCCCCTTTATTCTACTACAGCTCTTACTCCCATGGTGTACCCAACATCGACAGATGCTACATTGAATTGAGTTAACGCCCACTCCCTTTCCACACACTGCACATGGGTATGCACCGCTCTTTTCCACATTGCCTCGTCTCAAACTACAATGCATAACCTTGGTTTTGTTAATATTAACTCTTAAACCCTTGCTCGCCATGACCTCTCTCCACTCTCTGAATTTGGCCTCAGCATCCTGCATACTGTCAGCTATTAGGACTAAATCGTCTGCATAAAACAGTTCCAACGGGAGTCCGCCTCTAAAAACTCTAGACAGCGCCTCCAAGACCATAATAAAGAGGAGGGGGCTTAACACTGAACCCTGATGGACTCCAACACGGACTGCGAACTCATCACTCAGTACACCCTTCACCCTCACCGAACTTCGCGAATCCTCATACATCTTCATTATCACACGCACCAGCCACTCTTCCACACCAAGTTTCCTCATAGCCCACTGTACAACATCTCTAGGTACCCTATCAAAGGCCTTCTCCAGGTCCACAAACACAAAGTAAAGATCCCTGCCTTTTAGTAAGTATCTTTCCTGTATCTGCCTGACTATGAAGATAGCATCGGTTGTACCACGTCCTGGCATAAAACCAAACTGCATATCATCAATAGAGATGCTTTGCCTGATCAAACCCTCAAGGACTCTCTCACAGACCTTCATGATTTGGTCAAGCATTTTCAGGCCCCTATAATTTCCTCTATCTAGCGCATCCCCTTTTCCTTTGTATATATTTACTATTACAATTTTGAGCCAATCCTCTGGGATTTTCTCATCTTTAATAATGGTGTTTACATGAAATGGCCCAATTCTCAAAATATTAAGGGTTTCTGCAGTATTTTTGCACAAGAGGGTCCTCCCTGGCCAGTCGACCACAACAAATTCAGCTACACATCTCTGATCATTGGCTGGGCAGTGAACCTCTGCTGTAAAAGTTCCTAATGTAGGCAGGGGTTCACTACTACCATAAGCAAATAACTGCTTTGCACCTTTTCTTGATTTGCATTTAACTTTACAAGATTTTAACATTTCCCAAGTTTCTACCCCCATTACATTACTAGTAGCTCCCGAATCAATCATTACATCCTTCACTCGAACACCCCCAACCTGAAGCTGAATTAACACATTAGGCCTATTTTGATCTTTGTATTCATTTGATACGGAAAATGCAAATTCCCTGTTGTCCCCAGTAAATTGTCCCTTTTTGTTACTCCCACTCTCAACCAAGTGCGTGTTGGTGGTAGTCTTCCCTCCTTGCCGTGCCTCCCGCTGGTAATCCACAGGTATTGGGGTGCGGCACTTGATCCTGAAATGTCCTACTTTGCCACACTTGTTGCACTTACGTCCTCTCGCTGGACAAAACTCATCCCTGGCAAAGTGGCCAAAACCTCCACAGCGGTAACATTCTTTCTTGACCTGGTCCTGGTTGTCGTCGTTCCTCCCTGCACGGCTGCTTGTACATGATCCTGGGTAGGCTGGGTTCCTTCCACGTCGAGTCTCCCCCCTCATAGCGTTCACTTCGGAATCCACCTCGTTGACCTGGCTTGTAGTAGGGCTAGGGCTAGGCTTGTCTACTCCCATTACCTCCATTTGCCTGTCTACTGCTTCTTGAGCCCTCGCCACTTGGAGCAACCTCTGCAGTGTTACAGAGCCATCCAATTCTAAAAATTTCCTTCTCAGTTTTGGAGAATAACATTTATCAATCAGCTGGTCCCTCATGTATTCTTCTACCTTATCTCCAAAATCACAAGTTGCACTACGCTGTCTTAGCCTACGCACATACTGATCTACTGTCTCCGTACTTGACTGGCTTATCTGTCTAAACACATGTCTCTCAAAAGGTATATTAGTCTTAGGTGTAAAATACTCGTCTAGAATCTTCACTGTTTCACTGTAGCCCTTTGCATCATCCTCACCCACCAAGGCATAAAAGATTTCTTGCACTGCCGATCCAGCGGTATGAAGAAGTAATGCAGTCTTCTGTTGCTCCTCTTTCACACCCTTCCCAACAATGAATAGATTGAAAGATCTCTTCCACAGCTTCCATCTTTGTGCTAGGGAATGGGGTTCACCTTGGACATCAAACTCGCTGAGGCCACCAACATCCAGTATTACCGAGCTGCTCATCTTGTCTTCACTATTTTCGGCTTCTGGTCATCTCAGCACATGCTAGCGAACTTCATCCTCGTCGCCAAATGTAATGTACAGCATATAATTAAAGGGTTGACACAAATTCTGCTGTACTTTAGTGGTTTATTCCTCAGCCCGCTTTTACAGTCTTTGTTTACAGCCGTCTCCCGCTATCCTCTCACAGTGTTCCCAACTCACTTAGATGACTAACACCATGCGCATTGTCACCAACTCATATACACTACAGTAAGGTCAGAGGTGATGATGATGATAATGATCAGTGGTGGTACAGTACTGTTCTATATGTATTCTGTTGGTGTACTGTGTGTGGGATGGTTGTTCAGTTGGGTGGTCATTTTATATGCTTGTGATTTTGTTTGTTGTTCTGATGTAGGTTCCTAGGGCTGATGCGATGGCATGTTTGTTGTGTTGTGGTAGGTCTCCTCCACCTAGAATGTGCTTGATGTCCCATGAGTTGATAGTGTTCTATAAATCTTATTAACCCCAATTTAAAGGTCTTAGAAGGTAATAATGCTCTATAACTCTACCAACAACAGGGAGAACTGCTGCCGGAGCGTGTGGGAGTGCCCCTGGGAGACCAACACGGGGGAGCCACCTACATGCTGTTCCAAACTCACTACGACAACACCCAGATGGACCACCACGTCACCGTCGACTGGGGCATGGACATCTACTACACCGAACAGCTTAGGTCTGTCTCTCAGCCCCATATTCACCCCCTTCTGCTGGTCTGTAACCCCTTCTAATAATAATAATAATAGTTCTTAAAGCCAGCACATGCTAAGCCAGCTAAGGATAGCCCAATAAGGCCAATTAGGCGTATTTCCATTGGGGTCCTGTACTACTACTCCCCATCTCCTTGCTCATAAGTGATGGTAACGACTCAGTGCTTGTGAAAAATCTTTAATGCGCCGAGCGTGGGCGCGATCCCGGGCCTTCTGGGTGGAAGTCCGAGACGCTAGTCACTACACCAGCGCGGTCGCAACACAACGTCTTTTTACCTTTGATTCTGGCTAAAATTAGATGACTTTATGTAGTTTAAGAAGGACCTATGATACCAAGAGGGTTTATTGGGATCGTATTTACCCATTTGAGGTAGATTACAAACTAAAGAAAATTGTCTAATGGTAACCAGAATATGATGAATTTTTTGTATTGATGGTGATGGGGTCAACAATATAATGAAAATGAGTTTGTTAAAACATTGCCCTGTGGTTTTGTCAATGGGGGAAGAAGAGAGTGAGGTCCATAAACAATGTTGAGAGAATAAATAAAATAACCTAAAAAGGGAAACAAAATGAACCTACCAACAGAGAGGTGGTCGCCAGGAAGAATCTTGACTTCCGTAGAGAGAATCTGTAGAGAAGTGATCTTGAATATAAACACAATATGAGGAGGAGCACTTTATTGATAACGTTTCGCAGATACCTTCTTCAGGTACTGAGTGACCTGAAGAAGCTATCTGCGAAACGTTGTCAATAAAGTGCTCCTCCTCATATGGTGTTTATATTAATTCTGTCAACTTTTCAAAGTTAGTTTAACAGAGGTGATCTTATTTTTGTATCGTCCCTGCTGCAGGCCCGTAGAAGGAGGGAATCTTGCGTTAGGTCACTCATTGTTGTTCTCCCTGACCGTGCCCCCTCGCTCTCCGTCCTGGTTGGTGGCGGGACACTGCCCCTCGGAGTGCACCTCCCAGACCATACCCAGGGAAGGAGTCAATGTCTTCAATGTATTCCTACACGCTCACTATCTTGGTAAGTCTATCTATCTATCTATCTGTTAATCTATCTATCTGTCCGTCTGTCTATCTATCTCTCTATCTATCTATCAAAGGAGTCAAGGTCTTCAACGTATTCCTTCACGCTCACTATCTTGGTAAGTCACTTTCTCTATCCCTTTGAGTACTGTACCAGCTACATACAGTGGAGCACACCACAATGCCCGCCCACATCACATCCAGGCATGACCCTTCATATATACCGGCTCCCCGGTTCAGGTGCCTGACGGACTATTATCTAGTCCAACTGGCGCCCGACCCCTTCTCCCAACGAATGCGTCGTCACTCATCTATTCACAAGCATTTTCCATTCATTCCTATTCATTACCACTTCTCTTGCCTGTTCTACAGTCATTCCTCTATCTTCCAACGCTTGTACTACACTATCTCTCCATCTCAACAGAGGTCTTCCTATACCTCTACTTCCCCTTGTATTTGACTCATATAGGCTACTCTCTTTGTAAGCCTTTCATCTCCCATTCGCTCAACATGTCCATACCAGCACAGCACCCTTCTGTCCACTCTAGCCAACAAGGGTTCCTGCTGCCCCACTCTCCTACGTATCTCTTCATTCCTCAATCTGTCTATACGATTCACTCCACATATAATCCTCAAATTGTAACCTAATGAAAATACTGACCAAATTACTCCTAAATATATTCATCATAGAAACAGACATAAATACATAAACTGCCTCTCACATAATGTCTACAATTAATAATAATAATAATAATAATAATAATAATAATAATATTTATTCAGTTAGCATTTTACAATGTTGGTACCACATAATATGTTATAAATATGACATGTACCAGCTGTCCATTGGTTGAGATAAAACTATAATATATAATTTGTAGCCCGTGCCATTCGCCTGCGTCACTTCCGGGGCACCGTAGAACTTCCGCCGATCATGAAGGACCTCAACTATGCCGCCGACTTCCAGCAGTCCCGCCGCCTCTCTACGGAAGTCAAGATCCTACCTGGGGATCACCTCACTGTTGGTAGGTTCATTTTGGTTCCCTTTACAGGTTATTTTTAGTAATTCTCTCTTTTAATATAGGTTAAGTTATGTTTTAGTTTACTGCCTAAGTTCCTAGACCTCTATCAAACTTAAAGATAAAATGATATAGAAGCAGTGGAGAAAGTGCAGAGGAGAGCTAGCAAGCTAGTACCAACGTTGAAGAACGCGGGCTATGAGCAGAGGTTGAGGACACTGGGGCTTCCGACACTGGCATATAGGAGAAAGAGAGGGGATATGATAGAGACTTATAAGATAGTGTCAGGAAAGTATGACGAGGATGTGTGTGAAGGTATCTTCTTGATGCGGGAGGGAACAAGAACGAGAGGACACTCTAAGAAAATTTACAAAGAAAGAAATAGGCTTGAGAAGGCAAAGAACTCATTTTGTGATAGAGTGGTAAATGAGGGAATGCACTGCCCCAGTATGTAGTCGATTCCGAATCAATAAGGGAGTTTGAAAGTAATCTTGATAAAGCATGGGGAAGACAAGATTTGAAGTTTGATTATAAAGCAAAAATACAGAATAGTAAATGTTTCGTGTTCTTAATTGTAGTAGTAGTAATGGGCATGGTGAGTTCAGGTATAGAGGTCAATGCAGGTAATGAAGAAGAGACGGGTGGAGTGAGACAGCTGTGTTTATTCTCTAGCCGTTAGTAGCGGGCAGACCCCCTTGCATTGTGGGTAATGAGTTAGGTGGCGCCAAGCGCGGTTTATTCAAATCACGTAACATCTTCCCCCTTCAGAAACAAAGGATAAATCATAAAATAGTTGTGTTACTGAGATGGCTTACATTGAACAACATTCATGGACATATGCAGGCACATTATAATTATATGGCAAGTATCCTATATACTATGTGCATGATTGGATAAGAACAAGAAAGAATAATTGTTAACTAAATAAATACCGGGTATTACTTAATTCCTTACAGATCAAGATATGAGAAAATAAAAAAGAAATTACATATTTACAAGTTCATCTTTGTGGGTGCTTTAACTGTCCTACCCGATTTAGTAACATAGTCACCTACTACAGGAGATCTGATACAGTCCTCGCAACTCACAGTCTCAGGTGCCAAGGACGCATCACATACGGGTGTTATGTTTTCATTATTACAAGTCTTTCTAGGTGTCCTGGCCGGTGTTGAAGATCGTAGTTGTAGACGGTTTCTCCTGTACGTACCTCCGTCATTCGTTGTTACCTCATAACTTCGGGTATTCAGTCGTTTGTCCACAGTTGCCTCCTTCCATTCCTTCTTTGGATCATTTATTGGTTGTACTCGCGCGGTATCCCCGATAGACAGAGGTTTGAGGCTTCTTCTATTCATGTAGCATTCCGCAGTTGTGGCTTTTTTTATTTTCCATGCGTTCTCGTTCCCCAGCATGAGTACTTGGATGCAGGCGGACACTGGTAGTGGGGATCAGAGTTTTGGTGCGACGTCCCATAAGACGTTGAGCTGAACTAGTTGTCATACCTTCTTGAGGGGTATTACGCATGTTCAGTAATCCAAGATAGGGATCTTCTTTGGCTCGATGGCACTTCTTCATCATTATTTTAACAGATTTCACTGCGGCTTCAGCTGCACCGTTGGATTTAGGGTTTCCAGGACTTGAGGTTTCGTGGCAGTACTTCCACGTCTTTGCAAATGACTGAAACTGATGAGATGAGAACTGTGGACCGTTATCACTTATAACAGTGTCAGGTATGCCATGTCGGGCAAAGTGGTGCTTAAGTTTTGTAATGACGGCCTCTGAGGTTGTTTCTGAAAGATAGTCCACCTCAATGAATTGACTAAAGTAGTCCACAGTCACAAGGTAGTCTCGGTTTTGGATGGTAAATAGGTCAGTTGCCACTTTTTCCCAGGGACGTTCTGGAACTTCATGTTGATAAAGAGGCTCAGGGGATTGCTTAAATGAATAGGATGCGCAGACATCGCAGGACTCGACAAACATCCGAATTTCAGAAGACATCCTAGGCCAGTAAATCAGCTCCCTCGCTCGACGTAGGCAGGAATTCACACCAGAATGGTCAGCATGCACCTTCTCCATCATCTCATACCGCATAGAGCTCGGGATTACAACTCTCTCACCTCTAAGGATGACACCATCTTCAACAGACATCTCATCTCTATAGCTAAAATATGGAGCCAAGCAATCTGGAAGGCGAGTCTTCTCATTAGGCCACCCTTGAACAATAACTACCTTGAGTCGCTTTAGAGTTGAATCCTCTTCTGTGGCACGGCGTATCTCCTGGAGGCGAGAATCACGGAATTGGGAGTAGGCTAGACTGTTCACAGAAAAGGAATCGTCTCCTGTGTCAGGTAGGGGAGCACGCGAAAGAGCATCAGCAATAGGGATCTCTTTACCGGGGCGGTACATCAGCAGGTACTGGTAGTCTTGAGTGTGGAGGAGCATTGATTGGAGTCGTCGCGGGGCACGAGATAGTGGCTTGTTCACTATGAACACAAGTGGTTTGTGATCTGTGAGGACCCTAACTGATCTCCCATACGTATAGTGATGAAATTTCTCCAATCCATACACTATGGCTAACATTTCTTTTTCAATCTGCGCATAGTTTCTTTCAGATTTAGACAAGGATCGACTGGCAAAAGCTACAGGCTTCCCATTTTGCATTAGCGCAGAGCCCAGACCATACTCGCTAGCATCATTTTCCAGGGTAAGCTCATCACAGGGGTTGTAAAATGCAAGTACTGGGCTACATGTAATCATATTCTTAATTTGATCAAAAGCTTCTTGTTGACTGGCAGACCACACCCAAGAAACATCTTTCTTTACAAGATTATGTAAGGGATACAAGACAGATGATGAATTGGGAAGAAACCTTGCAAGATAGTTAACAATGCCTAAGAAGCGTCTCAGTTCCACTACATTTGTAGGAGCCGAGTACTCACATATACTGTAGCTCTAATTTTGTCAGGATCAGTTACCAGGCCATCTTTTGTGATACAGTGTCCCATGAATTTGACATTATCAGTTCTCAGAGTGAGCTTGTCCTTATTTAGCTTTATATTCATTGCCTGACACCTCTTAAAGAATTGCTCCAAGTTGGTGTCATGCTCTTCCAGAGATTTCCCATGAATTATCCCATCATCAGCTATGCACACTACACCAGATAGACCTTGTAACGCCTTAAGCAGTCTTTTTTGAAAGATTTCTGACGATACTGACAAACCAAAAGGAAGCCGGACCCAGCGGTATCTGCCACAACATATTTGAAAAGTGGTTAGGAAACTAGATTTTTCATCAAGTTTGATGTGCCAGTACCCAGAGGCAAGATCAGCTTTAGAGAAAACTTTTGACTGGCCCAACTCGTGTAGTGTGTCCTCAAGTACAGGAAGAGTATAACGCTCTCGGAGCAAAACTTTGTTGAGTTCTCTAGGGTCTATACAAATTCTAATGTCACCATTCTTCTTAGGTGTAACAACAATCTGACTAACCCACTCAGTTGGTTCACTAACAGGTACAATAACACCTAAAGTTTCTAGTCGATCAAGTTCAGACTTCAGCTTAGTCTTAAGTGCAATAGGAACTCTCCTATCAGGCATAATGGTTGGCTGCACCTGAGGATCTAATGAAAGTGTCTACACCTGGCAGGGTACCTAGACTGCCACTCAAAATCTCAGCTTTACAGGCAGCCTCAGTCACTTTCAGAGCATCCACACATTCAAATGCATTTTCATTAACCGTGATTAGACCCATTTGTCTGCTGGCCCGAAGTCCCAAAAGAGGGGCTAAATTTCCTTCAAACACGACAAACTCTACAGAATACTTCTTACCATTCCTTGGATTCTTAATGCTTCTCCTACACACACCCAAGAGAGTTTGAATGGAGTTGTTCAAGGTGGTAAGAATTCTATTAGTCTTCTGTACATTCCTTGCATACTGTACTGGTAGAGCATTGACTGATGAGCCAGTGTCAATCTGGAAAGTTACCTCTTTATCATCCACCAACATGCAACATTTAACATCCTTACTAGCAGGCTTTACAGAGTTCACGGACATGCAATCTAGAGAATTTACCCATTCTTCATCAGAATTAGAACTCTGGGAGTCATGTTCACACTCAGCAACCTGGCGTACAGCTTTCTTTCTGGACCTAGAGGATTTATCAGCAACATTGGCACTACATATGCTCGCAAAATTATCTTTTTCACCACACTTCCGACATTCTTTCCCAAAAGCTGGACACCTACTCTTTTCAAATACATGCGAGAGACCACAAAACTTACACTTTCTAGACACACTGTTAGAACTAAATGCCTGGTTAGATTTGCCTGGTCTTGACCTAACTTTATTCACAGTTTGAGGGTTCAGGACTCTGGTTTGTGACTTGGCACTCTCAGCAGCTTTACAGGCATCAATATAAATCTCCAGAGTTAGATTTCTCATTTTAAGTAGCTCAGTACGAACACTGGAGTCCTGAATACCCAACACAATTCTGTCTTTCATCAAAGATGTTTTACAGGAGTCACAATAATCATATGTCTTTACAAGAGTTTGCAAATCTGAATAAAATTTATCAAAAAGCTCTCCCTCTTGTTGGTTCCTAGTAATAAACATGAATCTCTCATATGTAACATTAACTTCCCCAATGGCAAACTGGTCAAATTTGTCGAAATTTTTTGCGTCTGCTACCGCCGCCGCCAACACCGTGAACGACCGCAGCAGTGCAAGTACTGGTACTGAGCTGGATACACAGGCCTAGTTTGCCTTTTTCCAGAGGATCTACTGTAAGAAACTGTAAGAAACTGTAAGAAATATCTTCAAAGTGCTCCTTCGAGATGAATTTGTACATTTTTCGGTAGTAAAGTTAAACTATTTTTCCCTGCACAACCTACTGTATAAGCTCATTGATTATTCCGTTTGAAACAACCACATTTTTAACTTCCTTGATACAACAGAATAGTCAAGATTGGGAATTGGTGATGAAAGTGCTGTTGCTGATGTTTATTTAGCAATACACTTCATAAAGTATATTTATCATCCTTCTGTTCCTTCGTAATAACCAGAGTGTGACTACGACAGCCGGAATAAAAAAAATGCAACGTTCGTGGGTTGGAAATCTGGTGATGAGATGTGCAGCGCCTTCATCAACTACTACCCTCGCTTTGACCTGGCCCTCTGCCGCTCATCCCCGGAACTACAGCTCCTCAAAGACAATTTCCGCCTCAAGAGCTTCCCAGAGTAGGTCATAAGCTCAGTTTTAAGTGAAATATTGGTTATTATGAACACTGAAGCAACATTAACACTATCTTGTGCGACACCTTGGGGGATACTGCATAGGGTAGTATTATAGGCATCGCATCTGTGTGTCTGCCTGCCTGATGTGTGTGCCACGTTTCTGTGTGTGCCCTGTAGGAGCTCACACATCACAGCAGTGATGCTGTGCCTGTGTAGTGAGGATCAGTGTGCCCCATAGGGGCACACACATCACAGTAGTGATGATGATGGTAATTATTGTAGTACTGTATTGTATTAGTGATGCTGGTGGTGATTGTGGTAGTAGCTGTGATGATCTGTGTGCTTTGGGGCACACTCATCACCGTAGTGATGATTATGGTAGTGATTGTGGTGATAGTGATCTTTGTCATGAGTCTCGGATACAGAAAATCAGATCCAACTGATCATGTGACACCGGCATTAAGATTCTCACAGGGACAAACTTCACTGACTTAATCTTCGACTCCATTTTTTTTTTTTAGTACATAGAGAAGGACTTAGACAGAGAGAGCATGCCTGATCTAATCTTATTGCAAACCTAGAACTCTGCCTGTCCGTGAACTCGGGATTCTCTCACAGAAACCTGAATATAAATGACTTTTTCTTCGACCCCAATGTTTTGAATAGTTAGAGAGGGACTTTAAGACAGAGAGAGAAAGCCTGACCTAATCTTATTGCTAACCTATAGAATCTCTGTCTCTAAACTCTGGATTCTCTCGCAGGAACCTGAACGTGAATGACTTTATCTTCGACCCTGATGTTGGGGACGGGCGGGGTTACCAGGAGGCGGTGAACGCGCTGCCCTGGGACTCCATTGATCACCAGGCCATTAACAAGAGGATTGTCCGCGGCGACCAGATCATCAAGTGCCAGGTTAACTACGGGGTCCCAATACAGGTTAGTGTGCGGGGACAGCTTCCCCGGGTTTAACACTATCTGGCAGGGTGTCAAACGAAAGGCGAATCCAATATTTTTCGTCTTTATTATTGTATGTGTGCAGATGAAATTAGGGTTTATAGTTCAGATTATACCTTTGGAAGAGATTAAATATTCAAAACACTACTATTTCATGTTAAATATTCAAAACACTACTATTTCATGTTAAATATTCAAAACACTATTATTTCATGTTAAATATTCAAAACACTACTATTTCATGTTAAATATTCAAAACACTACTATTTCATGTTAAATATTCAAAACACTACTATTTCATGTTAAATATTCAAAACACTACTATTTCATGTTAAATATTCAAAACACTACTATTTCATGTTAAATATTCAAAACACTACTATTTCATGTTAAATATTCAAAACACTACTATTTCATGTTAAATTTGTATTCCTTCTCATATGCATTCAAGTCTTTAAACAAATTTGCTGCGGTTTGACACCCTGCTATCTGGTCCGACGTATTGTGGGTTATTAAGAGAGTTTGTTTGATTATTATTGAATATTTTGCTTGTTATTGCCATATGGCCATGTTAGGTTAGAATATAGACATCTCTCACTGTGGCTATGTTAGGTTAGAATATAGACATCTCTCACTGTGGCTATGTTAGGTTAGAATATAGACATCTCTCACTGTGGCTATGTTAGGTTAGAATATAGACATCTCTCACTGTGGCTATGTTAGGTTAGAATATAGACATCTCTCACAGTGGCTATGTTAGGTTAGAATATAGACATCTCTCACTGTGGCTATGTTAGGTTAGAATATAGACATCTCTCACAGTAGTTAGGTTATTTCTACTGTTATTGTAGTGGGTATGTTAGTGTGGGGATAATTGTAGGCACCAATCGAGCAGGACAGTACCCAGGGGAGGCCTCATAGGCATATGATAGGGAGTTGCTGGAACACTTTCATTTGTCTGGCTTTATTTTGCAAGTTTTACATTATAATTCCCTCACTGTTTCTTTGTTGTGCCTCACCTACACAGAGGGTATTCCAGCTACCTCTCACAAACACCTCCTCCTATTTATTTCACTACACTTAACAAGCAGACCACATTCCTTTCCAACACACCTAAATTACATCTAATGTGCCTTGATTTTGGCTCTCTGTCGCTCTTTCAACCTTGGGGGGGGGACACTTGTTGCAGGCAGCTTTGGCTTTTGTCTCCTTCATTCGCATAGAGGAAAATAAAGGATATAGACATATCTCACAGTATCCATGTCTTATATTCCTTCAGCTGGCCACCAACTTAACCCGGTATCCTCGAGCAACCCCCTACGTGCCTCCCGAAGACACCGCCTGCGCCCACGTCCTCCGCTCACACTACCAGGTTGATCCCTCCAGTAGCCTCCTCTGGGATCCGAACCCGGGCCTGGTGATCTGCTTCCTCTTGCTTATGTTACAGATTTAGGAAGGTAACCCAAATGAAAATATACAACGCTCTATTATGTCCAAGATTATCCATTTTTATTAATTTCACTCCAACACCAAACATATCCCAATGAAATTAGTGAAACCAAGCATGTGATCCACCGGGATTCGAACCTGGGTTACCACATACAGATTTAAACACTAACCATTACACCATCAAGACAGTTATAAGTATAGCACATCATCCACATAACTACGATTAATATCCAGTTATCAAATACTGTACTGGATATTAATCTACTCATGTACTACACCCAACTGCATTTATGAATAGAACTTGGCTTAACTGGTTAATATAGTCTTGTGACCAGTAAATGTAAATCTATAAGTATTTATTCAATACAGTACTTACCATTTTGTACATAAACTTTGTTTTATTCCTGTAAGTTAAAAAGTAATTTAAATAGGATTATTTATGGTATATTTCTAATCTAGTTTACACATAATATAGTTAGTTATGTAGAGCAGATTAACCAGACCACTGAGCTCCATACGGAACTCTCATAGGTCTGGCACATAATAAATAAAGTAATATATATATATATATATATACAGTACATATATATACTGTACAGTATATATATATATATATATATATATATATATATATATATATATATATATATATATATATATACTGTATATGTGTTAAAATGTAAAACTTGCAAACAAAGTAAACCAAAACTGGGACAAAGGTGTGTTTTGTTTGGTTTCTTTGGAGGGGAAGGACAAAATAAAAGTCATGTCATATATTGATAACTTTATTTTTAACCGTTTCAGAGGTCATCTGAGCCTTTACCTAAGTAAATGTCACAGTTTCTTATTATTACAAACGGGTGTGACATAAAGGCATAAAAGTACTACATAACAACATAACAAAACAGGAATGTGCAGAAAACCGATCGAGACATGACTTATCAGCGCTACCGTACAGTTCAAGTCACTTCCACGCGGGACACTACCACTCAACTCTTTCAGTATATACATGTCCATCCATCCATCCATATAATCAGGCCCAATCCCCACAGAGCCAGACTAGGGACAACACAACAGAAAACAATGAACACAAAAACAAAACACAATTACACAATACAGTATATACAGTACTTGTTCAGAAAAGAAACACTATGTTTGTTCTTATTTAAGGAGAGATTATGATGTATTCATTATTTAATATTATAAATAATATTATTATTAATATTAATTTGTAATATTTATTATTTTGCTCACTAGGCCTCCATCAACCTTATAAAATACCCACAATATCCTCCAAGATAAATTTATGCATTTTTTGGCAGAAAAATTACCCAGCCTTCCTTATATACAGTATATGGCTCGCTATTGCTTGCCAAGACAAAATCAACACGTATATGGCACGAAAAGTCTTAAAATTGACAAATAAATGGGGTGAAAGATCTTATAATCACACCATAAAGGGCATTTTTGAGGAAAGGTAAAATGGAGAGAGAAAGGATGGGGGAGGGGGGACACATGTTAAGGGGAGATGGGCCGGTTTTCTGGTCCACTTTCTCCCTCATGTTTAGCCCCATTAGCTTGCGGATGTTAAGATGTTCTACGTGATCACATATTGCTTCCATTTCACCGGTAATGGGGCGTTTTTATTAATTTATTTTTTATTATTATTTTTTAATGGGTTGTCCTCCAGAAGGCCTATCATGTCCACTTAGCAGACACTTTCGAAGGGCCTATCGCTCTTGCCGGGAACAGTCAGCTCCTCTGGGATCACTGCACCCAAGGCTTCAGCTCTTCTTCGTTGTTGGCTTGCTTCTCTCTGCTGAAAAAAACAAAAAACAAGTTGTAAACCCAAGATAATTCATTAAACTTTCCTAAGTGCTTATAAAATAATTATATCATAATACTGTAATTATAATGTAAAACTTGCAAAATAAACAAACCAAAACTTGGACGAATACAGTAAAATGACAAAACAACTAATCAAAATCGCTATGTAGAAACAACGCTTAAGCAAAATAATAGTTTATAAATAAAAGAACACAATCCACCACATAGGGTGTACATCACTACATGAGCAAGTTAATCTGGTTCCCAAGCAAACTAATCGCACACATAACAACACACTATCGTCACGTTCAAGGAATTAGTCAATTTGGGATTAAAATTGGGAATTAAACTGGCATCTATGTGCCTCAGAGGATTAATACAGTTTCTTATGTTTTCTGTGAGTGAATAAATATAATAAAAATACATTTATCAGTGTTGTGTAGTAATTATTGTCGAAGCTGGTAGGGATAAACCCCTTCAGAACGATGACGGAATTTTCAGCATAGTCTGGTTACCATTAGACGATTTTCTTTAGCTCATAATCTACCTCTAGAACTTGAAGGGGTAAATACAATATCAATAAACCCTCTGAATAATATAGGTTCTTCTTAAACTGCAGAAAATCGTCTAGTTGTAGCCAGAATCAAAGGTAAAAAGGTGATCTCGTGCTGAAAGGGTTAATCAAATAAAAACAATGTCTGCGTGGCTACCTTGCGGATCCGCGTGTGGACTCTAGGGAAGTGATAGTGTTGTGAAGGGCGGCACCTCTTGTCTCCGGTAGAAGGGAGGAGACCACAGCTGCTATTAGTGCTGTGCCACCCAGGATCACGGCGGGGGCGGGCTCCCACACCACACGCTACACACAAGGCATTAGTTTTATCTAGGGTCACAGAAACTGGGTAAGTTTCGGATATTACCCTGGTGTACCTCAGCTGCTCCAGTTGACAGTCACATTCTTAACTGAAATTAAAAGTAAAACTATGTTGACTTTAGCTCAATAATTGGTTTGACAACAATTTTTCCTTCTTTTTTTCTATGAAGGAAGTTGGCTCTGTAAATGCAACCATTCGTGGTAGCGTTTATAGAACATCCTTCATAAAAAATTAAATGTAAGATTTGTTGTCAACCTGACAGTGGAGCTAAAGTCGATGCAGTTTGACTTCCAATTGTAGTTGAGAATATGTTTCTTAACCGGAGCAGCTAAGCTAGTACTCCATGTTAATGTTCGAAACTTAACCCTGGTCAGCCCACACACGGTTACGAGAGACTCCGTGACGCCACACTCACAAGCTTGTTTTTATAGTCTGTGGAATTGTATGTAAGAAAAATATCATCAAATTTACATGATCACATTTTGCTATTTATGTCTAGGTGAGACTGAGCACCACAGGGAAGGATGTTGTTTATGTCTAGGTGAGACTGAGCACCACAGGGAAGGATGTTGTTTATGTCTAGGTGAGACTGAGCACCACAGGGAAGGATGTTGTTTAGCATAATGTAATAATTGTGTGTGCATTACAGAACACATTGTTGTAACAAAA
Organism: Paralithodes platypus; assembly: GCA_032716605.1. Taxonomy (NCBI): domain Eukaryota; kingdom Metazoa; phylum Arthropoda; class Malacostraca; order Decapoda; family Lithodidae; genus Paralithodes; species Paralithodes platypus. Next base: position 32,356,347 of record CM064541.1, on the reverse strand, counting down.
TTGGTACACGTTTATAGTATTTTTGGTATACATTAGAAGCGCTTATTCACTACAGTATAATACTTTGAAGGCTCCTATTGAATACAATTGTCAAAAGGTAGTAAGATTGACAAATACTTTGCATAGACTAACCAGTGAATCAATAAGGAAGGGCGCGAAGATGGAGGCCAACATGGAGAACGTGGCGGAGGATCCCATGCCCCGGCTTCGGACCTCGGTGGGGAAGATCTCGGAAGCCTGGAGGTAGATTATCAGGTAGGCTGCGGATATGGTCATCTTACCAACCAGTGCAAAGGTCATCGTCAACCACCGCAGAGCTGGATTGGAAATAATATATATTACAATGCCACTCCAACAGCTCCCTATTTCTCCAACACCCCTTCTCCCCTCTCAACGCTCTTCAAAAAGTAAATACTAGGCGTCGTTGTAAAGGCTTCTCCCTCAATACCTTCACCTGATGGGTAGGAACTGTAGTCTATAGTTGGTTCTATTTCAGCTGAGGGTAACATATACCTCTAAACTCCATCCTTCCACCTCACGCTTGGTATGCATCTCCCTCTCTGTCCCTCCACCTCACTCTTGTACACTATCTTTGTCATTCTCTCGCTTCCCATACGTTCCACATGGCCGAACCATCTCGAGGCGTTCCTTGTCACACTTTCCAGCAGATCCACACCACACCGCTCTCTTACTTTCTCATTCGTCTATCTATCCCTCCATGTAACTTCACATGCACTTCTCAAGTAACTCATTTCCATCCCGCACTCTTGATTTGTGCCTCTCCAACAACGTCCATGCTTAAACTACTATATCTCTGCGTCATATGACTGTCAAGTTTCACAATTAACAACATATAAAGCTACATAATGTTCGTAATAGCTGAGTAATGAACATGAGGGCTAGCCAATTTACCGTCAGCAGAAAAAACAAACAGACTGATGTGGTTTAAAATCATTAGCATTTAGTACTCTTTATCATGAACATCACTCAGTGTACTTGTTATCATGAACATCACTCAGTGTACTTGTTATCTTCCCCAAGTCACAAAAATACAAATTGTACTCTTAAAATGAACTTTGAAAAGTTGACAGAATGGATTGAAACACCTTTGAGGAGGCACTCGTCACAGACAGTTTTGCCTTTTGTCTCCCTTATACACATTGATTTTTTTTTACAACATTTCGCAGATAGTTAAAGAAGCTATTTGCAAACCATTGTCAATAAAGTGCTCCTCCTCGAACGGTGTTCATATTCACAAACGGTACCCCCTTACTATTAGGAATAAAAGCGAGGCAGAGGATGACGACCCCAGTGGCGGAGTAGAAGAATATGTTGGGCTTCCTCCGGCCGAAGCGGTTAATGATGGGGACGCTGAGGGTAGAGCCGGGGATCTCCAAAATCCCGCCCAACGCCATGTAAACAAATGGGTTGTCGCTCAGGCTGTCCCCGCTCAGTGACAGGCCGGAGTACCCCAAGTTGGACGCCAGAAGAACGACGTACACACACAGGGTTATCCTCCGCGTCACTGGGGTTCTGGAATATGGTCAAAGGTTAAGGGGAGGTTTAACTACTGCAGATCCTTCCTAAGCTGCATAATTCCGTCCAAATATAGCTAGAATAAAAGATAACACACGTCGCTGGTACTCAAAGGGTAAAGACACTGTGACCCACCTGAAGAGTATGCTGAACTCCCTGACCATGTCGCGAAGATGGGACACCAAGCCACCTTTCTTCTGAGTCTCATGGCTACTGGTCTGTTGGTAGAGAGACGTGTGTTTAACCCTTTCTGTACCGGCGACGTCTTTTCAATTTTAGTCTTGCTACATTTAGACAATTTTATGAAGCTTAGGAAGGATATACGGTAGCTAAAATAATTGATTCGAGATAGTTTGTAGCCTCATAATTGGTAGACATTCTTCCTAAGTTGAGTGGAATCGTCTAATAGTTACCAGAATATAATGAAAAGGATGTCACCGGTACAGAAAGGGTTATAAGAATATAAGAAAATGGGAGTCTGCAGAAAGCCGATCGGCCCACACAAGGCACTATCATTTATGGGGAAGGGTTTATTTAAAAAGGTGATAATTGCATACAACCCTGTTTCCACTTGAAATGCTAGCATTGTGGAGATGTTAGCTCCCCTGCATCCACATGACTTTGAGTCCATTACTATAACAATGTAAAATTCTCCTACTCGACGAGACGGAGAAAAGGGCGAGGGAACGCGAGAGTGGTCCAGGACCCTAAGAACTGGAACTTTAAATGTTGTTTCTGTTCGGTCTCTGTCTCGAGTCGGCCACCCCCAGCAGTGGGGTATGTGCCTGAGTATATACAGTACATACATACATACTATAACAATCGGGCCATACTTCCATCATGATATCCTCCATGAGCTCTCTAAGCTGGTGTTCTGACGGGAGTGAGGCTTTGTTCCATCTGGCGGCCTTTTGCAGAACCTTAAGGGCTCTGTCATGGTGACCGCGTACTATCAGCCACCGCGGAGACTCATCCAGGAACCTGATATAAATGGTAAAGTCAATAACATCGATCATCACTGTATTAAAGTTGCCACCTACCCTATAAATCACTTGTATGCCTTCATAAGCAACACTTGTGATCATGTGGTTAGCAGCAGAAGCAAGAGAGAATATGTATATACTCAGGCACATACCCCATAACTGGGGGTGGCCGACTCAAGACAGAGCCCGAACAGGGAAAACACAACACAACACAAAAACGCCCGGGCGTTTCCGCACCCTCCTCAGATCCCTGCCTTGGAGTGGCTTCGGTCACCCGGGCTTTGTTAGTGGTAAGCAGGGAGGATTTTGTGGGGGCGCTCGTTTATGGCCTTGGCCTTGCTCGAGACCTTGGGGCTGTTCGGCCAGGCAGCCTGGGGAACAAAAAAAACAAAAACAAAACAAAAATAATAATAATTCACACACATCTAGGTCGTCCAGGAGAAGACCCAGAGACCAGGGATCACTAAGGGCACTCCAGCATATAGCAAGAGAGAGAGGCCGAGAAATATTTCCTGAGATAGCTTCAAATTAGGAGGATTACTATGGGCAGTGACAAGGAATAGGATGGTGAGCATAGAAGTAAAGAAGTCACTACATGATAGTGTGGTAATCTATTTTTATTAATTTCACCCCAACACCAAACACCTCCAATGAAATTAATGAAAGCATGTGATCCACCGGGATTGGAACCTGGGTTACCACACACAGATTTTTAAACACACTAACCATTGCACCATCAAGACAGTTAAAGGTTTATGCATAAGCCTACGACTTATTATCCATTCTCTAATACTGGATATTAATCTAATAATGAACATATTCCCAACTGCACTATGGTAGCCTAATGGTTAAGTGAGAGTCCCAACCTTGACATACAGGAGTAAACATATACTAACCATAACAAGGGTAAGAACAGTAGTAGAGGCAGAGACCCTGTGAACATATACAGTACTAACCATAACAAGGGTAAGAACAGTAGTAGAGGCAGAGACCCTGTGAACATATACAGTACTAACCATAACAAGGGTAAGAACAGTAGTAGAGGCAGAGACCCTGTGAACATATACTAACCATAACAAGGGTAAGAACAGTAGTAGAGGCAGAGACCCTGTGAACATATACTAACCATAACAAGGGTAAGAACAGTAGTAGAGGCAGAGACCCTGTGAACATATACAGTACTAACCATAACAAGGGTAAGAACAGTAGTAGAGGCAGAGACCCTGTGAACATATACTAACCATAACAAGGGTAAGAACAGTAGTAGAGGCAGAGACCCTGTGAACATATACAGTACTAACCATAACAAGGGTAAGAACAGTAGTAGAGGCAGAGACCCTGTGAACATATACAGTACTAACCATAACAAGGGTAAGAACAGTAGTAGAGGCAGAGACCCTGTGAACATATACAGTACTAACCATAACAAGGGTAAGAACAGTAGTAGAGGCAGAGACCCTGTGAACATATACTAACCATAACAAGGGTAAGAACAGTAGTAGAGGCAGAGACCCTGTGAACATATACAGTACTAACCATAACAAGGGTAAGAACAGTAGTAGAGGCAGAGACCCTGTGAACATATACTAACCATAACAAGGGTAAGAACAGTAGTAGAGGCAGAGACACTGTGAACATAAGCCATCGCCAGTCTGCTAGGATATAGCCCAGGCCACCAAAGGCCATCATACCGAAGCACCAGGGCAGGAATACGATTATCCCGGCAGTTGAACGGTGTCGTACCTCAATAGTCTCCATTACTGAAATAGAATATTGGTTTCAAATATATATGTGGTATTAAGTAACACCCGGTTAGAAATTGAGCGCTCTACCAATGTCACTACTGGTCACCCCGTCCTTGATGTTTTGGGCCTCCTATTTTCCAGGTGGCCACACTGTGGTAGGGGGGATGCAGTATTCTACCCTTCCCTTTAACCCGTACAGTACCAGGGACGTCCTTTTCATCGTATTCTGGCAACTATTAGATGATCATATTCAGCTTAGGAAGGACCTCTAGCAATAATAAGACTTCAAACTATCTCAACCAACCCTTTTAACTACCATATATTCTAAACTATAAACTATGCAGCATGTGAGGAGGTGTGTGGAGTGAGGAGAAGAGGGAGGGGAGTGAAAGGTACAGCATGGTGGACAGAAGAGGTAAGAATAGCTGTGGAAGAAAAGAAGAAAGCATATAGAGAGTGGTTGGGTAGTAGAGGGAATGAAGATTCCGAGAGACAGAAACGAGCGAGGTACGTGGAGAGTAAGAGGGTGGTGAAGAGAGTAGTGAAGGAAAGTAAGAGAAGAGTAGATGAGGAATTTGGAAGGAATCTGAGTGTAAAATGGAGGGAGAGTAAGAAACTGTTCTGGAAAGAAGTCAAGAAAGTTAGGGAAGGTAGCAAGGGAAACAGTAAGGGTGTGAAAGATAAGAATGGGAGAATGCTAGCCGAGAAGCAAGAGAGAGTCGAAAGATGGAGGGAGTACTTCAGTGAGTTGCTAAATGAAAGGAATGAAGAGCCAGCAAACATAGCTGGATATGGTATGGGAGGGAGAAGAAGAAGTAGTGGAGGAGGAGGTGGGGATCAGGAGGTCAGAAGTGTGGGAAGCCATGAAAAGAGTGAAGTTGGGGAAAGCACCAGGAACAGATGGAGTGTGTGGGGAAATGTTGAGGTATGGTGGTGAGATAGTGATAGAATGGGTATGGAAAATGTGCAAACTAGCATGGGAGAAGGGGAGTGCACCCGATGACTGGAAGACTGGCATAATAGTCCCCCTATATAAGGGCAAAGGGGAAAGAGGAGTGTGTGGTAACCACCGAGGAATATGTCTTCTAAGCGTAGTAGGGAAGGTATACAGTAGGGTAGTGATTGAGAGAGTGAGAGTGAGAACGGAGAAATGGATAGGCGACGAGCAGGGAGGTTTTAGGAAGGGAAGAGGATGTGTAGATCAGATTTTTACCCTGAATTGTGTTGTGGAGAAGTATCTGGAGAAGAAACAAAAGGTGTATGTTGCCTTTATGGACTTGGAGAAGGCCTATGACAGAGTGGATAGAGAAGGTTTGTGGAAAGTACTTAGAATATACGGAGTAGAGGGCAAGTTGCTGAAAGCAGTGAAGAGCATGTATGAGGGTGCAAAGGCGGCAGTATGTGTGGAGAGTGAGCAGAGCGAGTTCTTTGACCTGAATGTTGGTTTGAAACAGGGGTGTGTGATGTCCCCGTGGTTGTTTACTGTATATATGGATGGAGTTATGAAAGAAATACTATCAAGAGCAGTGGATGTTGGTGTATCGCTGAAAAGGGAGGGAATTGAGTGGAAGCTACCTATACTGCTGTTTGCGGATGATACAGTTCTGATGAGTGATAATGAATGGGAGTTGCAGGGTCTGGTAAATGAGTTTGGAACAGTGTGCGAAAAACGGAATTTGAAGGTAAATACGGGGAAGAGCAAGGTTATGGTCTTCGAAAGGGGTGAAGTCACAGAGTGTGAGGTGAAGCTGAACGGTCAGGCTATGGAGATCGTCAACTCTTTTAAGTATCTGGGCAGTGTGTTGAGTAAAGATGGGACTATGGATGAAGAGGTGCGGGAGAGGGTACAACAGGGGAAGAGGGTTGTAGGAACGCTAAAAGCAGTAACAAGAAATAGGGTGGTCAGTATGGAAGTGAAGAAGTCCTTGCATGACAGTGTGGTAATCCCGACACTGACTTACGGAAGCGAAGCATGGACGTTGGTTGAGAGACTCAGACCAAGAGTGAGAGCAGTGGAAATGAATTACTTAAGGAGTGCGTGCGGAGTTACATGGAGGGATAGACAGACTAATGAGGAAGTAAGAAGGAGGTGTGGTGTGGAGGTAGATGTGCTGGAAAGTGTGAAAAGGAACAACTTGAGATGGTTCGGCCATATGGAACGTATGGAAAGCGAGAGAATGACTAAGAGGGTGTACGAGAGCGAGGTGGAGGGACAGAGGGGGAGAGGTAGACCGAATATGAGGTGGAAGGATGGAGTGAGGAACTACATGAACGAAGGCGGTGCTGGTTGGGGGGAGGGGCGTCGACTGACTGGGGACAGAGGTGCATGGGGGCGGTTCGTTCGTGGCCACCCCTTCGGGGATCACGGCGTCAGGCAATAGATAGATAGATAGATATATCTAAACTAAATTGGAATAACTTCCTACAAACACTTGATCACAAAACAAACCCCAAAAAACTCTACAAAACACTAAACAGCATCACACTTTCCAACAGCAACACAACACAATCACATGCTGCAATCACAACAACAGACTCTACTCCTTCATGTAAACAACAAGCAAACACTCTCATCAATCACTTCTCACATGTCAGCCACCTAAAACCTCACAAAGACGACCGACGTGTCATCCGACGTAAGAGACAATTCCTCACAGACCCTGACTATACACCCTTCACCAATCACCAGACAAAGCATATCATCAACAATCTCAAGCACTCACCCGCCTGTGGCCTAGACAACATAAGCAACATACACCTCAGACACCTGGGACCACAAGGCATACAAGCACTCACTAACATATCAAACTACAGCTATTCACACAACACAATACCAGACATTTGGAAGCATGGTATCATCAGCACATTCCCCAAACCCAACAAAGACCCCACGCTACCCTCCTCGCACCGCCCCATCACACTCCTTTGCTCCCCCTCCAAAGTCATGGAACGCCTAGTATTACAACTAATTACACCTGACCTACCCCTAGCTCCAACACAACATGGCTTTAGGCCACTGCACTCCAAAAACACTCTTCTCACAGACCTTACACAAAGAGCTTTTGACGGCATCAACTCCGCTAGACCACCACACAGATCACTATTAGCCACACTCGACATTAGTAAAGCCTTCGATGCCATCCCCCGCCACAACCTAACAAACAAAATCTACAACACAAACATGCACAACAACACAAAAAGGTGGCTGGCCAACTTCCTAGCAGGCAGATGTGCACACGTATCTTTTGCCGGTCAGTCATCTAAAATCAGAAACTTTCCAAACGGAGTCCCACAAGGATCCGTCCTATCGCCCGCACTCTTCAATCTGTACATGCACGATATAACTACACCCAATACGCCCCAAATAAACTTAGCCTCCTATGCAGATGACATAACACTCACATGCACACACCATGACCCAAAAAGAGCAACAGATCTCCTTCAACCCTATCTCAACACACTACATGGCTGGTGCACTACAAACAGACTTAATCTAGCCCCAGCCAAATCCACCGCAACCCTGCTCACAAGCTGGACAGGAGAACACAAATTCATCCCTCAACTCACCATAAACAACACACCCCTAACACATACACACACCCAAAATCCTAGGAGTAACATATGATACTCATATGACATTCAAACAGCACACCACAAACATTAAAAAGAAACTGATACCCAGACTTAACGCCCTCAGGTCACTTGCTCACACAAAATTTGGACACAACAAAGAAACTACCACCACAGTATATAAACAATACATAAGATTAGTAATGGAATACGCAAGCCCACCTGGGCTTCTAGCCTAGCTGTAACACATCATAAGACCTTACAGACTATTCAAAACAAAGCCCTGAAGATCATTACAGGCTGCACAGCTACTGCACCCACAGATCACCTACATCAAGAAACCAAAATCCTCAAAGTCAAAGACCATCTGGACATGAGAGGCACTCAATTCCTGGCAGCAGCATCCACGAACCAAGACCACCCACTAAACTACATGGCAACACACCCACAGACACCAAGAAATATCAAAACAACACCCATCACACGGTATCACACACAATTATTGTCCTCTCTCCCTCCCTGCCCACCCCGAACCAACTTCCAGAAGCACATCCATACTCATATCTCTCACCGATCCATCCACTCACTCACAGACAACACGCAGCTGCATGCACGACCTCCCGAAATCCATCCTTCCGAATCCTCCCTTCCTCGCGAGGACAGAGTCCACCTGGCCAGGCTGAGATGCGGACACCATCCAGCTCTCCTGAGCTATCAGAAGAGACTGGATGACTCCGTTGTCGACGCCTGCCCGGGATGTAACACAGCACCCCATACCATTTAACACATCATAGAAGACTGCATTTCACACAACCACTTACGCCAACAACGCAATCTACACTCAATGAGAGCTCTGTGGGAAAGCCCGATCATGGCCATGGCCTTCCTCAGGGACTCGGGGCTGTAGTTGTTGTTGTTGTTGTTCCCTAAGCTGCCTGGCCGAACAACCCCGAGTCCCTGAGAAAGGCCATGGCCACGATTGGGCTTTCCCACAGAGCTCTCATTGAGTGTAGATTGTGTTGTTGGCATAAGTGGTTGTGTGAAATGCAGTCTTCTATGATGTGTTTAATGGTATGGGGTGCTGTGTTACATCCCGGGCAGGCGTCGACAACGGAGTCATCCAGTCTCTTCTGATAGCTCAGGAGAGCTGGATGGTGTCCGCATCTCAGCCTGGCCAGGTGGACTCTGTCCTCGCGAGGAAGGAAGGATTCGGAAGGATGGATTTCGGGAGGTCGTGCATGCAGCTGCGTGTTGTCTGTGAGTGAGTGGATGGATCGGTGAGAGATATGAGTATGGATGTGCTTCTGGAAGTTGGTTCGGGGTGGGCAGGGAGGGAGAGAGGACAATAATTGTGTGTGATACCGTGTACTGGGTGTTGTTTTGATATTTCTTGGTGTCTGTGGGTGTGTTGCCATATAGTTTAGTGGGTGGTCTTGGTTCGTGGAGGCTGCTGCCAGGAATTGAGTGCCTCTCATGTCCAGATGGTCTTTGACTTTGAGGATTTGGGTTTCTTGATGTAGGTGATCTGTGGGTGCAGTAGCTGTGCAGCCTGTAATGATCTTCAGAGCTTTGTTTTGAATAGTCTGTAAGGTCTTATGATGTGTTTCAGCTAGGTTAGAAGCCCAGGCTGGGCTTGCGTATTCCATCACTGATCTTATGTATTGTTTATATACTGTGGTGGTAGTTTCTTCGTTGTGTCCAAATTTTGTGTGAGCAAGTGACCTGAGGGCGTTAAGTCTGGGTGTCAGTTTCTTTGTAATGTTTGTGGTGTGCTGTTTGAATGTCATATTATGAGTATCATATGTTACTCCTAGGATTTTGGGTGTGTGTGTATGTGTTAGGGGTGTGTTGTTTATGGTGAGTTGAGGGATATATTCGTGTTCTCCTGTCCAACTTGTGAGCAGGGTTGCGGTGGATTTGGCTGGGGCTAGATTAAGTCTGTTTGTAGTGCACCAGCCATGTAGTGTGTTGAGATAGGGTTGAAGGAGATCTGTTGCTCTTTTTGGGTCATGGTGTGTGCATGTGAGTGTTATGTCATCTGCATAGGAGGCTAAGTTTATTTGGGGCGTATTGGGTGTAGTTATATCGTGCATGTACAGATTGAAGAGTGCGGGCGATAGGACGGATCCTTGTGGGACTCCGTTTGGAAAGTTTCTGATTTTAGATGACTGACCGGCAAAAGATACGTGTGCACATCTGCCTGCTAGGAAGTTGGCCAGCCACCTTTTTGTGTTGTTGTGCATGTTTGTGTTGTAGATTTTGTTTGTTAGGTTGTGGCGGGGGATGGCATCGAAGGCTTTACTAATGTCGAGTGTGGCTAATAGTGATCTGTGTGGTGGTCTAGCTGAATTGCTGCCGTCGAAAGCTCTTTGTGTAAGGTCTGTGAGAAGAGTGTTTGTGGAGTGCAGTGGCCTAAAGCCATGTTGTTTTGTTGCTAGGGGTAGGTCAGGTGTAATTAGTTGTAATACTAGGCGTTCCATGACTTTGGAGGGGGAGCAAAGGAGTGTGATGGGGCGGTGCGAGGAGGGTAGCGTGGGGTCTTTGTTGGGTTTGGGGAATGTGATGATGATACCATGCTTCCAAATGTCTGGTATTGTGTTGTGTGAATAGCTGTAGTTTGATATGTTAGTGAGTGCTTGTATGCCTTGTGGTCCCAGTGTCTGAGGTGTATGTTGCTTATGTTGTCTAGGCCACAGGCGGGTGAGTGCTTGAGATTGTTGATGATATGCTTTGTCTGGTGATTGGTGAAGGGTGTATAGTCAGGGTCTGTGGGGAATTGTCTCTTACGTCGGATGACACGTCGGTCGTCTTTGTGAGGTTTTAGGTGGCTGACATGTGAGAAGTGATTGATGAGATTGTTTGCTTGTTGTTTACATGAAGGAGTAGAGTCTGTTGTTGTGTTTGCAGCATGTGATTGTGTTGTGTTGCTGTTGGAAAGTCTGATGCTGTTTAGTGTTTTGTAGAGTTTTTTGGGGTTTGTTTTATGATCAAGTGTTTGTAGGAAGTTATTCCAATTTAGTTTTTGTTGTCCTGATGTGGCGGCGTCTACGCCGTGGGGCCACCTCCCGAGGCTGCCAACCGCGGATGGCTGCCGACCCTCCACGGCCGAAGACAAAATCAACGACCAGTGGAGGAAAACCGGATGCCGGCCGCGGGGAGCAGTTTCGGGAGCCAAACCGTCACAACCATCCCCTGCCCCCTCCCTGGGGTGCACGGGTCCTTGGAGCGGCTTCGGTCGCGCCGGGAATTTCCACTCGGGGCTGTTCGGCCAGGCAGCTTAGGGAACAACAACTACCATATATCCTTCCTAAGCTGCATAATATCTTCTAAATCTAGCTAGAACAAAATATAACACGTCGTTGGTACTCGAAGGGTTAACTCAATAGAAACATCTGAGGAGAAATGTATATGCTCGTTTTCTAAAATATGGTATTCTTTTGCAAGTTTTACCATTTAATTAGTATATCCTTACATAATATGCACATTTTGTTATATTCTAAAAGTAACATACTTAGCGTGAAGCCACTCAGCGTGACAGCCGGGTCGTATACGCCTATAATGAAGCGCAGGACAAGTATGGCCCTCAGGTCAGGTACCCAGCACAGACAGTTGGCACCCACGGAGTACACGAAGGCACTAACTATTATGGTAGTCTTACGGCCGTACCTGAAACAAAATATATATATATATATATATATATATATATATATATATATATATATATATATATATATATATGTAGCACTTCTAGACAAAGTAGAGAGAAAAGCCTTTTGTATCATTAACTCCCGTCCACTCACCGACTCTCTGCAATCTCTCTCTTCGCCGCAATGTTGCATCTCTCTCGCTATTCTATCACTACTACAATAATCAGTGTTCCTCGGAGCTCTCCCAGTGTATACCACCTCCTCTACGTATAGTACGTAGCACCGTCTTGCAACACAATCCCACCCCTACTCTGTGCAACTCTCCAACTCAAGAGTGAAACGATACTCCCAATCATTCTTCTATTCAACAGCTGAACTCTTTCCCTGTATCCATCTTTCCCTCATCCTATGACTTAAAAAGCTCCAAACTCCATGTGTCCAGGCATTTTGGCTCGACTGTTCCTTGATTTTGGCCCTGTCACTCTTTCAACTCTGGGGGAGGCACTCATCACAGGCAGTTTTGCCTTTTGTCTTCCTCATCCACATAGACAAATTAATATAAATAAATAAATATATATATATATATATATATATATATATATATATATATATATATGTAGAGAGAGAGAGAGAGAGGTTGATAGATAGATAGTTTAAGATAGATATATCATACAAGATTATACAGTACTGTATAGATATTACATCACAAGTTATAATTAGTCATTTATAGAATTTGGTAGAAATTCCTTTACGAATCGAGTCTTCTTCTTGTACAGTGTTCAGTTTGATCACAGATAAAGCATAAACCAAGAGCCTCACCTATCAGCCAGCCAGCCATTAATTACGGCTCCCAGGAAGTAACCAAAGAAGTAGAGACTGTTGTAGAGCGGCCTCAGGAACCGACCCTCACACACCAACTCAAACTGGAGACAAAAGGAGGGGGTTTATATTTGATTTGTTTTTCTTACTCCCTAGACCAATTTATAGATATTTGTGTTTGTTATTTTATGACTTTATTATTTATTTATTTATATTAATTCATATTTTATTGGGGGGAGGGGGGGGTTTGTTGTGGTGGTGTTGTTTCATTATTATTACTTCTTTTCATTTTATGAGGAATCTTTTCTTAGCTTACCCTCTAGGCCCTCAAGCTAAACTTATTCATTTTTCGGTAGAAAAATTTGCTGGCCAAAGGCCACTACCCAAAAGAGCCGAGTGCAAAAAAGATTGCTTCTTATAACCCACCACATTAATTTGACGGCCTCACTGCGCTCATATTTACCACAGAAATATCCGGCTGCATACCAAAATGACTGGATACCAAAATGGCCGCGGACCTAAATGGTCACTCGAACGATACTGACCAGACTAATTCGACGGCTCAGCTCTAACCATATCGGCCCTGTATCATATCTTACCACAACAAAATTCATTTTTTTTCCCTTTACTTTTTTCATTCTGTCTGCTCAGTTTGCTTAACCCCTACTGTACCATGGCATAGTAGATAAAAGTGTACCTTCCAGTACCAGGCTTGTTGCCATAATCAACGAGACAACGCCCTCTCAGCTCAAGAGTTGGTGGGTAACTGAGCTTAGAGCTAGCGGGGTCGCAGTAACTCAGAGTGACCATGAGAACTGCTACTAACTCCTCACAGCAGTGCTTCCAAGTTATGTTAGCAGCTCCAGCTAGTTATTAGCAGAACTAGCAGAACGGCTGAGAGCTGTCACAGGTATAGGTGAGTGACTTTTTCACTGACGGCTGTATGCCGTCGCTGGTACAGAAGGGGTTAACAGAATCATGTACAGTTGTGAGCACAAATATTTACATACCATTTGAAATAACCCAGATGAGATAATACAATGGTTTATTATATCACAGATCATATCAAAGATTCAAATGAGTGCATACATATTAGTGTTTACGATTGAGCTTTATATTTACTGTACAATAGATCAGGAACAACTACAACAAATACACCATATGAATCCCTTTTTAACTGCGTTTCCCACCCTCCTGAATCGCTTTTTCAGACTGCTACCTTTGTCTTCTATATTATTGGGTTGACTTTCTGCGGATTCCTCAGAGTCAAGGGTATCCATTTCATCATCCACTGCGGATTTCTGTGGATCGAGGTCTTGCTTATCCTTTTTATCATTCATGTAAAATCCTGGAAGGGTGCTGTCAGCATGAGCAGATGGAATTTCAGATTGCTTACAGTTAAAGATCCTGCGAATGAAGTCCGCGGTAATATTGTATGGATGAGGATTAGTTATATCATACTGGACTACCTCAATCTCTCTTTATATATATACAGTACATAAATATAATAAAATATGATCATAAAAAAATATACAGTATATATAAAAAAATGTGATGATCTGACCTCCTGAGTAAGCGTGACCCCATAGGTAGAGTTGTCAAAGTCCCAGTGGGTACAGGGTCGCGGCTCCTGACTGTTGACGTCCAGGAAGCTGCATGAACTGTTAGGAAGGGACAGGTTATCAGATAGTTTAGTTTACCCTATTTGGTTAGAGAGGGGGTGGCTTTTTTGGACCTTCCCTCTTTCGCTCTATTTTTTTTTTTTTTTTTTTTTTTCCCACGAGATAGAGGAGAAAAGCAAAATAGGAGATGGAAGCACCAGCATCAAAACAACTCCTGTCACCACCCCACCAAGACAAAAGGACATAAGAGCCTCCTCACCACATCAGGCCCAGGTCACCACTATCACCTCCCCACTTTCCCCAGCCCCAGGAAAATACATAACCGTGAGGTTAACAACCAACACCACCAGGAAAAACAAGGAAGGCCAACCACAACACACAGGGGAGAAAACCTTCCATAAATCCAAAACCACCACGCGCCCATCTTGCCTAGAGACTCACCACCACAGTAGCGTGAATTCTGAGAAAGGTTACCACCATCAACATAGACCTTCCCCTAAGCACAACCGCCCTTCTAGACCCAAAATGCACAGCCGGGAAGAACGACAGAAATGGTAAGACATCCCCAGCCAAATCCAGAAGTGGTATAGTTGGAAAGATATCTAAAAGCACTGGCTGGGGGTATCTGGAAGACTTGGGATTATATTATACAGAGAAATTGCTTTGAGGGAGTAAGACACTGGTGGAACTACTCGACACAGTTTCTCGAAGATAATAATAATAATAATAATAATAATAATAATAATAATAATATTTATTCAGTTAGCAATTTACAGAGTTGGTACCACATAGTATGTTATAAATATGACATGTACCAGCCTTGCATAATTCCAACTAAGGATAGCCCAATAAGGCCGTTAGGCGTATTTCCATTGGGGTCCTTGTGGGATTAGGTTAGCTGGGGAAATGGGGAGGATAAAGAAATAGATGGTTTAGAGAAAGTATTTCTAGGGGGTTATTTTAAGATACCTTACATCCTATAGTAAATATCAGTAATCTGTAAGCAGTAATCATTTCAGTTTGGTTTGTCTATCTCTTATGTCGTATTTAGTAGTAGATATAAGCTTGGTGCTCCCTTCTCGCAGCTGTCCGGTTCAGGTGTTCCTTCAGGCTACGTCTGAAGGAATACAGTGTTCTCTTTTCACGGACTGACTGGGGTAGGTCGTTCCAGTCTTTGATGGCAGTGAAGAAGAATATTTGCTTACCCTGTCCTTGGATTCTCGGGACCTTAAAATTAAACATCCTGTTTCTTGTATTATGTTATTGAAGATACCTTGGATATTTACTTTGTATTTATGTTAGACCACACTGGTGGCCGACTACAAATTTTATTTTTGGCCTTGGTACGAGACTTTACTATAATTATAATGGCGATGGGCTGGTCTATCAGAGTGAGACCTGAGCGATCTCTGCCATACCCATGGCTTACTCTGACTGTTCCTTTTACTTATATATTTTCTAGATCTCAAGTGACGGCGTCTCTTCCGTGGATTGACCTCCCAATCTACCAAGATTGGAAGCTAAAGCGTCACATTATTCCTTTGCCCCTCAACTTTCTCTTCATAATTGCTGAGGGGCACAGGGCCCTGGGTGGGGCTTTGGTTTCCCGGGCGTTTACGCACCCTCTCAGCTCCCCGCCATGGAGTGGCTTCGGTCACCCAGGCTTTATTGTGGTCGGCAGGGAGGGTTCTGTGGGGGCGCTCGTTTATGGCCTTGGCCTTACTCGGGGCCTTGGGGCTGTTCGGCCAGGCAGCTTGGGGAACAACAACAACAACAACAACAACTATAATTATAGGTTTACCAGACGTAGTGCGACCTATAGTTCTAGTAAACCCAAAAACATAGTAAGGTACCTTTTCTTGTATCTTTGTTAGACCACACTGGTGGCCGACTAACATTTTTACTTTTGCTTTGGTAGGGGACTTTGCTACAATTATAGGTTTACCACACGTAGTGCGGCCTATAGTTCTAGTAAACCCCAAAACATAATATATATGATATGAGAACGTAAGACACTGGTGGAACGGCTCGTCTTCGTAATAACCCCAAGATTCCCTTACAGAAGTTCCTGCAGAGACTCACACAGAAGTCTATGTCTGGATTGTAAGAGCGAGCGTAAGTCACTGGTGAAACGGCTCCTTACTATAACTCCATGATACGAGAGCGTAAGACACTGGTGGAACGGCTCCTCACCTCTACAGTCTTCAGAGATCCTGATGTGGCGGCGTCTACGCTCTGGGGCCACCTCCCGAGGCTGCCAACCGCGGATGGCTGCCGACCCTCCACGGCCGAAGACAAAATGAACGACCAGTGGAGGAAAACCGGATGCCGGCCGCGGGGAGCAGTTTCGGGAGCCAAACCGTCACAACCATCCCCTGCCCCCTCCCTGGGGGCACGGGTCCTTGGAGCGGCTTCGGTCGCGCCGGGAATTTCCACACCTCTCACACCACACACACACATCACACAGTTTTTCCTACACCGAGAAATGACTCTCCGGCTGTCATTTCTCGAAGACTTCTTCTAGCCGGAGACATTGAGAGCAACCCAGGACCCACGTACACATACATATGTCCAACTTGCTCAAAACCCATCACTTCGAGTCGCCATACTAAGGGTTCAGTTCTCTGCAATTCATGCGGGAACTTGACCCACTTCACCTGCACAACACTTGCCTCCAAGAAACACTACACAAACACCTGGACCTGTTCCTCATGCCCCTCCCTCTCCCAGTCAAATCCCTCACCTAAAACCCATCCACCTCTCCTCCCCAACCCACCTAACCTTCCCATATCATCCACTCCCCCCCTAAAACCCGTCCACCTCTCCTCCCTAACCCACCTAACCTTCCCATACCATCCACATCCTCAACTCAACACACCACACCCCATCCTAATCCATTCCAACCCCCATCTCCTGCTCCCCAATCCCCACCCCTACCTCACCCATCCCAACCCCCAGCCCCTCCCTCACCCACCCCATCCTCGTGCAGCAGCACCCAACATACATCGTGCACATAACATTAACATTCTTCAACTGAACATAGATGGCATCAACACAAAGAAACACGAACTCTCACACTTCATCAAACAACACAACATACACATTGCCATCTTACAAGAAACAAAACTCTGCACAACACAAAAAACACCCACATTTCATAATTTCACCACCATCAGACAAGACCGGGCTGTCGGCGGGGGCGGTGGACTCATCACCCTGGTACACAAAGAAATATCATACATAGTAACCAGTGTACAAACCAAATCCCTCCTCCCCCCAAATGATAACACAACAGAAATACAATCAATTAAAATACGCACTGGCAACAACTCCAACATAACCATCATAAACACATACATCCCTCCCCAAACATCCCCTACAGTACCAAATGAATACAGACCACACACTTACAACACATCACAAACACCCACACACCCCACATCATCCTGGGTGGTGACTTCAACGCCAAGACGTCGGCCTGGTTTGTCGACAACCCCGACACAGACAGAGGGCTGGTACTACAAAACCAAACCGATAACCTCATCATCCTTAACGACATCCATCAACATACCCATATTCCTCACCAAGCCCTCTATAACCCATCATCTCCAGACATCACCTTTTGCTCCCCAGAACTCGCCCCCACAACATCCTGGAGGGTGGTCAGAAACTTAGGCTCTGACCACCTCCCGATCATTATCACCACCAAAACCAGACTCACCCCAGCTAGCCACAAACACACATACACCAATTATAAAAAAGCTAACTCGGAAGCATTCACAAATGAGACAGAACAACACTTCACAACTCTAAACAGTACACCCATCACTAACATCAACAATGCTGTACACATACTCAATAAAACTATCCAAAATGCTGACAAGAAACACATTCCAAGAGGTAACAGAAAAAGACACAACCCCAACTTCACACCAGAAATTCAAAACCTCATCAGACAACGCGACATACTGAAACACTCCCCAGCACCCCACACACAAGACATCACACAACAAATTCAAGCACTCAACACCCAAACTAACAACAAAATACAAGAACAACAAAAACTAAATTGGAATAACTTCCTACAAACACTTGATCACAAAACAAACCCCAAAAAACTCTACAAAACACTAAACAGCATCACACTTTCCAACAGCAACACAACACAATCACATGCTGCAATCACAACAACAGACTCTACTCCTTCATGTAAACAACAAGCAAACACTCTCATCAATCACTTCTCACATGTCAGCCACCTAAAACCTCACAAAGACGACCGACGTGTCATCCGACGTAAGAGACAATTCCCCACAGACCCTGACTATACACCCTTCACCAATCACCAGACAAAGCATATCATCAACAATCTCAAGCACTCACCCGCCTGTGGCCTAGATAACATAAGCAACATACACCTCAGACACCTGGGACCACAAGGCATACAAGCACTCACTAACATATCAAACTACAGCTATTCACACAACACAATACCAGACATTTGGAAGCATGGTATCATCATCACATTCCCCAAACCCAACAAAGACCCCACGCTACCCTCCTCGCACCGCCCCATCACACTCCTTTGCTCCCCCTCCAAAGTCATGGAACGTCTATTATTACAACTAATTACACCTGACCTACCCCTAGCTCCAACACAACATGGCTTTAGGCCACTGCACTCCACAAACACTCTTCTCACAGACCTTACACAAAGAGCTTTCGACGGCATCAACTCAGCTAGACCACCACACAGATCACTATTAGCCACACTCGACATTAGTAAAGCCTTCGATGCCATCCCCCGCCACAACCTAACAAACAAAATCTACAACACAAACATGCACAACAACACAAAAAGGTGGCTGGCCAACTTCCTAGCAGGCAGATGTGCACACGTATCTTTTGCCGGTCAGTCATCTAAAATCAGAAACTTTCCAAACGGAGGCCCACAAGAATCCGTCCTATCGCCCGCACTCTTCAATCTGTACATGCACGATAATTATAACTACACCCAATACGCCCCAAATAAACTTAGCCTCCTATGCAGATGACATAACACTCACATGCACACACCATGACCCAAAAAGAGCAACAGATCTCCTTCAACCCTATCTCAACACACTACATGGCTGGTGCACTACAAACAGACTTTATCTAGCCCCAGCCAAATCCACCACAACCCTGCTCACAAGTTGGACAGGAGAACACGAATACATCCCTCAACTCACCATAAACAACACACCCCTAACACATACACACACACCCAAAATCCTAGGAGTAACATATGATACTCATATGACATTCAAACAGCACACCACAAACATTAAAAAGAAACTGACACCCAGACTTAACACCCTCAGGTCACTTGCTCACACAAAATTTGGACACAACGAAGAAACTACCACCACAGTATATAAACAATACATAAGATCAGTGATGGAATACGCAAGCCCAGCCTGGGCTTCTAACCTAGCTGAAACACATCATAAGACCTTACAGACTATTCAAAACAAAGCCCTGAAGATCATTACAGGCTGCACAGCTACTGCACCCACAGATCACCTACATCAAGAAACCCAAATCCTCAAAGTCAAAGACCATCTGGACATGAGAGGCACTCAATTCCTGGCAGCAGCCTCCACGAACCAAGACCACCCACTAAACTACATGGCAACACACCCACAGACACCAAGAAATATCAAAACAACAACCAGCACACGGTATCACACACAATTATTGTCCTCTCTCCCTCCCTGCCCACCCCGAACCAACTTCCAGAAGCACATCCATACTCATATCTCTCACCGATCCATCCACTCACTCACAGACAACACGCAGCTGCATGCACGACCTCCCGAAATCCATCCTTCCGAATCCTCCCTTCCTCGCGAGGACAGAGTCCACCTGGCCAGGCTGAGATGCGGACACCATCCAGCTCTCCTGAGCTATCAGAAGAGACTGGATGACTCCGTTGTCGACGCCTGCCCGGGATGTAACACAGCACCCCATACCATTAAACACATCATAGAAAACTGCATTTCACACAACCACTTACGCCAACAACACAATCTACACACAATGAGAGCTCTGTGGGAAAGCCCGATCGTGGCCATGGCCTTCCTCAGGGACTCGGGCCTGTTCGGCCAGGCAGCTTAGGGAACAACAACAACAACAACAACAGTCTTCAGAGATCTTCAAGAAGTCTTCCCCAAATTCTGTCAACGTCACACGACAGGACCACCCCCACGGACCAGGACGTCGTAGGGAATACCAGGCATAAACGTCTTCACAGATCTTCAGAACCTGCCTGTGTCTTCCCCTTGAATCAACTAGAGGATCCTCGATCGTACTGCAAATTGAAACCTATCCCTGTCTTATATACTATTGCACCTCTCATAATATTACTTTGTGTTAATATTAATAATTTATGTTTGTATTCTGTGTTATATTATCCTCAATTACCTTTGTGTTTGTGCTCTTGTGTGTTCTCATCTTCTCCAGTCAAGTAAGAACCTACCTATAAAGTCAATACAACCCCAGTAAAAACCTGGTATAACAGTCCAAGGGGGGGATTTTTGGACCTTCCTTGTTTAGCTGCATTAATGTATATATTTTGTATTTGTTTAATCTTTCCGAGGGGGGTGGGGGGGGAATGGACCTTCCCTCTTTCTCTCTTATCAGTTTTTTGTTCTACATGTATGAAGGAGACAAAACGTAATGCTGCCTGTAACAAGTTGAAAGAGTGACAGGCAGCCAAATACAAGGTACCGTCAAGGTACCACCCTTAAGATGGTGAATGAAATAGGCCGTAAAATCAGAGAAGTTTCAGGAGAACCCCGGGAAACCCTCTGGCTCAAGCAAAGACTAGGGATGGCTATCCTCCGGGGCAATGCCACCAGCGTCATGAGCTCAGTTCGACTGGACCGGGTCATGCCACTGTGTGAGGCCCGGGTAGGAGTGGTGTATCCGTAGTCTTTCCACAGTAGGGTAAAACAAAACATAAACTTTATTTGTATGTAACATGTGTGATGCACATAAATAAAAGGGGATGTGTCGGATGGTTGAAAGCCACAGTAGCTCGCGCGTTTGGGGCTAGCAACACGTATTATGAAAAACATGTATCCTCCTTCATTCACTGTCCCCCCCTCCACTCACTCAACCCCACAATTTGCCGGAGGATAACAGGTTTTTCACAATACGTAGAAAAAAAAAAAAAAGGTACCGTACGTTAGAATAAAAATTTCTAGACACACGTAGCTTGAAACACTTTAAGTTATGAGTAACTAACTTAGAATTTTATAAGCCCAAAAATTGTAAACTCTGCTAAACTCTGGCAACTTCCCATGCTTCAGAGGGTTAACTATAACACACATACTGGAAGCAGACCAGTGACAGTGACTTCAAATTACCTTCCTCAGTACTTACTCCACATCGGTAGCTTCGGTAGTGTTGACTTCAGAGGGGGTGGTGGTGTTACTGGTGTTGGTTAGAGTTGTTGTGCTGTCATGTGTGTTACTGGTGTTATGGGCCACAGTGGAGGTGTTGGTGTTGTCACTGGAAGGGGTAGTGATGGCATTATAGGAGATAGTGTCACTGTAAGGAGAGGTGGTGTAGGCCCTAGGTGGTGGTGGTGGTGGTGGTCGACAGGTGTGCTGGAGTTGGGGGGTCAGGAAAGAGCCCGATAGACTCTGCATTGGTAGCAGCATGACCCCTGTAAAGAATAAATAAATACAAACTACTACTACTACTTATACTACTACTACTGCTGCTACTACTACTAGTACTACTACTACTACTACTAGTTACTACTACTACGACTACTACTACTACTACTACTACTACTACTACTACTACTACTACTAATAATAATAATAATAATAATAAAAACTTAATTAATAATCCCTTCAGTATAGTGATCTTTCATATCTTACTAACTCTATATAACGTATTATATCTCACTGGCAGAAGCTGCTGCACACATAGTATGTACTGTAATGTAATATATAGGTCTAATTGAACTATGAGCAATGATCTGTGCAATAGGTGTTAACCAACATTGAGCAATAGCCTTAGTTAGCCTATCTGTGTTATATTGTGACAAAATGTGATATGTGCTCTATTCTGTAAATAGGCCTACTGTATTTTTTATTTTATTGTGTCTTTATTAATATATCTTTGTGTATAATTATTATCTGTGCTCTGACGAGAAGTGTATGTGATATGGACCATTAGGTCGTACTGTATTTATACTGTATCTATCTTATGTGTCTGGAATAAAGAATTATTATTATTATTATTATTATTATTATTATTATTATTACTCTTGGTCATGCTCCTTTCGGGACTTCAGTGAGACTTTTTCTATTGCGCTAGACGTATCAAAACCCTTTGATAAAGTCTAGCACATATTTCTAATTTCCAAACTACCGGTACCCTCCTTCGGTTTCTATCCCTCTATCTGTGTCTTTGTCTCTATTTTCTTTCTGACCGTTCCATAGCTGCCGTTGTGGACGGCCATCGCTCACTTCCTCAACCTATCAACTCTGGTGTTCCTCAGGGTTCTGTCCTGTCTCCAGTTCTCTTTGTAATATTTATTAAAGATCTCCTCAACTCAACTGTACCTCTAGTCCTATCCACTCATATGCTGATGACTATTATTATTATTATTACCCTACATTATTCAATTAGTTTTTCACTCACATCAACCCATCATGTAATCACTCTAAAAGTCACGTAACAAGGCCATAGAACACCTATCTTCTGATCTATCAATTATTACTGGTTGGTGCAGAGAAATTCTTGTTACTTTCAATGCCTCCATGACTCAATTTGTCTATTAACCCGTTCAGTACCAGCGACGGTTCCCTGCCGTCAGTAGATAAATCACTCCCCAGTCCCAGTGACGGCAGAGAGCCATCAGTAATATACTTTCCCTGTAACTGCCAGTATCAGGCAGTGCCTGGTACCACAACCGTTTGAGCATTGCTCTAGAATTGGCAACACTTCTCAGCTTATATGCAAGCCTCTCTACAGGCTGGGAGAGCCAGTATTCCTCCATCTTTTGAGATGTGAGGTTTTTACATCTTGCCATTTTGGCCACATTGCTTGGGAATGGGGGGGACTTTTATTACTGTACCCTATGGTACAGTAGGGGTTAAACTACTGTACCCTATGGTACAGTAGGGGTTAAACTACCCGTCGCAATCTTCCACAAGACTATCAATTATTATTTAACAATACACAAATCAATCCTTCATCTTCTCTCAATATTCTTGATGTATCTTTTTCATCCAATCTTTCATTGAAAGATCATACTACCAATATTGCTAAGACAGCTTCCCAGAAGTTAGGTGTGCTCAACCGTCTTCGTGGGTTATTCACACCTGCACAGCTTCTTGCCTGTATAGGGGCACAGTTCGCTCCTGTATTGAGTATTGTTCGCATGTTTGGAGATGTTCCACCCTTACCGCACTTCTCGAATGAGAAGAGTCAAAAGCATTTCGCCTCATCAACTTCCTTCCTCTTGCTAGTTCCCTACAATATCTTTCTACATACTGCAATGTTGCAACTTTTTCACTCTTCTATCGCTATTACAACAATCAGTGTCCTTCAGAGCTCTCTCAGTGTTTATCCCCTCCCTTGCGGTGAGTGCTAGGCACCTACCTTTCAACACAGTCACATTCCTATTCTATCCAGCTCTCCATCCCAAGAATTTGCAAATTTTCTGAGTCTTTCTTCTACTCAACAAGTGAACTCTGGAATTCTCTCCTTCTATCAATCTTTCCTTCATACTATAAATTTGACTGCTTTAAACTGGTCCAACGTCCCTTGAATTTGGCTCTGTTCATCTTTTGCCTTTGGGGGAGACACTCGTCATAGGCAGCCTGCCTTTTTGCCTCCTTCATATACACAGGAAAAAAAACAAAAAACAAAAAAAATATATATACTGTACATAGCGGTATATATATATATATATATATATATATATATATATATATATATATATATATATACCTGTATATATATATATATATATATATTCGAATCCCGGGAGGACCATATGCTTTCATTAGTTTATTCAAGTACATTGGGGTTTGTAATTGATGATTAATGTTAAGAACGGGGTGTTACTTTATATATATATATATATATATATATATATATATATATATATATATATATATATATATATAGGCTATACAGTATACAGTATATGAACTTACAGTAACCGATGGAACAGATCATGAACACGTTCCACTTGCCGGTACCCAGTCTGGAGAGCAGGTCATCGAATTTATTGTTGCTGACCATCGCTCCTTATCAGGCCTGGAACGGGAAGGTCAGGTCAGGTGAAGGTTTGAGGGATAAGCCTTTACAATGGTACCTCTTATCTACTTTTCGAAGTGTTGAGAGGGGAGAAAGGGTGTTGGAGAGAGAGGAAGCTGTTGGAGTGGCTTAGTTATTGGAAACATAGTGAGGCGCAGAAATTTGACGTAACCCATAACCTGTTCCAAATAGGTAGGCCAGAAATCGTGAACACTAACCTCTGTAACTAAAAAAGGGCTGGAGCAAATGGGCTGTAAATATCCACACCTATTCCCTGGTTCTATCTATTTATCTATTGCCTGACGCCGTGATCCCCGAAGGGGTGGCCACGAACGAACCGCCCCCATGCACCTCTGTCCCCGGTCAGTCGATGCCCCTCCCCCAACCAGCACCGCCTTCGTTCATATACTTCCTCACTCCATCCTTCCACCTCTCTTTCGGTCCACCTCTCCCTCTCTGTCCCTCCACCTCGCTCTCGTACACCCTCTTAGTCATTCTCTCGCTTTCAATACGTTCCATATGGCCGAACCATCTCAAGTTGTTCCTTTTCACACTCTCCAGCACATCTACCTCCACACCACACCTCCTTCTTACTTCCTCATTAGTCTGTCTATCCCTCCATGTAACTCCGCACGCACTTCTTAGGTAATTCATTTCCACTGCTCTCACTCTTGGTCTGAGTCTATCAACCAACGTCCACGCTTCCCTGGTTGACCCTTCCCAAATAGTAGAAATGTTAGCTTAACTAATCTAGTCATTTGTGAGTTATAAGAGGTTAAGGGGAGGTATTGTGTTTTGTTCTGGACCCCTTTGTCCTTCACGCTTAGTCCCATTAATTATGAGGTTTTAAGACGTTCACACCATTAGTTTGGCGATTTTAAGACTTTACCCCCATTTCTTTGTCAATATTAAGACCTTTCCTGCCATTTAGGTATATTAAGACCTTTCCTGCTATTTAGGTATATTAAGACCTTTCCTGCTATTTAGGTATATTAAGACCTTTCCTGCCATTTAGGTGTATTTTTTCAGCCAGTAATTTAGTAGGAACATTTTAGTAATACATTTGTCTGCCGAAACATCATAACATGTAGGCTACAGTTGGTCAAAGTTCCAGCTGACCCACCCTCGCTCTGGGGCTCGCAGAATTAGCTGGCAATACTGGTGTAGTTGCCAATCAGTGGATATAATAACTTGAATATTTAACCCGTACAGCCCCAGCGACGCGCCTGACGCGTCGGCGATGTATGTAACGCACAGCCCCAGAGACACGCCTGGCGCGTCACCCTAATTGCGCCGACCGTAACCTCAGGTGTAGCCACTCAAGAGGGCTCAGATTTGTATGGGAACTCTGTACGTATCCCACGCAACCGTGCCGATGGTTGAAAACTCTCAAAGTCCACGTGCGTGAGCGCGCAATAACCTGGTTTTTTGGGGTAATTACCTTCAATTTTTTACTCTTGTAAAATACGTTTTCGGGGGCTCTGTAGGACCATTCTTTAAGCTTTTTGAGCGGTTTTTCGTGGTTTTTCCTTCATTCCTAACCCATTCGCTATTGTTTCTGGAATAAAACCATTTTTTGAAAACCGGCCGGGTTCTGGTGAACAAACATTACAAAACTAGCCGGGGCTGGACGGGTTAAGCAAATCTACGAACATTGGGTGAATGTTCGGGATCATACATAGCGATGTATGCATTTTTATTTGAGATAGGCTTACTTTCCATTGTTTAGTATATGTTCTAACAATGATATAGCCGAAATCAGATCTACCAATCCCAATCTTTTGCTCACCAGTATTGCCAGATAATTCTGGGAGCCCCAGAGCAAGGGTGGGTCAGCTGGAACTTTGACCAACTGTACACATTTATCTTGAAGGGGGGTCATGGGAATGTTTTTTATGAGCTTGATAGAGGTCTAGGGAGTAAACTAGAAGAAAATAAAAATGGAAAGTACAATGACCTCCCCTTAATATTCTCACGACCATATGACGCAGAGGTTGCCAGATTACCAATAAGAAATAGAGTTATCTCACTCTTATAACTACCTCTCCAAAATTAGTTTTCTGCCCACAGCTAACTCAAAGACAACTGCAGAGGTTAAAGCAACTAAACTAAAGGTTTCTAAATACCCCTGATGGTAACAAAGGCTTTAAAGTATCCCCAATAGGCTCAAAATCGCGTCAAGAACGTGAGAGGGTTAATATTGAAGAGTTTTGGCCTACTTATTTGGAACGGGGTATCAGCAATATTTACATAGTTTCTTCTTTTTGAGTGAAATATACAACCATGTTCTTACACTTACCCACCCCATGCAACATCTGGCAGACATTAATACAGCACAGAGCGAGCCAAACGTAATAACAGCTGACTTATTAGCGCTACCGTACTGGTAGGTGGGGGGGGGGGGTCATTATTACACAGCACGTTGATAGGTGTTACAATAGTACTCCCTCCCTAGCTATGGTGGGGTCATTATTACACAGCACGTACATCGGTGTTACAATATTACCCCCTCCCTTGCTATGGTGGGGGGGTCATTATTACACATCACATTGATCCGTGTTACAATAGTACCCCCTCCCTAGCTATGGTGGTGGGGTCATTATTACACAGCACGTTGATCGGTGTTACAATATTACCCCCTCCCTAGCTATCTTCTGTTTTATTCTCTCACTCATTCTCTCTCTGGCCTACTCTAAGTCTGGCACATTCTAACTCTCACACTCTAGGTTCGAATCCCTGGACTGCCACATGTATTTGTTGATTTCATAAAGGGGAGGTTTCCACTTGAGGGATTTTTTTCTGGACCCCTTTCTCCCTCATAGTTAGCCCCATTGCTTTTGATATTATAAGACTTTTGCCCCATTAGTTTGGCGATTTTAAGAACTTTCGACCCATTTCTGTCAATTTTAAGACTTCGTGCCATTTAGGTGTCGATTTTTTCCTGGCGAGCGATAGCGAGCCTGTAATTTAAGAGGAACCGGCCTTAGGCCGGGACATTTTTCTACCGAAAAATGTACAAATTTATCTTGAAAGGGGGTCAAGGGGGTGTAATTTCAAGCTTGATGGAAGTCTAGGAAACACACTAAAAACCTCCCCTTAAGTGAGTTTAGGAGTAAAGTTGGTTGGTGGAGGTAACATAATAATATCACACACACTAACTCTCTCTCTCTCTCACACATACTCACTCCTCTCTCTCACACATACTCACTCCTCTCTCTCTCTAACTCACTCTAACTTTCACTCACTCTCTCTCTCTCACATACTCACTCCTCTCTCTCACACACACACACACTCTCTCTCTCTCTAACTCACTCTAACTTTTACTCACTCTCTCACATACTCACTCCTCTCTCACACACACACACTCTCTAACTCACTCTCGTTCACTCACTCTCTCTCTCACATACTCACTCCTCTCTCTCTCTCACACACACACACTCTCTAACTCACTCTATCTTTCACTCACTCTCTCTCTCACATACTCACTCCTCTCTCACACACACACACACACTCTCTCTAACTCACTCTATCTTTCACTCACTCTCTCACATACTCACTCCTCTCACACACACACACACACACTCTCTAACTCACTCTCTCTCACACACACACACACACACTCTCTCTAACTCACTCTAACTTTCACTAACTCTCTCTCTCTCTCAAACACACACACACACTCTCTAACTCACTCTATCTTTCACTCACTCTCTCTCTCTCACATACTCACTCCTCTCTCTCTCACACACACATACACACACTCTCTCTAACTCACTCTATCTTTCACTCACTCTCTCTCTCACATACTCACTCTC
This sequence comes from Paralithodes platypus, assembly GCA_032716605.1. Taxonomy (NCBI): domain Eukaryota; kingdom Metazoa; phylum Arthropoda; class Malacostraca; order Decapoda; family Lithodidae; genus Paralithodes; species Paralithodes platypus. Next base: position 32,328,281 of record CM064541.1, on the reverse strand, counting down.
TCTCTCTCTCTCTCACACACACACACACACACACACTCTCTCTAACTCACTCTATCTTTCACTAACTCTCACTCTCTCTCTCTCACATACTCACTCCTCTCTCTCACACACACACACACATATATACACACAAACTCTCTCTAACTTTCACTAACTCTCTCACATATTCACTCCTCTCTCTCTCTCTCTCTCACACACACACATATACACACAAACTCTCTCTAACTCACTCTAACTTTCACTAACTCTCTCTCTCTCTCTCACATACTCACACACTCTATCTTTCACTAACTCTCTCTCTCACATACTCACTCCTCTATCTCTCACACACACATATACACACTCTCTCTCTAACTCACTCTAACTTTCACTAACTCTCTCACATACTCACTCCTCTCTCTCTCTCACACACACACACACACTCTCTCTCTCTCTCACATACTCACTCCTCTCTCTCTGTCACACACACACATATACACACAAACTCTCTAACTCACTCTAACTCTCTCTCTCTCTCACATACTCACTCCTCTCTCTCTCTCTCTCTCACACACACATATACACACACTCTCTCTATCTTTCACTCTCTCTCTCTCTCTCTCACACACACACATATACACACAAACTCTCTCTAACTCACTCTATCTTTCACTCACTCTTTAACTCTTTCTAGCTCTCACTCACTCACACTCTCTAACTAACTCTCTTTAAGGGGGGTGACCTGCTTTTGTTGTCTACTCTTCTCTCTTTCTCTGGCTTGTATCCATTCGGCCCCATTCACCCTACTGTTTTAAGACGTTTATCCCCAACCAGGTGTCGATTTTTTCCTGGCGAGCGGTAGCGAGCCAGCACATTTGTTAAAAGAAATTTGACAGCATTTTTCGAAAGAAAAATGTCTCCGACGAAGCCGGATTTCTCCATACGATGTTGGCTCGCTATCGCTCGCCAGGACTAAATCGACGCCTGAATGGGGATAAACATCTTAAAACAGTAGGCTAAATGGGGCCGAATGAATACAAGCCAGAGAAAAGGAGTGACAAAAAGCAGGTCACCCACCTTAAGGGCAGATCTCCACTTGAGGGATTTTTTTCTTGATCCCTTTCTCCCTCATGTTTAGCCCCATTGCTTTTGATATTATAAAACGTTTGCCTCATTAGTTTAGCGATTTTAAGAACTTTCACCCCATATTAAGACCTTTCGTGCAATTCAGGTGTCGATTTTATCCTGGCGAGCGATAGCGAGCCTGTAATTTAAGAGGAACCGGCCTTCGGCCGGGAAATTTTTCTACCGAAAAATTTACAAATTTATCTTAAAAGGGACTCAAGGGGGTGTAATTTTAAGCTTGATGTAAGTCTAGGGAACAAACTAAATACCTCCCCTTAATGAACTAACAATGTACCAATGTATCTCCCATCACTGCTTCGTTAGCGGGTAAGTGACAGGTGGAGGTGGGTGTTTGACCAATGTATCTCCCATCACTGCTTCGTTAGCGGGTAAGTGACAGGTGGAGGTGGGTGTTTGACCAATGTATCTCCCATCACTGCTTCGTTAGCGGGTAAGTGACAGGTGGAGGTGGGTGTTTGACCAATGTATCTCCCATCACTGCTTCGTTAGCGGGTAAGTGACAGGTGGAGGTGGGTGTTTGACCAATGTATCTCCCATCACTGCTTCGTTAGCGGGTAAGTGACAGGTGGAGGTGGGTGTTTGACCAATGTATCTCCCATCACTGCTTCGTTAGCGGGTAAGTGACAGGTGGAGGTGGGTGTTTGACCAATGTATCTCCCATCACTGCTTCGTTAGCGGGTAAGTGACAGGTGGAGGTGGGTGTTTGACCAATGTATCTCCCATCACTGCTTCGTTAGCGGGTAAGTGACAGGTGGAGGTGGGTGTTTGACCAATGTATCTCCCATCACTGCTTCGTTAGGGGGTAAGTGACAGGTGGAGGTGGGTGTTTGACCAATGTATCTCCCATCACTGCTTCGTTAGCGGGTAAGTGACAGGTGGAGGTGGGTGTTTGACCAATGTATCTCCCATCACTGCTTCGTTAGGGGGTAAGTGACAGGTGGAGGTGGGTGTTTGACCAATGTATCTCCCATCACTGCTTCGTTAGCGGGTAAGTGACAGGTGGAGGTGGGTGTTTGACCAATGTATCTCCCATCACTGCTTCGTTAGCGGGTAAGTGACAGGTGGAGGTGGGTGTTTGACCAATGTATCTCCCATCACTGCTTCGTTAGCGGGTAAGTGACAGGTGGAGGTGGGTGTTTGACCAATGTATCTCCCATCACTGCTTCGTTAGCGGGTAAGTGACAGGTGGAGGTGGGTGTTTGACCAATGTATCTCCCATCACTGCTTCGTTAGCGGGTAAGTGACAGGTGGAGGTGGGTGTTTGACCAATGTATCTCCCATCACTGCTTCGTTAGCGGGTAAGTGACAGGTGGAGGTGGGTGTTTGACCAATGTATCTCCCATCACTGCTTCGTTAGCGGGTAAGTGACAGGTGGAGGTGGGTGTTTGACCAATGTATCTCCCATCACTGCTTCGTTAGCGGGTAAGTGACAGGTGGAGGTGGGTGTTTGACCAATGTATCTCCCATCACTGCTTCGTTAGCGGGTAAGTGACAGGTGGAGGTGGGTGTTTGACCAATGTATCTCCCATCACTGCTTCGTTAGCGGGTAAGTGACAGGTGGAGGTGGGTGTTTGACCAATGTATCTCCCATCACTGCTTCGTTAGCGGGTAAGTGACAGGTGGAGGTGGGTGTTTGACCAATGTATCTCCCATCACTGCTTCGTTAGCGGGTAAGTGACAGGTGGAGGTGGGTGTTTGACCAATGTATCTCCCATCACTGCTTCGTTAGCGGGTAAGTGACAGGTGGAGGTGGGTGTTTGACCAATGTATCTCCCATCACTGCTTCGTTAGCGGGTGAGTGACAGGTGGAGGTGGGTGTTTGCCCAATATCCCGCCACAGGAGACTGACTCTTGGGTAGCCTACTGTTGTTTTTATTAATTAAGGGGAGGTATTTACTTTGTTTCCTAGACCTCCATCAAGCTTAAAATTACACCCCCTTGAGTCCCTTTCAAGATAAATTTGTAAATTTTTCGGTAGAAAAATGTCCCGGCCGAAGGCCGGTTCCTCTTAAATTACAGGCTCGCTATCGCTCGCCAGGATAAAATCGACACCTGAATGGCACGAAAGGTCTTAATATGGGGTGAAAGTTCTTAAAATCGTTAAACTAATGGGGCGAACGTTTTATAATATCAAAAGCAATGGGGCTAAACATGAGGGAGAAAGGGGTCAAGAAAAAAATCCCTCAAGTGGAGATCTCCCCTTAACACTATCAGGTGCAACGTCTTGGGGGCTATTATGATATTTGGTTTAATTATTGTTGATGGTTTTCATGGGTTTTAGCCATTTTTTAACAATGTGTTTTTAGTTTACCCCCGAAACTTAGAAACACGCCTCTCCAGACCCCCTTCAAACTAAAAAACGTCCCCCAGACCCCCTTCAAACTAAAAAACGTCCCCCAGACCCCCTTCAAACTAAAAAAACGTCCCCCAGACCCCCTTCAAACTAAAAACCGTCCCCCAGACCCCCTTCAAACTAAAAAACCGTCCCCCAGACCCCCTTCAAACTAAAAAACGTCCCCCAGACCCCCTTCAAACTAAAAAACGTCCCCCAGACCCCCTTCAAACTAAAAAACGTCCCCCAGACCCCCTTCAAACTAAAAAACGTCCCCCAGACCCCCTTCAAACTAAGAAAACGTCCCCCAGATCCCCTTCAAACTAAAAAAAAACGTCCCCCAGACCCCTTTCAAACTAAAAAAACGTCCCCCAGATCCCCTTCAAACTAAAAAAACGTCCCCAGACCCCTTTCAAACTAAAAAAACGTCCCCCAGACCCCCTGCAAACTAAAAAACGTCCCCCAGACTCCCTTCAAACTAAAAAAACGTTTCCCAGACTCCCTGCAAACTAAAAAAACGTCCCTCAGACCCCCTTCAAACTATAAAACGTCCCCCAGACCCCCCTCAAACTAAAAAACGTCCCCCAGACCCCCTTCAAACTAAAAACCGTCCCCCAGACCCCCTTCAAACTAAAAAAATACGTCCCCCAGACCCCCTTCAAACTAAAAAAACGTCCCCCAGACCCCTTTCAAACTAATAAAACGTCCCCAGACCCCTTTCAAACTAAAAAAACGTCCCCCAGATCCCCTTCTAACTAAAACAAAAACGTCCCCCAGACCCCCTTCAAACTAAAAAAACGTCCCCCAGACCCCCTTCAAACTAAAAAAACTTCCCCCAGACCCCCTTCAAACTAAAAACCGTCCCCCAAGACCCTCTTCAAACTATAAAACGTCCCCCAGACCCCCTTCAAACTAAAAACCGTCCCCCAGACCCCCTTCAAACTATAAAACGTCCCCCAGACCCCCTTCAAACTAAAAAAACGTCCCCCAGACCCCCTTCAAACTAAAAAAAAACGTCCCCCAGACAACCTTCAAACTAAAAAACGTCCCCCAGACCCCCTTCAAACTAAAAAAAACGTCCCCCAGACCCCCTTCAAACTAAAAAACGTCCCCCAGCAAAGGCCGGTTTCTCCCAAATTGCAGGCTCGCTTTCGCTCGCCCAGGAAAAATTGACACCTTATTGGGTTGAAGCATCTTTTAATCGCCAAACTAATTAGGTGAAACGTCTTAAAATCTACAAACTAATAGAGTAAAACAGGGAGGATCGAAATTGGCCCGCCCTGCACCTAATAGGGTTAATTAAGGGGCTAGTCCTGGTTTTTTAGGTCAATATATTTATCTTTGAGTTTCCTCGCTAGACCACCATCAAGCTTTAAAATACACCCCCTAAATCCTCTTTCAAGATAAATTTCTACATTTTTCGACAGTCCTTCTAAAATTGCAGGTTCCCTATCGCTCGCCAGGAAAAATCGACACATACATGGCATGAAAGGTCTAAATATTGACAAAGAAATGGGGCAAAAGGTCTCAAACCCGCCACACTAACGGAAAGAACGTCTTAAAAACGAATCTATTAAACATGAGGGTGAAGGGGGTCCAGAAAAAGCGACTTCCTCCCTCTTGATTCCATTTTATATATCGTAGGCCTGTCCATATTTCTTAACTGTCTTGATAGCGTAAGGCATAGTGCGTGGAATTTCGATGTGAGTATCCTGGGTTCGAGTCCTCGGAGTGCCACTTGTATTTGTTGATTTCATTAATTGAGTTTAGATGTTAAGTTGGTTGGTGGAAACAAACATAATCATTCATTCTGGTTCAGGAGCAATTTATAGCGAGGCTTTCCTAAGGGTTAAGGGGAGATTTTTAGTTTGTTCCCTGGACCTCCATCAAGCTTAAAATTAAACTCCCTAGACCCCCTTTCAAGATAAATTTGTACATTTTTCGGTAGAAAAATTTCCCGGCCGAAGGCCGGTTCCTCTTTAATTACAGGCTCGCTATCGCTCGCCAGGAAAAAATCGACACCTAAATCATAAAAATTTACAAAAATGGGGCGACAGTTCTTTAAATCGCAAAACTAATGGGTCAACTGTCTTAAAATCTCAAAATCAATGGGGCTATTACTTGAGGGAGAAAGGGGTCAAGAAAAACCCCTACTAATTATAGGTATCATGTTATCTTCATTATATGTGTACTTACTCTAGTTGTATTGCGGGAGTGAGCATGCTCGTTATTTCCCGCCTCCTATATGTGTAGGTGTTATATGTATCGTTGGAATGGCTGTGGATGTGTGTGTAGTCTGTATTTTTAGCCAATTGGCGACATCGGAAACGAAGGCTTAGGGTGGATCTGTATGGTACCATTCTCACTATAGACGGTACCGTCTCGCCCGAAGGCTTAGGTAGCCATCAGCTTAGGTGAACCATATGATACCCATCTCGCCTTGTACCATTTTTGCCAACCCCAGATGGGACGTCACAACGTCGTCCACTTATTCCAGGTACCTATTTACAGCTAGGTGAACTGAGGCTAACACATGAAAGGAGACAAGCCCAATTTGTCTCCGCCCGGCCGGGGATTGAACCCCCGACCCCTCGTGTGTGAGACGAGAGCTCTACCTACTAGGCTACGGGCTGTGTATGTATGTATATGTGTGTATGTATGTATGTATATGTGTGTATGTATGTATATGTGTGTATGTATGTATATGTGTGTATGTATGTATATGTGTGTATGTATGTATATGTGTGTATGTATGTATATGTGTGTATGTATGTATATGTGTGTATGTATGTATATGTGTGTATGTATGTATATGTGTGTATGTATAGTATCCAGTATCTTATCTCCCAGCTGATACATAATTGCTATCTCTCCCATCCTGCTTACTCAGCTATTACCAGGATTTTGTAGTTAAATTGGTTGTTAATTATGAAAACTATAGCGAGTGCCTCCCCCATAGTTGAAAGAGTGACAGGGCCAAAATCAAGGGACGTTCGAGCCAAAATGCCTGGACACACGGAGTTTGAAGCAATTTAAGTCATAGGAAGAGGGAAATTTGAATCTGATTTCTCGATTCTTACTGGAAAGATATGATACTGCTATGTTTGTATGTCATATTATTGCCTTTTGCCTTCCTCAATCACATAGACTATAGCCTATATACCTTTATAGCCTATATACCTTTATAGCCTATATACCTTTATAGCCTATATACCTTTATAGCCTATATACCTTTATAACCTATATACCTTTATAGCCTATATACCTTTATAACCTATATACCTTTATAGCCTATATACCTTTATAGCCTATATACCTTTATAGCCTATATACCTTTATAGCCTATATACCTTTATAGCCTATATACCTTTATAGCCTATATACCTTTATAGCCTATATACCTTTATAGCCTATATACCTTTATAGCCTATATACCTTTATAGCCTATATACCTTTATAGCCTATATACCTTTATAGCCTATATACCTTTATAACCTATATACCTTTATAGCCTATATACCTTTATAGCCTATATACCTTTATAACCTATATACCTTTATAGCCTATATACCTTTATAGCCTATATACCTATATAGCCTATATACCTTTATAGCCTATATACCTTTATAGCCTATATACCTTTCTTATTATATTTGGTCTTTATCTTTTCTTCATTGATTCTCAATTTGTCTTCTACTCAACAAGTGAACTCTGGAACTCTCTCCCTTAAGGGGAGGTTTAAGGGGAGGTTTTTAGTTTGTTTTCTACTCCTCCAGCAATCTTATAATTTCACCCCCTTGACCCCCTTTCAAGATAAATTTGTACATTTTTCGGTAGAAAAATGTCTCGGCCGAAGGCCAATTACTCTTAAATTACAGGCTCGCTATCGCTCGCCAGGATAAAATCGACACCTAAATGGCACGAAAGGTCTTAAAATTGACAGAATGGGGCGGACATTCTTAAAAATCACCAAATTAATGGGGCAAACGTCTTAAAATCTCAAAAGCAATGAGACTACCCCGGCGGACATTTAGTGGGTGCGGTAGTACGTGCTAGCACCCAGTCAGGGGACATCCTGACGACGTATACAGACAAAACACACATAACAAAGCCACTCCAACACCTTCCTCTCTCTCCAACACCCCCTCTCCCCTCTCAACACTCTTCTCTGAGCTAGTGCCGATAAAAAATGGCATGTTCAGTCCTGTAAAGAATCGTAAAGATTCCAGGACGAGCTCATTAGCGGCGGATCCCCAGATCGACCGTGGTCATTGTCACCTAAACATCTACAAAAACTAAACTAAAGACTAGACATGAGGGAGAAAGGGGTCAAGAAAAAAGTCCTTCAAGTGGAAATCTCCCCTTAATCAATCTTCCTTCATACACATAAAATATACATTATTATCTTATCATCATGATCTATATCATGTATGTGTGTGTGTGTGTGTGTATGTGTGTGTGTGTGTGTGTGTGTGTGTGTGTATGTGTATGTGTGTATGTGTGTGTAACTGTGTGTGTGTGTGTGTGTGTGTGTGTTCATTAATGTGTACACTCTTTCGTGATCACGGCCCGACTGTGAACCACCATTAATGATAATCCGCCTCTCCACATCTTTCCCCGTAGAACTAGGGCAGCTGAGAGCGCCCATGAATTTACACTTTCTCCTCCACAATGCAGAACTTCTGCTTATCAAAATTCATTTATCCCTAGAACTACTACTCTTTGGAATTCACTTCCCTCGAGTTGCTTTCCACAAACTTACAATCTAGTACATGTGTGTGTGTGTGTGTGTGTGTGTGTGTGTGTATGTGTATGTGTGTGTGTGTGTGTGTGTGTGTGTGTGTGTGAGCGTGTGTGTGTGTGTTCATTAATGTGTACACTCTTTTGTGATCACGGCCCGACTGTGAACCACCATTAATGATAATCCGCCTCTCCACATCTTTCCCTGTAGAACTAGGGCAGCTGAGAGCACCCATGAATTTACACTTTCTCCTCCACAATGCAGAACTTCTGCTTATCAAAATTCATTTATCCCTAGAACTACTAATCTTTGGAATTCACTTCCCTCGAGTTGCTTTCCACAAACTTACAATCTACAAAAGTTTAAATCCAGTTGTTACACACATTTTATGAATGGAGGATGCCTTTAGGCACATGGACCTTTTTGTTTTATCTGTGTTTTTCCTTCCTCCGTTCATTGTCTCTTTAAAAAAAAAAAAAAAAAAAAAAAAAAAACGTAACTATCACTTAAGGGGACATATCCACTTGAGGGATTTTTTTCTTGACTCCTTTCTCCCTCATGTTTAGCCCCATTGCTTTTCTAATTTTAAGACGTTCGCCCATTATTTTGACGATTTTAAGAACTTTCGACCCACTTCTGTCAATTTTAAGACCTTTCGTGCCATCTAGGTGTCGATTTTATCCTGGCGAGCGATAGCGAGCTTGTTATTTAAGAGGAACCGGCTTTCAGCCGGGACATTTTCTACCGAAAAATGTACAAATTTATCTTGAAAGGGGCTCAAGGGGGTGTAATCTTAAGCTTGATGGATATCCAGAGACCAAACTAAAAACCTCCCCTTAACCCCTTATGTACCGGCGCCCTCTTTTGTATTTCATTTAGACGACTTTATGAAGCTTAGAGAGGCTGCATGGTGGGTAAAATGCTTAACCCCTTCACCACCATGACGTAATTTGCATCATATTCTGGTTACCAGTAGACGATTTTCTTTAGTTTATAATCGATCTCTACGACTGAAATGGGTAAATACGATCTCCAGTAACCCTCTTAATAACATAGGTCCTTCTTAAACTGCATAAAATCGTCTTATGTTAGCCAGAATCCAAGGTAAATAGGCGTCCTGGTGCTGAAGGGGTTAACCCCATCTGTACCGGCGCCGCCCATTTAGCTTTATTCTGGCCACCATTAGACGACTTATCCAGCACTTAACAGGGGCCTCCAGCACTTAACAGGGGCCTCCAGCACTTAAGGGGAGGTATTTAGTTTGTTCCCTACGTTTTCATCAAGCTTAAAATTACACCCCCTAGACCCCCTTTCAAGATAAAGTTGTACATTTTTCGGTAGAAAAATGTCCCGGCCGGAGGCCGGTTGCTCTTAAATTACAGGCTCGCTATCGCTCGCCAGGAAAAAATAGACACCTTAATGGCACGAAGTCTTAAAATTGACATAAATGGGGCGAAAGTTCTTAAAATCGCCATACTAATGGGGCGAACGTCTTATAATATCAAAAGCAATGGGGCTAACCATGAGCGAGAAAGGGGTCAAGAGAAAAATCCCTCAAGTGGAAATCTCCCCTTAAGCTATCACATGTCTTTCCTAAGCCTCATAAAATCGTCTAAAAGCAGCTGAAGTCCAATGAAAAAGACGTCGCCGGTACAGAACGGGTTAATTGAGATAGTCTGTAGCCTTTTAATTGGTACGCATCCTGCCTAAGGTAAATAGAATCGTCTAGTGGTTTCCAGAATGCAATGTAAAAGACGTTGCGCGACTGTACATAAGCGGTAACAATTAATCTTTAAAATGTAATATTCAAGTAATGTGAAACATTTTGCTCTAAAAGCAAATATTCTAATGCTACAGTTCTAAGATATATGGAAATAGACGTCTAGTAGATTACTCTATATGGAAATAGACGTCTAGTAGATTACTCTATATGGAAATAGACGTCTAGTAGATTACTCTATATGGAAATAGACGTCTAGTAGATTACTCTATATGGAAATAGACGTCTAGTAGATTACTCTATATTCTCAGGGACTCCTAGATGTGTTGAATTACTTATTGACGGTTCCATGTCATCTCAACCAGTAGACCATTTCAACCAGTAGCTCTCAACCAGTGAAAAATTAACCCAGACCAACCAAACCAGTGCCAAAATATAGTACTAACCTAACCTAACCTAACCTAACTTAACCGTATGGTTGATTTGGTACTGGTTGAGAGCTACTGGTTGAAATGGTCTACTGGAGTTGACCGGTCACCCTTATTGACTTTATTTTGGCTAATCAATTTTAAAGATAATTTGTAAAGGGTAAGCCACTAAGCCAGTTTATAATATTAGGCTATCCTTTGGTTACGTTTGTTTAATGTGCTCCCTAGACCTTTAGTACTCGATAAATGGATATGAATCGTGGCCATGTGCTGTACTTATAACTGCCTTGATGGTGTAATGGTTAGAGTGTTAAAAATATGTATGTGGTAGGCCTAACCCAGGTTCGAATCCCGGTAGGAGCACGTGTGTGGACTTGAATTAATACATTATAATAATAATAATAATAATAATATATATATATATAACCCCCTTCGAGATAAATGTGTACCTGTTTCGGTAGAACTGTTTGTTCCTATATTACAGGCTTGCTATCGATCGCCAGATAAAAAATCGACACGTAAATGACACCAGAGGTCTTAAAATTGGCAAAGAAATGGGACGAAAATATCAATATCGCCAAACTAATGGAGCGAACGTCTTAAAGTTTCAAAACTATTTGGGCTAAACATATGTATACCCGGTAGGCTACCCTTCTAAAAGCATATTGGTAGCAATAAACTCATCTATTACAAGGATAAACAAAGGTAAATCTATCTATCTATTGTCAGACGCCTTACTCCCCTTAATGGGGGTGGCCATACACATAATACCCCCAAGCAGACCTATCCCCTGTACAGAAAGACTTACAGGGTTGACCACTCAATTTTGGGTCTGTCTGACTCTGAGGCTTTCTATGTATTTTTTAGCACTATTTTTCTACAGTGGTGTGCGGCTAATCCATCCACTAACCTGCTTCACCCTAAGGTAAGCAGTACAGATTTGTATAAGGTTTACTCCCCTAGACAGGTTGCCGACCAAGGCTGACGAGTCCCATCCACCCGATATATACCGTTCCCAATCATCTTAATATAAATCAAGGTGTCAAAACGGAGGAATTTTGTTTGAAGAATTGAATAAATATGAGAAAAATGCTGGAAATTAGCATGGAATAGCATTGTTGTGGCCAATATATTACTTCCATAGATATAATTACCATGGAATAGCATTGTTGTGGCCAATATATTACTTCCATAGATATAATTACCATGGAATAGCATTGTTGTGGCCAATATATTACTTCCATAGATATAATTACCATGGAATAGCATTGTTGTGGCCAATATATTACTTCCATAGATAATTAGCATGGAATAGCATTGTTGTGGCCAATATATTACTTCCATAGATATAATTACCATGGAATAGCATTGTTGTGGCCAATATATTACTTCCATAGATATAATTACCATGGAATAGCATTGTTGTGGCCAATATATTACTTCCATAGATATAATTACCATGGAATAGCATTGTTGTGGCCAATATATTACTTCCATAGATATAATTACCATGGAATAGCATTGTTGTGGCCAATATATTACTTCCATAGATATAATTACCATGGAATAGCATTGTTGTGGCCAATATATTACTTCCATAGATATAATTACCATGGAATAGCATTGTTGTGGCCAATATATTACTTCCATAGATATAATTAACATGGAATAGCATTGTTGTGGCCAATATATTACTTCCATAGATATAATTACCATGGAATAGCATTGTTGTGGCCAATATATTACTTCCATAGATATAATTAACATGGAATAGCATTGTTGTGGCCAATATATTACTTCCATAGATATAATTAACATGGAATAGCATTGTTGTGGCCAATATATTACTTCCATAGATATAATTAACATGGAATAGCATTGTTGTGGCCAATATATTACTTCCATAGATATAATTACCATGGAATAGCATTGTTGTGGCCAATATATTACTTCCATAGATATAATTACCATGGAATAGCATTGTTGTGGCCAATATATTACTTCCATAGATATAATTACCATGGAATAGCATTGTTGTGGCCAATATATTACTTCCATAGATATAATTACCATGGAATAGCATTGTTGTGGCCAATATATTACTTCCATAGATATAATTAACATGGAATAGCATTGTTGTGGCCAATATATTACTTCCATAGATATAATTACCATGGAATAGCATTGTTGTGGCCAATATATTACTTCCATAGATATAATTACCATGGAATAGCATTGTTGTGGCCAATATATTACTTCCATAGATATAATTACCATGGAATAGCATTGTTGTGGCCAATATATTACTTCCATAGATATAATTACCATGGAATAGCATTGTTGTGGCCAATATATTACTTCCAAAGATATAATTACCATGGAATAGCATTGTTGTGGCCAATATATTACTTCCAAAGATATAATTACCATGGAATAGCATTGTTGTGGCCAATATATTACTTCCATAGATATAATTTGATCTATAGACCATAATTTTTGCTATATATATACAATAATAAAACACAACAAAATCGAATCGGCATTTGTTTGACACCCAATCATCTTTTGTACGGTTGCGCTAATAAGTCATGTCTCAGCTGTCATTACGTTTGGCTATCTCTGTGCTGTATTAATGTCTGTCAGATGTTGAATAGGCTGGGTAAGTGTAGGAACATGTTGGTATATCTCACTCAAAAAGAAGAAATCATGTGTAAATATTGCTGATACCCAATATTGATCAAAACATAATTGGTGCCGAGACATCACTTATTAGGCCGACTGTACACTCGGTCAAAAAATTATCTGCACCCCTACCCTGATAATCTGGTGTACAGCTTGGTAGTGTAGGTAGTAGGTCTTAGGTAGCATAGGTAGACAGTAGTATAGATGGATATAGCTACAGGTAGATATGCCAACCCTACCAAGCTCTGTACACACCAGATACTGTTCGGACCGAATGTACCTTCTCTACACCCTTGCATTTATACAGGGGGGGGGGGGGGGGGCTTCCTTCTCCCTCATGTATAGCCCCATTAGTTTTGATATGTCAAGACGTTCGCCCCATTAGTTTGGCGATTTTATAACCTTTCGTGACATTTAGGTGTCAATTGCTTTCTTGGCGAGCGATAGCGAGCCTGCAATTTAGGAGTAACCTTAGGCCGGGCATTTTTCTACCGAAAAATGCTCAAATATATCTAGGAGGGTTTGAGGGGATATTTATGTAAAGCTTAATGGAGGTCTAGGGAGATTTAGAAGAAAACAAATAAATAAATAAATACCGATACTTACAAATTTGTCCTTGAACAATACCTGCGACACAGGATCAATGGGTTAAGTACCGCTCCTCTACGTAGGCTATGCTTCAACACGTCTACCTCCAGCGGTGACATGAGGGGCACTGAGTAACTGACTTCATTGTGTTCTTCCTTATACTACCCGGCTTATATAATGGTGTCACCATAGTCCATCCATCATAATTAGGCCGAAAGTCTTATCTACTGACCTCAATAACTCATAAACGACTAGAGTAATCGAGCTAATATTTCTACCATTTGGGAAGGGTCAGCCAGGGAATAGGTGTGAAAATGTACAGCCCATTTGCTCCAGCCCTTTTCTAGTTACTTGATGCTTTGAGTGTGTGGCTGCTTCATACATCGTATAGTCTATTCGCTGTAAGTTGGCGATAAATTAGGACCGACCTCTATCCTCTGTAACTCAAGAAGGGCTAGAGCAAATTGGCTGTAAATTTCCACATCTATTCCGTGACGGACTCTTCCCAAATGGTAGATATATTAACTCGATTACTCTAGTCATTCTTCAGTTACAGAGGTCATGATTTTTCGCCTACTTGCAGTGAATAGACTATAGCTATAGCTGTATATGATTAGGCCTATCAGATTACGTTTACCCCAGTGCTTTCTACAGGCCCTTCCTCAGCTGAATAAAATCGTCTAAAGCTAACTAGATTGATGCGAAAATTACGCCAATCGCATTCATTTTATCCCGAGATTTGCTTCCCCCTGTGTTCTCGCGCGCTCATAACAGTAGCCTACGGTTGGCCAAATGTCGTGCCTCCGCTGTCATACCGTTTTGCTCACTGTGTGCTGTAGTAATGTCTGTCAGATGTTGAATAGGGTGTGTAAAGATAGGAAGATGTTTGTACAGTAGGCCTATATCTCACTCGAAACGATTAATTAAATCTTAGATAAAAAATAACAGTACGGTTGGCCATATAAGTCGTGTCACTCCGCTGTCATTCCGTGTTGTTCAGTGCAGGGGGGGGGGGGGGGCCTCAACATCAACTGCAGTTAGTAATACTAAAAACAAATATGGGACAAATTGCGAAATTACAAATAAATATATATATTTGCAATAGGTCATAATTATGACTAGATATTTTGGAAAAACGTTTGAGTTTAAAAGTAGAAACATGAGCAGTTGCGGGGTTCATTGTGAACCATATAATTATTATTATTTCCCTCTAATTATAAATATTCGTAGAAAACCAATATTTGGCGTATTAACTTCGTTATTGCATTCTCGTTCTCATATAATGAGTTATAGGCTACGTAGATCTCAAATTCATAGCTATAAATAAACCTCAGATGTTCACACATATAATATATATAGGCTAGGCTAAACTGGGTAATGTTTGCATTTTTTTCACATTACACAATAACTATTGGCGATAGAAATATTCTGATTGCACCATTGGAACAACCGTGAACAAAACTATATTTCATATATAAAACTATAGTCGTTGATCATAATTATAACGATCATTAAGTAATTAACATGGTCATGACTTGATGAAGTCCGAACAAAAATGAAAACGTTTATTCGGGATCAATTTCAACTACCGTTTATTCTCTATTTTTGTTAATTTCACTCCAACACCAAACACTCGCCAAAGAAATTAACGAAAGTATGCATGCGATCACTGGGATTCGATCCAGGGTCACCTGAATCCTCCTGGGGGTGAGAGGCTAAGAATCCTCCTCCTCTTGTACAATTCACCTACTAGCCGAGACAGAAAAAAGAGCGAGGGAATGCGAAAGTGGTCCTGGACCCCTGGTCATGATGAGCTTAGATATATGAAAATAATTCTCAAGACAAATGTCAAGCACAGAAATACAGCAAATGTAACAATTATTACTGCTACTATAAATACTTGTAAAGTAATTGTGTAAACCGAGTATTATTTATGCCTTCCAAAACTTATCCTTTAAATTAAAGCTATGCCAATTGGAATATCCATTAATGTGTGTGTGTGTGTGGAAGTAATTGGACCTTTATGTATATATATATATATATATATACCGTATATATATATATATATATATATATATATATATATATATATATATATATACCGTATATATATATATATATATATATATATATATATATATATATATATATATATATATATATATATATATATTATACCTGTATATATATAATTGCTTATTGCTTTAATGACCTCAATATAGCTTTTTATATGGCTTCAGAATGCTCCTAGAATTGCTCATATTTCAAAAAAATAAATACAAAAAATCGGGGGGGGGGGCTTACCCGAACCCCCCAGCTGATTAGGTTCGCTGCGCTCGCCACCCACCCCTGCGGGAAGGTGGGAACAGGGGGGGGGGGGCCCTCAGAATCAGCCTTTGCCCCTCCCAAGGATAAATGAAATGACGCCCCTGGTTCAGTGTGCTGTATTAATGTATGTCAGATGTTGAATAGGGTGTATAAAGATAGGAAGATGGTTGTATATCTCACTGGCAACGATGAAATAAAGCTTAAATACTGCTGATACCAATTATTGATCGAAATATACTTGTTGCCGCGACATCACTTATTTGGCCAACTGTACGTAGCATAGCATAACCAGAAACCTAACCTAACCTATTTTTTTTTCCTATGTGATTGAGGGAGGCAAAAGGCATAACTGCCTATAGCGAGTGCCTCCCCCATAGTTGAAAGAGTGACAGGGCCAAAATCAAGGGACGTTCGAGCCAAAATGCCTGGACACACGGAGTTTGAAGCAATTTAAGTCATAGGAAGAGGGAAAGACTGATTCTGGGAGAGAGTTCCAGAGCTCAGCTGTTGAGTAGAAGAAAGTTTGAGAGTAATGTTTCACTCTTGGGTTGGAGAGTTGCACAGAGTAGGGGTGGGATTGAGTTGCAAGACGGGTACCACGTGCCCTACGTAAAGGAGGTGGTATGCACTGGGATAGCTCTGAGGAACACTGATTATTATAGTAGCGATAGAATAGCGAGAGAGATGCAACATTGCGGCGGAGAGAGAGAGATTACAGAGAGTTGGTGAGTGGACGGAAGTTAATGATACGAAAGGCCTTCCTTTCAACTTTGTCTAGGAGAGCGGTGTGAGAGGAACCTACCCACACATGTGAACAATACTCAATACAAGGGCGCACTATGCCCCTGTACAGAGCAAGAAGCTGTGCAGGGGAAAAGAACCCCCTAAGGCGGTTGAGCACACCCAGCTTCTGGGAGGCTGCCTTAGCAAGACTGGTAATATGGTCCTTCCAAATGAGAGCAGAAGAAAAAGAGACACCAAGAATATTGAGAGAAGATGAAGGGTTGATTTTTGTATTGTTGAAGAATAAGGGATAGTCCTCTGGGAGATCCTGACGGGTAGATAGATGGAGAAATTGGGTTTTGGAAGCATTAAAGTTAAAGTTTTCTCTGCCCCAATTGGAAATAGTATTTAGATCAGAATTTAAGAGTTCTATGGCTTCATTACGTTTGTCGTTGAGGGATTGCTGGCTGGGGCGTTCTGAAAAACTAATGGAGTAGTGTAAGGTTGAGTCGTCTGCCTATGAATGGATGGGAATTAAGGTACAGTTAAGGAGATCATTTATAAAAATTAGAAAGAGAATAGGAGATAGGACAGAGCCCTGAGGAACACCGGACCTAAGTCCTAACTAACCTAACCTACTGGTTAAAATGGTCACTGGTTGAAGTGGCCACTGGTTGAGTTAGCACTGGTTAAAGTGGCACTGGTTCAACTGACCTGTCACCATCCTCAACACTGGTCTGGCAACTCATGAGGGGTGAATTTTAAAAAATAATTTGGTCACCTAATGCCATGTCTATCATCAGTCTAGTTTCCAACACCAGTGCCAAATATCCCAGAAATGTTGCCAGAACAAGATTGACTATCGAAACTTAAGGGGGGTGACCTGCTTTTTGTTATTTCTGTCCTTTTCTCTCTTTCTCTGGCTTGTATCCATTCGGCCCCATTCAGCCAACTATTTTAAGACGTTTATCCCCATCTAGGTGTCGATTTCTTCCTGGCGAGCGATAGCGAGCCAGCATTATATGAAGAAATCCGGCTTCGCCGGAGACATTTTTCTATCAAAAAATTTACAAATTTAGCCTGCTGTCAAACAAAAATAAAAAATATGCTGGCTCGCTACCGCTCACCAGTAAAAAAATGTACACCTGGATGGGGATAAACGTCTTAAAACAGTAGGCTGAATGGGGCCAAATGGATACAAGCCAGAAAAAGATAGAAAAGGACAGAACCAAAACAGGTCACCCCCCCTTAAGATAGTGTGTACCTCTTTGATTAACCCTTTCCGTACCGACGAGGTCTTTTTAAACTTGATTCTGGCTGGTGTTAGACGGTTTTATTCACTTTCAAAATGGCCTCCAGCAATAAATAGGCTTCGTAATATCACACTCAACCCTTTTTACTACCAAAGATATCCTTCTAAAACTGCATTAAGGGGAGGTTTTTAGTTTGTTTCCTACTCCTCCAGCAATCTTAATATGTCACCCCCTTGACCCCCTTTCAAGATAAATTTGTACATTTTTCGGTAGAAAAATTTCCCGGCCGAAGGCCGGTAACTCTTAAATTACAGGCTCGCTCTCGCTCGCCAGGATAAAATCTGTTATGCCCTGTTTTTCTACAGGTTTAACTTGGGTAATGCGAGTTCTAATTGACTGGGTATATAAGGCTGCATGCACAATACAAGATATGAGGAATAGAGAACACAAAGAAACACATGGTAGCAAGTTACACGATCACGTTTATTGATATACCACTGCAGAATACTCGTGTAAGACAATATAATAGAATCGAACAACACTAGCATAAGTGGATCTGGATGGAGCCTAGTCTCCCACTTCCAACGTTCAGGTATTAATCTTCTGATCACTGGCTTTAATTCAACAGGTTTATATACCGAAGACCATCAATGTTACTTATAGATTCATATTCACTGTTAGATTTATTACTGGTAGCTCTGATGCACAAGTAGTAGTTCAGACTAGATTAGACACGCGTATTTTTAGAGCACGGGAATTCTAGTAACCTCAGGGGGTACTGATCTAAGTTTTATATTCTTGTCTCAGAAATACATAGAACGCAAATCAGTGGGCGAACATTCAGATATCACTAGGGTTTCCTTCTAGGTAATAATATCTGGATATATGGTTGATTACGAGAGTTAGTATCGCCTGTTAATTATTGAACACTGATACGCTTAGCACTTCCTAATTGAATGGTTATATGAATTATACTGGGGCAAAGAGATAGCCACTTCGTCGAAATATTAATTAGTGAATCTCTAAACAGCACAGGGCTTGACGAGGAGGAGTGTGAGCAATTTTGCACTTTAACACACACTCTCCTTTCTGAGCTTGATCCTGGCAGTGAGGATGCCATTACCTGTGAAGACCCCAATTGTGTTAATGCTAGTCATCGAGAAGAAGTCAGCAAGCTGTACAATAATATTATATCTTGTCTTACTAAGGCTAGTGACATAGTATTTCACAAGCATAACAAAAATTACTCTTTTAACAAACCTGGGTGGAATGACCATGTTTCAGAACTATACCAGGCATCCCGAGATGCTCGTAGTGTATGGCTGGATCATAACAAACCGAGACAGGGACCCATTTTTGACATGTTCACCAGACTAAAGGCTAGATGCAAGTATGCAATCAGATATATAAAAAACAATGAAAATGTATTAAGAAGAGAAGCATTGGCCAAAAACTTTGCTAGCAAAGACACATTGGCCTTCTGGAAGGATATTAAAAAAATGCATAATAGCTGCACACCTCTACCCGTTAGTGTAGATGGGATCTCTGGTACTAATAACATAGCCAATCTTTGGAAAACACATTACCAAACTTTGTTTAACTCTGTTGGGCACCAAGGAAATACCATTGCTGCTACAACAGAGTGTAACAAAGAAGAAAAATATGACACAATTAAAGTTACAAGTGAAAAAATCAAGGCTGCAATAAGTAGGCTAGATGCTAACAAATCCTGTGGTTTTGATGGTATATATGCTGAACATTTGAAGTACTCCTCCACTCTCCTCTTGGAGAAACTCAGCAGTTGCTTTACCAGCTTTCTAATCCATGGTTTCCTACCAGAATCTATGATGTCCGTTACCTTGATACCAGTAATTAAAGACAAGGCTGGCAAAATTACATCAAAAGACAACTATAGACCTATTGCCCTTGCCAGTATTGTAAGTAAGATACTAGAGTTAATCATTTTAGACAGAATCTCAGTGTATATCTCAACTAATAGTAATCAATTTGGTTTTAAAAAGAATCATGGTACGGACCAGTGCATCTACACTCTGAAGGAGCTAGTGGATGGGTACATCAAAATGAACAGCTCTATTTTTGCATGCTTTCTTGATGCTAGTAAGGCATTTGACAGAGTCTGCCACAATATCCTGTTTGATAAATTAGCAACAAGGGGAGTGCCATCCTATATACTGAGAATCTTGAAGTACTGGTACGCCAATCAAACATTTAATGTAAGATGGGGTAACATTATTTCGGATTCCTTTACAGTAACCAATGGAGTGAGACAGGGTAGTATTCTCTCACCTTACTTATTCAATGTATATATGGATGAATTAAGTGATAAATTGAATAAAGAGCAGATTGGATGTTATGGTGGGAATAAAATCATCAACCATCTCATGTATGCTGATGATCTGGTCATTATTGCACCGTCTTCTGCGGGTCTGAGCAAACTTCTTGATATATGTGAATCTTTTGGTAGTAAACATTGTGTTAAATTCAACCCACTGAAAAGTGCTGTTCTTATATTTAGATCAAAATTACTGTATAAAAGTAAACTGCCAAATTTCTCACTCAATAATCAAATTATTCAAGAAGTAAACAAAATAAAATACCTGGGACACATTATCTCAAACGATTGCTCAGATGATGCAGATATCGGCCGTCAGCGCAGACAGCTATATTTACGTGGTAACACCATCTTGAGAAAATTCCACATGTGTAATTGGGAAACTAAAGTCACTTTGTTCCGGACATATTGTTCCTCTATGTACACAGCCCATTTGTGGTGGAAGTATAAGAGAGCCACCATAAATGGTCTGTGTACATCCTATCATAATATACTCAAGATGTTCATTGGTCTCTCTAAATATGAAAGCACTAGTATGGTGTGCACACTGTTGGATGTGCAGTGCTGTCGGGCTGTCATCAGGAGACTGGTGTACAGCTTTTCGCAGCGACTGCAATCCTCCAGTAACACGCTGATTGTAGCTCTTTGGTCTAGTGATCATATCTATGAATCCCGTATTATATCTCACTGGCAGAAGCTGCTGCACACATAGTATGTACTGTAATGTAATATATAGGTCTAATTGAACTATGAGCAATGATCTGTGCAATAGGTGTTAACCAACATTGAGCAATAGCCTTAGTTAGCCTATCTGTGTTATATTGTGACAAAATGTGATATGTGCTCTATTCTGTAAATAGGCCTACTGTATTTTTTATTTTATTGTGTCTTTATTAATATATCTTTGTGTATAATTATTATCTGTGCTCTGACGAGAAGTGTATGTGATATGGACCATTAGGTCGTACTGTATTTATACTGTATCTATCTTATGTGTCTGGAATAAAGAATTATTATTATTATTATTATGTAGTACTGCTAAAGGGAATCTTGGGTAGTATCTGATGGGTCTGGTCCTGGTTATCTTGCGTCCATGATGTTGGGGGCTAACGACTGGTTCCGCGGCCGTCCAGGGGGTCCATATGTGTGAAGTTCTCAAATACGTGGGCAGGTCCTTCTATCCAAATCTGCCACAGAGTCTGCTGGCTCTGGAATCTCACTCCGGAACAACACAAGGGCAGAGCTAGAAGTTAACTGCAGGGTAGTGACCCCTGGTTGGTGTCTAGCTTTCAACTGATTTGACTGGGGGCGGGAGCTAGATTTATAGGCTCGGTTCTGGACCCTGTAGACAGTAGGGATCTCGAGTCTTATGGACTTATTTGAGCTCTCAATAGATATGGGGACTAGGTAAGATGGTATTTACTGTTGTGGCACATGGCTATAGGAAGCCTTTATATTTTCATATAACTGAGCCTTAGTAAGAGGTACTATTTTGGCTATACTGGAAGTATTTGGGGGAGAGAGACTGGATCTACTTTGCGAGGAGGATGGGGACAGCTGTGATAGGAGCGTCTCTCTTAGATTGTTCAATCTTCATTCTATGGTATAGCTGAGGTGCTAATTTAGTGATCAGAGCATGCAAGAAAGGTAAATGGTTTATTGTGAGTTAATAGAGGTTAGTAAAGGTGTTAGTCATGCATGGTTAGTTCATTGATAGGAAGAATTCCTGTGCTACCTGGCAATGACTCGGAAGTCAAAACAGGGGCCAGGTATACCTCCGCGGGGGTGGGGGTCTCCCTCCTCGGGTGGGCAAAAAGGGGGCGCTGGGCGCCCTCTCTCTGTGATAGTCGTCCGGCGGCTGTGGCTAGGGGCTTGCCATATCACCAGTGTTTGTAATAACTCTCCGTGTATGAGACAGATGTGGGCGTCCTTAATACCAAAACCGAAGGTGCCTTAGCTAGCTGGTTTTACTCGGCTGGTTGTTAATTGTAGGGTTTGCTGGATGTGGTGGAGACTGGGTTGCTAACTCTGCCACATTTATCTGGAAGTATGGCAATAGAAGTTAGTTACTGGCGAGGCGGCTAGCCTCGCACCGACGACCATTGGGTGCAGGGTTGTGAATGGGTTGTAAGAGAATAGATGGCATGCAAGGGGCTAGTAAAGTTCTAATGTTGTTCTGGCCTACTAAGTGAAGGTAGGCTGGATAGGAGTATATATATAAAAGGTTGGAGAGCGTTAGCAACGGACAATTCAAGGATCTTCAAGAGGTATGAGAGAGAGGCTAGGTCGGACAAGAGTAGAGAAGTGCGGGGTCTTATAATGAGAGAGGAGGAGTGCAGGGGGGCTATAGGGGAATTTGACCCTAAGGTCTCTGGGCGTGGGGGTGGCATTAGGCTGCAGTTGATATGGAAGTTTGAAAAGGCAGTAGAATACGTTAGCCAAATGCTACCGGGGAATGCAACTATGGGGTGGTATATGAGTCTGGAAAAGATAGAGTTATGTGATCAGTCCGAGGGGTTATGGATACTATTAGTTGGCCCTGGGAACTGCGTTTTCTATTAAATATAAATATACCAACAACAGCGGCAGTTCGTAGGGGTACTTAGTTATTGTTTCGGGGTACTTATGACAGATACTGGTAACCAGGTTATCTTATACAATCTCTGGTTGGGGTAAGAGGTGTATGACACGAAGTAAATTGGCGTAGTGTGGACTGTGGATACGAAGGAGGCAAGGGGAAGACGTATGACAATTGTGGAAAAGTAAATGGAAAAAGGTGAACACAATGGCGGATAAAAATACTTAACCTAAGGATTGAATACATAGATTTATGGGGCGATGGGTCTTCAGAAGCTTAGTCTGGCAAGACAAGATGTTAGGGAATGTTAATATTAATACTTAAACTAAGGATTGCATACATCAATGAACGACATTATAGTCGTCGTCCTAATAAGGTGATGAAACCTGGTTGATCTGTACTTGGCACAATACGACACAAGGACAGTGCCGCTATGTCGTATCAATACTGGTGGCAGTTAATATTAGAGACACTTAGTTACTAGAGGAACAATGCAAGGGGGCGACTGAGCACGGGTTACATATATCTATACTCGTCATGGGAAATGATATACAAGGTCTAGGGACAGGCGTGGGTGTTTTAACTTCTAAGATATATAACATCTACTTCTCGGATGTAAGAACATACATAGATATAATTATGGCTGTCTGATGTGTTGGCATTGGCTCAACGTCGGGACAGGGCATGGGTGTTTTTAATATGAATGTATATTCCTGTTCATCATCTTTGTAGTTAGGAGTGTAGGACACGAGGGGTAGTGTACGTGAGGTGTGGAAAATGGTCAGTTTAGAAAAGGTAGATAGGTGCGGCCTGGAGCTGCTTAGCCCTGCGGGCTTGGGCCTGTCTGAAATGGCTGGCTCGGTCAGCTGGTCCTTTCGTTCTGTGGACCTTTCTTTTGGGTGTTTCTGTGTGGTGTTCGTTCGTGGCTTCTGTGGTGGGCTTCTCGTTCTGGGGCATTTTAAAATCGACACCTAAATGGCACGAAAGGTCTTAAATTTGACAGAAATGGGTCGAAAGATAATAGATTGGTTGGTGAGACTTTTCAATGTGTGCTTTGCTGTGTCAATGGTACCAATAGACTGGAAGAGTGCATGTATTGTGCCGTTGTACAAGGGGAAGGGAGATCGGCAGGAGTGTTCAAGTTATAGAGTTATTAGTTTATTGTCAGTGGTTGGAAAGCTGTATGGCAGGGTGTTGATAGAGAGGATAATAAAGTGTACGGAAGTTGCAATAGGAGAAAAACAGTGCGGTTTTAGGAAGGGAAGAGGGTGCGTGGATCAGATGTTTGCAGTAAGACAGTTATGCGAGAAGTATTTAGAGAAGCATAAGGAGATATTTTGGGCTTTTATGGACTTGGAAAAAGCGTATGATCGTGTGGACCGTGAAGCAATGTGGAAGGTGTTAAGGATTTATGAAATAGGAGGAAATTTGTTAGAAGCAGTTAAGAGTTTTTATGAAGGGAGCAGAGCATGTGTGAGAGTAGGAAATGGTGAGTTGAGTGAATGATTTGAGGTAAAGGTAGGTTTGCAACAGGGTTGTGTAATGTCACCATGGCTGTTTAATATGTTTATGGATGGTGTGGTGAGGGAGGTGAAAAGGAGAACTATGGGAAGAGGATTGGGTTTAGTAGGAAAGAATGGTAGAGATTGGGAGTTGAATCAGTTGCTGTTCGCTGATGACACAGCATTGGTGGCGGATTCTGATGAAAAACTGCAGCGGGTAGTCAAAGAGTTTGGTGTGGTTTGTGGAAGGACGAAACTGAAGGTGAACGTTAATAAAAGTAAAGTAATGGTGTGTAATAGGGGAGAGCATAGGGTGAATCTAGATGTGAGGCTGGATGGGGAAATATTGGAACAAGTAGAGTGTTTTAAATATCTAGGAGGAACATTAAGCAGGAGTGGAGGTATGGAAGTGGAGGTAAAACAGAGAGTGTGTGAAGGAAGGAAGGTTTTCGGAGCAATGGGAAGTATGTGGAAGACGAGAAATCTCGGAGTGAAAGTAAAAAGTGCACTGTATCAAGGAATTGTTGTGCCAACAGTGATGTATGGGGCTGAGACATGGGCTCTGAAGAAAAAGGAGAAAAGAGGGCTGGATGTGATGGAGATGAGCTGCTTGAGGAGTATGTGTGGAGTTACTCGTAGAGACAGATTGAGGAATGAAGAGATACGTAGGAGAGTGGGGCAGCAGGAACATTTGTCAGCCAGAGTGGACAGAAGGGTGCTGAGCTGGTATGCTCATGTTGAACGAATGGGAGATGAAAGGCTTACAAAGAGAATATGTGAGTCAGGTACAAGGGGAGATAGAAGGGCAGGAAGACCCCCATTGAGATGGAGAGACTGTGTAAGAAAGGCTTTGGATGATAGAGGAATGACTATAGATCAGGCAGGGGAAGTGGTGGTGGACAGGAGTGAATGGAGAATGCTTGTGAATAGTTGAGTGAACACGTGGTCATTTGGAGTAAGGGGTCGGGCGCAAGTTGGACTAGATAATAGTCCATCAGGCGCCTGGCCCGGGGAGACGATTAATATGAAGGGTGTGCCTGGGAGTGTGGTGGGAGGGCTTGTGGCTTTGGCTCCGCTGCATGTCTGCCTGCCGAGATCGGAACCTCTCCGGGTGGTCAGGGGCCGGGGGAGTGCTGGAGCGACCTTGGTAACCCTGGTCTCTGGGTCTTCTCCTGGGTGACCTGGATGTGTGAGAGTTTGTGTTTTTTATCTGTGTTTATTTTTTGTTTTATGTTGTTTATGTGTTTTCCCTGTTCTTGCTCTGTCTTGAATCGGCTATCCCCAAAATGGGGATTGGGCCTGAGCATATAGATAGAGCATATAGATAGATAGGGTCGAAAGTTCTTAAAATCGTCAAAATAATGGGGCGAACGTCTTAAAATTAGAAAAGCAATGGGGCTAAACATGAGGGAGAAAGGAGTCAAGAAAAAAATCCCTCAAGTGGAAATCTCCCCTTAATCACCTAAATATAGCTAGCAGTTAACTCAAAAGACCTCGCTGGTAAAGAAGGGATTAATAGAGATGGTCCTTAACACCTAACGAGCGGCCTAGGCGGTAATTAATATGTACCGCCCAGCGGGGTGTTTTTACCCAAAATAGGGTTGTTTACGTGATCATTTTCATGCCTAAATAAGACCCAGAGCGTAAAACAAGTATCTATCCCTGAAAGGGCATAAACAGAGCTTTCCAATGACACCCCAACGATCCTTGTATGACCGCTAGTTTTCTTGCAACAATCGCGCAACACGAGTGCAAAAACCATGTAATTCGGTACTTTCCCTACATAATTCACTGTGTAGCGAGTGTGAGAGGGTGGAGGAGGGTGGGATTCATGTCGGTTGGTCCACCGCGGTGGTCTGGAGCAGTCATACGCTCTCTACTCTCCTGCCACCACTTATCTCTCTCTCTCAGCAACATTACGTGCTGAAAATGGCACACGACTTATGTTGTGAGCCGCCACATAGTCCAAATTTCTTTCACTCGACATATGTTGCGCGCCGCCAGTTAAGGGTTAACGGGGGTGACCTGCTTTTGTTCTCCCCTTTTCTCTCTTTCTCTAGCTTGTATCCATTCGGCTCTATTCAGCCTACTGTTTTAAGACGTTTATCCCCATCCAGGTGTCAATTATTTACTGGTGAGCGGTAGCGAGCCAGCATATTTTTAAAATGTTTTTGACAGCAGGCTAAATTTGTACATTTTTCGATAGAAAATTTCTCCGGCGAAGCCGGATTTCTTAATATAATGCTGGCTCGCTATCGCTCGCCAGGAAGAAATCGACACCTACAGGGGTTAAACGTCTTAAAATAGTTGGCTGAATGGGGCCGAATGGATACAAGCCAGAGAAAGAGAGAAAAGGAGAGAAATACAAAAAGCAGGTCACCCCCCTTAAACTGTATAGTCACCTAATGATAACCAAAATACATTGAAAAAACGGCCATCGAAAACGGTACTGAAATGAATTAACTGATAAACAAAGAGCAGGTAGAGGGGAACCTGAATACAATAGATCTTTTAAGAATTAAATCACTTGAATGTTTCGGGGCGTTCCAAAGTTTTGATAACGGTTAACAAGTCAGGAATGGTCTCATAATTTGAGCTGTCCATTTTATTAACAAGATCTTTTAACTTTTGGGGGTAAACAATTCTTGGTGTAGGCAATATCCGATGGAAACAAAAATCCTTTACGACTTCTTTACGTAGCATAATACGGACGACCTCATCAATAATCCATGCTAAACAAATAGTGTCAACGTAAGGGTATACATAATCCGAACAGGATGCCGCTACAGAGGGTTCACTACATGACTCAGGATTTATGTGGCTGGCTGCCACGGCTGAACCAAAATTTATTATATATATCTTACGTACATAAGTACATAATTTCCGACACGGCCATAGTCGACATGGACCTATATTGACAATAATATGGTTAGTGGCTAGATCACCGTGTATTATGCCTTTCTGGTGTAGCTCATAGACTCCCTTAGCTATTAGTAGCAAGAGTTTGGGGTACAGACGGCGTAATTGTTTTGCATCAACACGTCGTAACCACTCCCGTAACCTTTTCCCACGACGGTAACTCATCACCATGTTTGTACACCACTCATTACCGGTACCCAGAGCTAACAAAAGAGGCGCCCCTCCTGCTCCATTTGCTTGTGCTAAGATCTTTGCTACACGCAACTGATCTCTCAGTTCATGGAAGTCTTTCAAAACGACCTTGCATCTCAGACCCATAGGCCCATTTTTATCATTCACCTGCCACACTTTAGAAAATGCCTCTTGTTTTAATTGACAAACTTTAACCATCGCCCAAAGCTGGATATCTGGTTTACCTACTTTGATCAGAAAATCCTTTACAATGCTTTCCTGATTTATTGGCAGTGTTTTGGCTTTCCCCTTATCCTCTGCAGAAGTGTCTCCCTGTTGGGCTGTGGTTCCCTCATTATCCTGCTTAGAATCATCCCCCTGTAGGCCTATTTTATCACCCTTAGAATCATCCCCCTGTAGGCCCATCTCCTTATCACCCTTAGAATCATCCCCCTGTAGGCCTATTTGATCACCCTTAGAATCATCACCCTGTAGGCCTATTTGATCACCCTTAGAATCATCCCCCTGTAGGTCTATTTGATCACCCATAGAATCATCCCCCTGTAGGTCTATTTGATCAGCCTTAGAATCATCCCCCTGTAGGTCTATTTGATCACCCATAGAATCATCCCCCTGTAGGTCTATTTGATCAGCCTTAGAATCATCCCCCTGTAGGTCTATTTGATCACCCATAGAATCATCCCCCTGTAGGTCTATTTGATCACCCATAGAATCATCCCCCTGTAGGTCTATTTGATCACCCTTAGAATCATCCCCCTGTAGGTCTATTTGATCAGCCTTAGAATCATCCCCCTGTAGGTCTATTTGATCACCCATAGAATCATCCCCCTGTAGGTCTATTTGATCACCCTTAGAATCATCCCCCTGTAGGTCTATTTGATCACCCTTAGAATCATCACCCTGTAGGCCTATTTGATCACCCTTAGAATCATCCCCCTGTAGGCCTATTTGATCACCCTTAGAATCATCCCCCTGTAGGCCTATTTGATCACCCTTAGAATCATCCCCCTGTAGGCCCATACCCTTATCACCCATAGAATCATCCCCCTGTAGCTCTATTTTATCACCCATAGAATCATCCCCCTGTAGGTCTATTTGATCACCCTTAGAATCATCCCCCTGTAGGCCCATACCCTTATCACCCATAGAATCATCCCCCTGTAGCTCTATTTTATCACCCATAGAATCATCCCCCTGTAGGCCTGGGTTTGTTTCCGTATTTTCCTTCGAACCATCTCCCTGTAGGCCTATCTCCATGCTATCGTCCGCAACTTTCTCCAGTTCATGGATATCCTTCTTTTCCCCAACTTTTGTCTTCAACACAACTCGCTTCCACCACCTACACACTTTTATCTTGAGGGATTTAATGATTCCCTCATTATCCTGCTTAGAATCACCACCCTGGAGGCCGAAGGTTTCCTCTGTATCATCCTTCGAATCACTCTCATTACGGCCTATCTCAGCCGTAGAATCATCCCCCTGTAGGCCTATCTCCTTATCACCCTTAGAATCATTCCCCTGTAGGCCTATCTCCTTATCACCCTTAGAATGACTCTCATTACGGCCTATCTCAGCCGTAGAATCATCCCCCTGTAGGCCTATCTCCTTATCACCCTTAGAATCATCCCCCTGTAGGCCTATTTTATCACCCTTAAAATCATCCCCCTGTAGGCCTATCCCCTTATCACCCATAGAATCATCCCCCTGTAGGCCTATTTGATCACCCTTAGAATCATCACCCTGTAGGGCCATACCCTTATCACCCATAGAATCATCCCCTACCCCCTGTAGGCCTATTTGATCACCCTTAGAATCATCACCCTGTAGGGCCATACCCTTATCACCCATAGAATCATCCCCTACCCCCTGTAGGCCTATTTGATCACCCTTAGAATCATCCCCCTGTAGGGCCATACCCTTATCACCCATAGAATCATCCCCCTGTAGGGCCATACCCTTATCACCCATAGAATCATCCCCCTGTAGGCCTGGATTTGTTTCCGTATTTTCCTTCGAACCATCTCCCTGCAAGCCTATCTCCATGCTATCGTCCAGTTCATGGATATCCTTCTTTTCCCCAATTTTCCTCATCACAACTCGCTTCCACCACCTACACACTTTTCTCTTGAGGGATTTAACGCCCACGAAATTCATTATTGCTAACAAAAAATAGCCTAGCCTAGTATCGCAAGTTACAGATGAATGTACCGCAAGTTCGAATAGCCTATATCAAACACCAACGCACTTCTTGTTTTTTGATCACTTTGATGGGCAATTCGGACGTACACCAATCGAAGACGTGTAAAATATGCTATATTACGAAAAAGATTAACTAAAACTGCATTTACAGTAGATAGCTAGAACGCAAAACAAAACCACAACTGAACACAACTGAAGTTCTTGCTAAACTGACATCTTCTTCTTTTTCTTCTTCTTTTGAACCCTTCAGTGACTTTTCGAAGGGATGTGGATGTTTTGAGCGACAGACATAAACAGTATTGCCAGATGTTATCGAAATTTCAACAAACCCAAAGGAAACTCATTTCAAATTTTAAATCTTAATTATAGGCTAATCAGTAAAAAATCAAAGGACAGTATAGAGAATCGGTGAAATTATATAAGCCCGTAGCCTACGGTAAATATGCTACCACCTCAAAAAAATTGCAAACAAATGTTAATTTTATTTTACAGTTAGCACTTCGATCAAATTGTTGTATTGGCAATTATTTTCTCTATGGACATGAGTTATAGGTATATTTTGGAGATTGGATCCATTTGTAATGAATGTTCTGGAGATGTTGACATTTTAGAAAAATATTTTCCTTTCTACTAGCCTATCTATCGGCACTCGCAATTTTGAGGACTAATCTGATACAGTAGGCTATTGTAGTGTGTTAAATGATTGCAAATAATGCTTACTGTAGGTTAGGAAAATATAGTTTAGTCTGTGCTGAAATATGTAGGCTATTTATAGTGACAACGAGCCTATGAGAGAAAACGGACCCATTCAATATTATTATTATGCTCATCTATTATATTTTGTAATTATAAGATTAGTCTATGCATTTTTAGGTTTCTTTGTATTTTTAGTTGGCCTATAAGTATCTATTTAATCTAGTTATAGGACTTTTGAACATATGATACTCACGTAAATAAGATAGGACAGGATGGGATTTTGGCGCAATTTGATCTGAGTGGAACCCTGTCAGGGGTTAATCCTTGTTAAAGGCCTATGTGTTGTACGGTGAGTTTCATATTTATTTCTTAGTGAACTTATTTGTGAATATACAAAGGTTAATTTGTGGATTATGTGAATGGCTGATTTATTATTTAGGAGTTATAATTGATTACAGTTGTGCTGTGGGAAAACCTTTTGAGACGTCAAACTCTTGCTTTTGGTATTAGGCTATATGATCTTAATCAGTTTTATGTTGTTCTTGTTCACAGGTAAACACATACATTACCTGGGTGACTTATTTTGCCTTAAATAAACTAGTTGTTAATAGATAAATATTCTTTTGATCCCCAATGAGTTATTTTATAGCCACTTTGCTACACTATATTTAGCTATTTTTATTTGGCAGGTTATTTTTAGAAGAACAAATTCAAATAGCGAACAAGTTACTGCACACATTTCGGTTCTTAGCAGCAATTATTCGAAAACCAATAACTTCTGGACTTTCTCTTTGGACAAACCCCATCATCGTTGGTGGTAATTTTGATAGTTTTGACTATTCCTAATGTTCCTAATATTCCTAGCCTTCGATGCTAGCCTTCAATATGATACGCTATAAAAATAGCTATATAATTTTAATGAGAAGTTCTAGAATATTTTGAAGTAGGCTACACTTTTATTTCAATTACAACAACTAGAGTAGCCTACCATGGTGACAGGTCAGTTGAACCAGTGCCACTTTAACCAGTGCTAACTCAACCAGTGGCCACTTCAACCAGTGACCATTTCAACCAGTGACCATTTTAACCAGTAGGTTAGGTTAGGTTACTGGTTAAAATGGTCACTGGTTGAAGTGGCCACTGGTTGAGTTAGCACTGGTTAAAGTGGCACTGCTTGAAGTGGCACTGGTTCAACTGACATGGAACCGCCTACCATATTGACTGGCATGGTTATAGCAAGTCTATAGGCCTATGCTACTAATTGTCAATGATGGGGTGTGTCTAGGAATAGGCTTATACAGACCTACAGTATAATTATGTGATCGTCGCTGTCTGTCTGCTTATTTGTCTGTAAGTAAGAATTAAGCACTAATAGACGGATTTACATGAAACTTCGTCAGTACTTTCAGTTGGTACGAGAATATAAACTATTAACTTTGGGCAAACAATGCTCTAACCCCGCTCCCCATCTGCCAAAAAATAAACTCCCCAAAAATTACCTTGAGAAGTTATTGCCCTAATCAGTAATCACTATATGATGCTCACTACTAGCCTACTGGTTATAACAATTGATCATCAGTAATACAATTGACTAGCACACACATTTGAATATCTCCTCAGGGTGAGTTCGGAGGCCTTTTAGGAGTTTTGGAAGAGGGGAAGGGAGAAGGAGGGATGGTAGGTTGTAAGTACTGTGTGCAATAGGCCTATGTAGCTTGGTAGAAGAAAAGAGCAAGAATCTCGGCTTTTCAAGACTATAGTCTATTCGCTGTAAGTAGGCGAAACATCATGAATTGTATCCTCTGTAACTCAAAAAGGGCTAGATCAAATTGGCTGTAAATTTCCACATCTAGCCTATTCCTTGACTGACTCTTCCCAAATGGTAGCAATATTAGCTCGATTAGCCTACTCTAGTCGTTGAGATCATGATTTCTCGCCTATTTATAGCGAATAGACTATATATATAGTGTAGGTGGAAAGAGGGAGGATTTTAAACAATTAAATTTAGAATTAGAAATATAGGCCTACCTGTTCTTATGTTCTTATAACATTTATATTGGGTGGATGAGACTTGTCGACCTTGGTTGGCAACCCTTCTAGGGGAGACACCCTTATAATAATCTGGGCGGATGGGACTCTTCAGCCTTGCTTGGCAACCTGTCTAAGGGAGTAAACCTCATGCATATCATTATTGCTCACCTAAGGGTGAAGCAGGTTAATTGATGGATGGACTATATAATAACCATTTACCACTGTTGAAAAATAGTGCTAAAAAGTTACACGGAGGACATCGGACTCAGACGGACCCTAAGTTGAGTGGTCAATCCTGTAAGTCCTTGAATAAATTGGCACGGGTTGTCCTCACGGGGGACAGGTCCGCTTGGGGCATGACAACCGATCATAGATTGGAGTATGGCATATCCAGCAATAGATAGATATATAGATATACATAGTAGACATAGTAGCCTATACATAAACATAGACATTCTTATGTTCGAATCCGAGACTGACTCTCGCAGATTCTCGCAAAAGATTCCTGGAAGAGGCTTTATTCAGCCTGTGACTCCAAATCACTTGTTGTGCATATAGGTGTAGTGATGAAGTGCATGTTGAATGTTACTATACTGTTAAAGTGGCTTTGGTTGTGAGTGTTATCTGTAACGAGTGTAGGCTAATCAGCTCGATCATGTTGATCAAGTGCTAGCATTCACTAAAGACATACAAACAGCGGGGATCAAACTCAGCCACCCGCATGCAGGGTATGCGAGCCACCCACCCTCCACGCTGGCTTCTTATATATATATATATACAGTACAGGGTGACCCAAAAAAATCCCACATTTCAAAGGTAAATGAAACAAAAATGGTTAAAGATAATCAAAATATTATTTGCACACGTGAAACTTCATTCAATACAGTTTGTATTCATCATGTTTTAAAGATGACATCCTCCAAATGGTGGCCGTCATTGTCTATACACACTTGGAGGCGATTTCTGAAGGCTGCCATGGCTCGACGAAGAGGGTGTACGAGAGCGAGGTGGAAGGACAGAGAGGGAAAGGTGGAAGGATGGAGTGAGGAAGTATAGGCTATGGATGAAGGCGCCGAGGCGGTGCTGGTTGGGAGGAGGGGCGTCGACTGACTGGGGACAGGTGCATGGGGGCGGTTTGTTTGTGGCCACCCCTTCGGGGATCACAGCGTCAGGCTGTGATAGATAGAACCCCAGTAAAAACCTGGCATAACAAATATATATATATTCTATATATAGCCAAGTATATTGTTCCTCTAGTAGGAAAAGTTATTTCTGAAAGTTCAAAGTAAGAAGTAATACTGTATATTTGATGGTGGATTTTGATCCAATTTGGCAGGCACCAAGCAGGATTGGGTATGAAGGATGCAGCGATGGACTGTGGCTGGATCCTTAATAATAATAATAATAATAATATTTATTCAGTTAGCATTTTACAATGTTGGTACCACATAATATGTTACAAATATGACATGTAGGCCTAGGCTACCAGCTTTGCATAATTCCAACTAATTCAAGGATAGCCCAATAAGGCCGTTAGGCGTATTTCCATTGGGATCCTTACTTTTTTAGCAGATAGAACAGACATATAAGAAAAACCGCATTATGTTTTAATTTCAGATAACATATATTTTATCACCATGTAACTGTTCTGATAACCCGCATTACAGCTGCAAACAAACGTAACTAAAAATAGATAAAAATGGAAGATAATGTAAGTGGCTATCTAAATAGGATCACAAAGCAATATCTAGAGGATTCTATAGCTTAAGAGTAATTTTAATGATGCTATTTATGATCTTACTATGAAATATATAGAATCCAAACTTCAAGCCATGTTCTGTTCGTTCGTCTATACAAGTTGGAGGGGAGAGGGTCTTCTTGAGTGCTATGGCTGTTCGTTGGAGCAGTGAAAATGTCGTCGCAGAACATAGAGAGTTACAGGTACAATGAAATAATAATCTGTAGATGTAGATATATGTTTTGACCTTATATACTCATGATAATTATTTGTGTGTTTTCATTTAAGAAATAATTTGGACCAGAAAGTAGGGTGTCCCCTGTCATGCAAAGCTGCCATTGGGACGTGGAAACAATGATGTTTTATGAAAAAATAGGTCTAAATATATGTATCATTAGTCTTTAGGTATTTCAGGACTCCACTGCCAGGTGTTGGGTAAATTGTTTTGTTACAGCCGTGGGATACAATAATCCCCCTGGGCCGCTACCCCCCTCCCCTGCCTTATTGTCTTCATCTTAGGCTATATAGGCTAGGCTATTACCATCAGGGGCAAATAACAGCAATACAAAAAGACAGTCAAATTAGGCCTAAATGCTAATGTAACTGTGAGCTTGTAACTAGGCCTATGTAAACAAAGCGAACGGTACTCCCACTTAGCCCACTAACACAACTCTTACTGATATTTTGTAGATTTTCTGGTAAGAGTTGTGTTATCGGGCGTACCACTACCGACATACAGCATAACTCCTCTCTAAAACATTAACCTAACCTAACCTAGTATTCATGTAGTAGGCTAGGCCTAATAATGAGAATAGCCTACTAGGTTAGGTTAGGCTTTTTAGTTAGTTTAGGCCTAAGTATTTATTGATGATTTATGTTGTATGTCGGAAGTGGTAGGCTATGCCCGATAACTCAACTCTTACCGATAGGCCTAAGTATTTATTGATGATTTATGTTGTATGTCGGAAGTGGTAGGCAGCGGCTATGCCCGATAACTCAACTCTTACCGATAGGCCTAAGTATTTATTGATGATTTATGTTGTATGTCGGTAGGCTATGCCCGATAACACAACTCTTACCGGTACCGATAGGCCTAAGTATTTATTGATGATTTATGTTGTATGTCGGTAGTAGGCCTAGTATGCCCGATAACACAACTCTTACCGATTTTCTCAACACTAGGGCCTACTGTTTAAATAAATGGGGCAAGGATGTAGTATTCGGGTGTACTGACATTCTGACAGTACTGCCCACGTTGTTTACACTACTTGGACGCTAACGATCATGCTCCTGTCTATTTTAACTGCCGTGGGATACAATAATGGGTTGAGGGGGCTTTACCCCCCACGGGCCCCCCTCACCCCTCCATGACTTATTGCCATCATCATATATACCGGTATTGCCAGCAGTGGGCAAATAATAGAAAAAATATCCGTCAAAATAGACAGGGAACTTAACCGCGAGAGATCGATCGGCAAGAATGTTAAGACCGGGCGTAGCACCATCACTGTTTACACTATGCGTAGTGGCGTCGGACCTTTACCATCATGTTCCCGTCTATTTTGACTGCCTTTGGATACAATAATATGTTGAGGGGGACCAGGGGGGCTTTGCCCACCCCCTCATCCCCCCATGACATATTGTCATCATCATATACAGTATATTGCCAGCAGAGGGCAAATAACCGAAACAAATCGCCGTCAAAATAGACGCGAAGTTAACCGCGACTATCGCCCTATGTAAATATGACGACCGTACACCCGCTAACTACATCCATCCCGATCGATCTATGTAAATATGACAACCGTACGCCCGGATACTACTTTCTTCCCAAAAGTGGGTAAGGATGTAATATTCTTACTTTCTTTTGATACTTTTGATATGTTCGCCACTCTTCTAGCGGCACCAAGGAGCGCGGCGCCTCTCGTTATGGGTGGTGATTTTGGTGTAGTAGACTGTTTGAAGCGACAGCTCGCTCCCTCGCGAGGATGGGCTCGTCGGCACTTTTTGCAGTTCGACATTGAGGGCTCTTGAAGTTGTCTAACGAGACGTCCCTCATGTCTCTTACTCGCCGTGGGAGTTTGTTGAAGAGACATGGGCCTCTGTGTGATAACCAGCCCTCTCGCAGAGAGCCCATAGCACCCCTGTTATTCATCCGGGGGATTTCACATTCCCAGCCTCTCCTATCACTGAATTTCATGACTATCGGAGTATGTAGGTTTGGTACTAAACCCTCTGCGATTTTCCACGTGTATATTATTAGGTAACGTTCTCTTCTACGTTCCAGCGAGACAGATTCAGTGCTCTTAAACGCTCCCAGTAGTGTAGATGTTTTATCGAACTTATATGCGAAGTGAAATTTCTTTGTACACTCTCTAAGTCATTTATTTCACCTGCTTTGTATGGGGATGTTAATATGCTACAGTATTCAAGCCGCGGTAGCACTAGAGATTTGAAGAGCGTTATCATAGGTAATTCACCGCGTGTTTTAAATGTACGTAGAATCCAGCCCGTTAGACGTTTCGCAGCCGCCACTTTGACCTGGTTATGTACTTTGAAACCCATATTTTCAGACATTAATACCCCAAGGTCTTTCACACTATCTTTCCGTTCTATTATGTGGTTAGATTCTGTTAAGTAATTTGTAATTTCTTTAACGCCATTATTATCTCCGTACCGGAGTCGGGCGTAACACCCGCCTTGTTTACACTACTCGCACGCTCGCGATTATATTACCGTCTATTTTGATTGCCTTGAGATACTATAATAGGGGGGCTTCTGCCCCCCCTCACCCCCCTCCCATAACTAAGTGTCATCATCATATATATTGCCAAAACAGCCAGAAGGGGGCAAGAAACAGTCAAAATAGACCACTGTGAATGTAATCGCGAGCGTAGGCCTACGACCTATGTAAACATGATGACCGTACACCTGGATATGATATCCTTCCCCAAAAATGTGTAGTTTTTATCTTTGAATTATATATACTGTACGCTGTACTTCAGTCGGAGTCTCGGAGACTCGGAGACAAGCTTGTACTGTACTGTAAATGTAAAATATCTAAAGTTGGAGTCGGATATTTTTTTCCCTGGCTCCACATTGCACAACACTGTTTTTTTCTGTTAAACTGGAGTTTGCAGTGCCAATTATATGACAGCATAAGTGGGATTGGATTTCCTTATCATCTTTCTTAGGAATATAATTAAAGTATTACTGTACCAGTACATTCCTAAAGTTTTCACTAATGTATTTATTCTTTCTTGCAGGCCAATGCCATGGCTTTGGACTGGCGGGGGGAATATGCGCTGCTTGCTGGGTAAGGTTTCTTCTTAGTATAGTAGTCCTAATGGTATTTTGGGTAATTATAGGGAATACGCTCGCACCCTTATGTTTCACGTTTTTTCCTCCAGATTTTGAGAAATGAGTGTTTTCATGGTCTTAGTTATAATTCCAATGTGGGATACACGATGGGTTGAGGGGGGCCTTTGCCCCCCCCCCCCCCCATGAATTATTGAAATCGTCATCTATGTTGCCAGCAGGGGGTAAATATCGATTATACTGCATACAGAAGGCGTTTGTAAACAGTGAGGATGCTGAACGAGCACTGAGATTGATTATAATTGGCATTTTTTCTATTAATATCGGATTTTTATAAATGTGATCAAAATTATTCTCCCACAGTGGATTATACATGAGTACAGTACAGTATAAGGATTCCATAGACCTACATTGTCCCTAATAAATTATGTATAATAAGACTGCGAGCCTACTCCCTGTAATTATCGTATTTTGTAAAGCTTATACTGTATTAATGTTTAAATATTCTAAGACAAAATATCCAACTAGGCTATATAATATATGTTAATTAGATTTACAGTACAGTACCGGTACTCACTCTTCTAATTGTATACTGTATTAATCAATATTGTTCTTAATTTACACCAATAACCCCCAAATAGGGGAGGTGTGGTGGAGTGGTCTTGCCACTGGCCTGGTAATCCAAAGGTCCCGGGTTCAAATCCCGATGTATCAATGGGAAGATATTATTGGGATGGAATTTGTGCTGTACCTAGTATCAGTGCATTACCACAAGCCCACCGAAACGTCAATAAAACACCCTCATTGTTCCCTGATTAAATAGCACTGTATGAATATTCCCATATTCAAAATATGCTATAGGGGTGCAATGCCTGGTGAGTTATCTGCTCAACAGGTGGCGTTGTGTGTGTGTAAGTGGGAGAGTCCGAGTGTAGGGGGTGAGACAGTGAAGCACGGGAACGAGGTGGCTTCAGAGATGGGGTCGTTTCGGGCCATGAGTGAGCACCGTGCCTCATGTGAAGGCAAGATGGCAGGTGCTCGTTGTACTCTACGTGCTTCACATGTCTCACTCCCTAGACTGGAACAAGACCTCACAGGCGTCACTGTTCATTGTAAAGCGGTGAATGTTAAGGCTCTCAGCCTATGCCCGAGAGGAAGTAAGTTGGAATAAAAAAAAAAAAATAAAAAAAATAAAAATAATAATAATGTGATCCTTACAGGATTCGAACCCAGGATACTATTCACAGTATTCAGAATTCTATATAATATTTATTAGAGTTCTCGGTTGAATTTGATATTGATGATACAGTACTTCGTAGTCAGTCTCTTTAAAAGACATATTTCATTGGAACATTATAACCATACTGTATACTGTAATGGAGGAGCTATAATAATAATAATAATAATAATAATAATAATATTTATTCAGTCAGCAATTTACAGAGTTGGTACCACATAGTTTGTTACAAATATGACATGTACCAGCCTTGCATAATTTCAACTAAGGATAGCCCAATAAGGCCGTTAGGCGTATTTCCATTGGGGTCCTTGTGGGATTAGGTTAGCTGGGGAAAAGGGGAGGATAAAGAAATAGATACTTTAGAGAAAGTATTTCTAGGGGGTTATTTTAAGATACCTTACATCCTATAGTAAATATCAGTAATCCATAATCAGTAATAATTTCAGTTTGGTTTGTCTATCTCTTATGTCGTATTTAGTAGTAGACATAAGCTTGGTGCTCCCTTCTCGCAGCTGTCCGGTTCAGGTGTTCCTTCAGGCTACGTCTGAAGGAATACAGTGTTCTCTTTTCACGGACTGACTGGGGTAGGTCGTTCCAGTCTTTGATGGCAGTGAAGAAGAATGTTTGCTTACCCTGTCCTGCTCTTGTTTTTCTTATTGTTTCTTCATTCCAGAGTTACCAGGAAGCATGCTTGTTATTTTATACAGTATTTTATAGCCAGATGTTCATCATCATCATCATTCATCTCTGATGTCTTGCTTCCAGTAACTTCCTCCTGGGAAACCCCTACTAAAGGATGGCCAATGGCCATGGCAGAAATGCCTTAAGGCTACTTTATTCAGACATGCTTCTTTTGCTCGTGCCACAATGCCCCTTCCGCTTGGAGAAACTTTTTTTCTTCAATATGTTTTCTTCAATATAAAGCACGTTTTTCAAAGGCACAAAGAGGTGACTGTTTGGTAATGTTTGGTCATTTTACCAGACAGAAGCATGTATCAGCCTCCCGAGATTCTTTGGTAGTGTCTGGTCAAGAACAAACACTACAGTACCATACACTGTGGGTGTGGCCAACGGTCGGGGGGCATGGCTCTGGTGACGTTCTAGGGACAGAATACAACCAATCAGAGCCGTGAAAACGTGGAACGGAATGAAACTACAGTATTCAAATATTAGACTGAAGGGAAGAGCTATTACCAAAACTGCATCATGCATTTACCTCAAACTTATTATTTTGAATAAATGAAAACCATTTGTATCCCTATATACTGTAGTTGGAAACAATAATAATGTTAAATTAAATTTAACAAAGTTTACACTGAATTATGATTCTAAATTAGATATACTGTATTGAAATATGAAAAGTCTGTTAGGAGAAAATTGCCTGTTTTTCAAACCAAAAAAGCTGTATGGTCCACAGTGTCTTTGAAAAATTCGTTTATAGTTTTTCACTTCTCCCACACTGTATAATAGGCTATGTGGTCTTCCACTACCAGCAATTCCACTCACTTTACATTCATAGATCTTTGTTTGCATTATGTCCTCATCCACTCTTTGTATGTGGCCGAACCACATCAAAGTAGGTTACCTCTTTATTCACTCAGCCAATCCACATTAAATGCCCAGAGCTTTCTCGTCCATTACCAGTATGTAAGACTCATATAAATACAGTACTTCCTTATTTCTTAGTTCATCACACTAGATATTATGCTGGTACAGGTACAGTATATGACTTCTGATGCACTATAGTCCATATTTTTCCAGCTGATACTAAATTGCCATCTCTCCATTCTGATTACTACTTTATTATCATGATTTTGTAGTGAAATATGTTGCTAATTGTGAAAACTTGGCAATAATATGACGCACAGACATAGCAGTATCAGATTTGTCCAGTAAGAATCATGAAATCTGATGCTAAAGGATTCAATTTAAGATCAGCTGGGAAAAAATAGACTATAGCTACAGTATCGATATCTTAATAAATAAAGGTCAATGTTTGTCTGTCTGTTTGTCAGTTACCCGACCTTTGTTACTAAACTCCTCCCACAGTTTTGGTGCCAGGTGGGAGTGTGGGGCACCGTTGGAAAGCCCAGACTTTGGAGATGGGTTTAGGCGAGTTTAGTGGAAATCAGAGACACTTTTGTTTAATAAATTTTTCGGCAGAACTTATGTAGTATACGGGAGCGAAAAAATTTGCCGTTTGGGGCAGAAGGAGGCCTCCGATCGAAAAGCTGTATGGAACGAAAGTTGTTCGCAGCTCCCCAAAATGGGGGTACGGATGAGGTCAGATCCAAAATCGGAGGTCATTTAGCGGCCGAAATCGAGGTCGCCGTTTAATGAGGCACAGGGAGGTCGAGGCCGGTGATTATGGTAGTAGTAGTATTGTGATGATTGTGGTAGTAGTGATTGATGATGGTGATTATGGTAGTAGAATTTAAACCCGGGCAACGCCGGGTACCACTCCTAGTACAGTATAAGTGTTTAATTACCAGGTTGTGTACAGTAGAATATAAAAGGCTTAACGTTCCTAGACTGATGGATAACTCGAATAATAATCTAATGCAGGTTGAAATGATTTACAGGCAGTTGCAAGAGCTACAGTATTATTAATATATGACCTACTACCCTCAGGCGTCGCACGTTAGCCCTCATCGCCCTAGACAAGCCCTCGGAGGTAGTGAAGCGTGTGAGCAGGACGCAGCAGAAGTATGATGTCACTGCTGCGGAGTGGAACCCCATGCAAGCTCAGGGACACACCTTTGTCCTGGCTGTGAGTATCTGTATCTTAAACACCTTAACACTATTTCATGCCACATTTTGGAGGGCTATTATAATATACTGCATATACTGTATACCGGTATATTTGTTTTGTCTTTATGTAAGAAGGTAACAAAAGGCAAAACTACCTGTAACGATTGTCTCCCCCAAATTGAAAGAGTGAATGAGCCATAATATACGTTAAGAGTTTAAATGTCTGAGCACATGGAGCTTGAAGCAGTTTAAGTCATAGGAAGAGGGAAAACTAGATTGTGAGATAGAGTTCCGGAGTTTACTTGTTGAGTGGAAAAAAGACTGGGAAAATTGATTCACCCTTGGGTTAGAGAGTTGGACAGAATAGGGTTGGGAATGTGTTGAAAGGAGGGTGCCACCTACTCTCCGTAAGGGAGAAGATAGCCTATACAGTACACTGAAAAATCTCTAGAGAACACTGATTATTGTAACAGCGGTAAAATAGTGAGAGATATGCAACATTGCGGCGTGTAGGAAGAGAATGTAGAGAATTAGTAAGAGGAGGTGAGTTAATTAGACAAAATGCTTTTAACTCTACCCTTCGAGAATTGCGGTATGGGTGGAACCTCCCCACACATGCGAACAGTACTTAATTCATTGGCGCACAGTACCCCTGCACAGACCAAGAAGCTGTGCGGGCCTGCGGTGGTGAAGAAGCCACGAAAACAGTTGAGCACACCTGGCTTCTGGGAAACTGTCTTCGTGGCGCAATGCATAAGTGTGTTGATTTTCGGTGTGAGCATCCTGGGTTCGAATCCCCGGACTGCCGCATGTGTTTGTTAATTTCATTAATCGAGTTTAGGAGTAAAGTTGGTTGGTGGAGAGAATATAATAATTCACAAAAGTGGTAATATTGTCTTTCCAAGAAAAATCAGAAGTAAAAGAAACACCATGAAAATTTGAGCAAAGACGAAGGGTTGATTTTGTGTGTTGTTGAAGAGTAAGGCATAGTCGTGTGGAATATTGTGACGGTTAGATAGATAGAGAAATTGAGTCTTGGAAGCATTGAAAGCAACTAGGTCATTTCTGCCCCAATTGGAAATAGATGCTAGATCAAAAGAAACTCTGCTATGTCCTCATCACATTTACTCTCTTTCCCCCCATTCTGATGATATATCCCACACGATAACTTGCTACAGTACCGGTAACATGACGTAACTTCGGACGCTCTAGAAAGAATATACGATGAACCACAGTTATGGGATAAATATATGATGTTATGGAAAAACAAGTCTAATAATAATAATAATAATAATAATAAGCATGTTACTTATTTCTCATAAGCGCCAATTTTTCCGAAGAATTCACTAGCGCTCGGAAAGAGAAAGAAAAAAGAACAAAATCAATACATCAAAAGAAGGCACACATTTAACAATCACTAGCAGTGGCAAAATAGCCTAAACTCTATAGCCATCTGTCATGACACCTCTCTC
The DNA here is from genome assembly GCA_032716605.1 of Paralithodes platypus. Taxonomy (NCBI): domain Eukaryota; kingdom Metazoa; phylum Arthropoda; class Malacostraca; order Decapoda; family Lithodidae; genus Paralithodes; species Paralithodes platypus. Next base: position 32,285,372 of record CM064541.1, on the reverse strand, counting down.
AAGATCATAGCTTCTCTCAAAGAGAAAAGTCTTAAGTTGTCTCTTGAAGCATTCAACAGAACTCAGTTGTCTCATGGACAGCGGCAACCTGTTATAAAACCTCGGAGCCATGTAGGAGAATGACCTCTCAAAGAAAGAAGACTCCTGGAAAGCCCTTGGTTCATCAAGACGAAAAGGGTCATTGTCATGACGCACAACTACACCATGGTGTGCCGGTGGACGCCTGAGCAGCTCCGCAAGGTACCTAGGCTCACCAAATTTGAGAACCTTAAAAGTCACCAAACACAACTTAAATTCTATTCTTGCTCTTACTGGCAGCCAGTGCAGTTCTATGTGAAGAGATGTAGTAGGAGTTCTAGGTGGAACACCAAAAATGAGTCTTGCGGCCCTGTTAAGAACAGACTGAACTTTCTTTAAAATATAATTTGGAAGACCCACCAACAGGGCATTGCAATAATCAACACGAGAGAAGACCAATGAGTGAACCAACGTCAGGAGGCAACGTCTGGTTATAAACGGCTTCACCAAATAGAGATTTCTGATGTGCAATTAACAACTTTTAACTTGCCTATCTGGTTTACATGCTCTTTGAAATCTAATCGGGAGTTCACATATACACCCAGATTTAGAACAGCGTTGGCCGGTCGCAGCTGAGATCCACCCACATTGATGGAGAGGGCACCTACTATATCATCAGCTCTTCTATTTCCTCGGATGATGAGAATATCAGTTTTACCATAATTTAGTTTAAGTTTTCTCGCTCTCATCCACTTCTTGATATCAGACATCAACAATTCCATCTTACTCCGTATATCAACTATATTTGTGATTCTCACATAAATCTGGGTGTCATCTGCATAAAAGTGAAAGGTGACATTATGTGCACAAAGCAGAAGAGACAAACTGCTAATATAAATTATAAATAGGATAGGACCTAAAACTGATCCCTGCGGAACACCATACTGCAGGGGTGTCGAGTCCGAGACCACTTGATTTACCATCACACTCTGGGATGAACACAAATGACACAAAGTTGGCAGCCAACTCAGCATCGGGTACAGAAGGCCTTAAGCTGACTCTTGTTTTTCCAAGTAAACTGTATGTTTGCGGTGTTCTTCCATAATGCAGAGTAATTTTTCCATAACTGTAGCTTACATATTTTTATCCAGAAATGTCCGAATGCAGTCTTGGGTGTAGTGAGAGAGGAGGGTCACGTCCGTCGCGGTCCGGGATTTTTCGACTATGCCGCGGGATACTGGTGATTAAACTTTCAAAAAATCACACACAAAAACAAACGTAGTGTCGCGGTCCTGTGAAGTGCAAAATCGAACCGATTGATAAAATATCTGGAGAGATATACACGTTTTGGAGAAAAAAATCTGTTAACTCCTACAGCAGTGCCACGGCGCCAGGCCCATGAGGCATAGGCAAGGCGGGTGGAAAGAAGAAGGGAAAGAAAAAAACGTTACGTCCCAAAGCAAAGTGTTAGCTATATAGTCCTATGAAATCAAACAGGGCTATGGGAAAAGAGGAAGCCTAAGTTAAAAGTGATAGCGAACATCGTATATCACGTAAATAAACTAGGAAAGTATAATACAGAGAAGTAAGGTCAGGGGAACTTTTAACTTTTAGCTTGGGAACAGGACGTATGCTGCAAACAAAATACCCTCGGTGACCGCAAAGACCATAAACACATATATCCCCTCGCTCTCCTGGACACGTCCCCTCCCCCTATACGATTTTACCAAAAGCGAAACTTAACCTCGACAGAAAAGGGTATCGACAAAACAAATATCGTAAATAATAGCAAACAGAGAAAAACAATATGTAAACAAATTAAATCAGTGCAGATTATTTCTCGACCATATCGCAGGTTAGTAGTGACATTATTGGAGAGAAAGATCTCCCACGCAACCAAATGTGGTGAAAATTCGAACCTGAGCAGTGTTGAATCAAGTTGATAGGTAAAACATGAAAATTAAAATAGATACTATACAGTAGGGTCCCGCATAAAACGTGTTCAGATAAAACGAGTCTCGATTAAAACGAGCGACCTAAAATATTAATATTTAATTTTCGATCAGAACGAATGTGATCACATAAAACGAGTCCGCCGCCAAAGTGGGGCAAATCCGAGGAGTTTTTATATAGAGCGCCGAAATATCGTAGAAACCGTACGAAATATCGTACTGGTATGGTTACAATCTACATAGGGCAGACAGAATGCATAGATCACATGGAGGTGTAGCCTTGTACATCCATGACTTACTGATATGTACTGAATTCCTAAATAACAGTAATGAAGTGGTGGAATTACTTGGAGTTAAAATAGAATCCCTAAATTTAGCAGTTATTGTTACATACAGGCCTCCAGACTCATCCCGAGAAGAATTAAAAACCCAGCTCAACAAAATAAAATCAGAAGTGGAAACCCTGGGGAACCTGACACCAAATATTATATGGCTAGGAGACTTTAACCTACCAAACATTAAATGGAGACAACTAGAAAACCAGTTAGTGGCAAATAACACCGGAGAAGCAAATACTAATACGAGAGAGCTTTTTGAACTTTGCGATTTTTTTAGTCTTACCCAACATATTGCTGAACCCACACGGGAAAACAATATCTTAGACCTGGTCTTCACTAACAACGACTCTCTAGTACACAGCATTAACATATCGGACACAACATACTCAGATCATAAATTAATTGAGATCAAAACAACCTTAGAAAGTGTACAGACAACCTCAGAATCGAGAACAAAAACCGGCCCCTTCAGTAAATTTAACTTCAATAACAAAAACATTAGGTGGGAAGAGGTAAATCAAGAAATGGAGGAAATAGACTGGGAAGATTTAATGAATAACCTGACACCAGCAGAATGTCTAGTCTTAATAACAGAAACCATGACCCAAATCTGTTGTTGTTGTTGTTCCCTAAGCTGCCTGGCCGAACAGCCCCGAGTCCCTGAGGAAGGCCATGGCCACGATCGGGCTTTCCCACAGAGCTCTCATTGAGTGTAGATTGTGTTGTTGGCGTAAGTGGTTGTGTGAAATGCAGTCTTCTATGATGTGTTTAATGGTATGGGGCGCTGTGTTACATCCCGGGCAGGCGTCGACAACGGAGTCATCCAGTCTCTTCTGATAGCTCAGGAGAGCTGGATGGTGTCCGCATCTCAACCTGGCCAGGTGGACTCTGTCCTCGCGAGGAAGGGAGGATTCGGAAGGATGGATTTCGGGAGGTCGTGCATGCAGCTGCGTGTTGTCTGTGAGTGAGTGGATGGATCGGTGAGAGATATGAGTATGGATGTGCTTCTGGAAGTTGGTTCGGGGTGGGCAGGGAGGGAGAGAGGACAATAATTGTGTGTGATACCGTGTGCTGGGTGTTGTTTTGATATTTCTTGGTGTCTGTGGGTGTGTTGCCATGTAGTTTAGTGGGTGGTCTTGGTTCATGGAGGCTGCTGCCAGGAATTGAGTGCCTCTCATGTCCAGATGGTCTTTGACTTTGAGGATTTTGGTTTCTTGATGTAGGTGATCTGTGGGTGCAGTAGCTGTGCAGCCTGTAATGATCTTCAGGGCTTTGTTTTGAATAGTCTGTAAGGTCTTATCATGTGTTTCAGCTAGGTTAGAAGCCCAGGCTGGGCTTGCGTATTCCATCACTGATCTTATGTATTGTTTATATACTGTGGTGGTAGTTTCTTTGTTGTGTCCAAATTTTGTGTGAGCAAGTGACCTGAGGGCGTTAAGTCTGGGTGTCAGTTTCTTTTTAATGTTTGTGGTGTTCTGTTTGAATGTCATATGAGTATCATATGTTACTCCTAGGATTTTGGGTGTGTGTGTATGTGTTAGGGGTGTGTTGTTTATGGTGAGTTGAGGGATGTATTCGTGTTCTGTCCAACTTGTGAGCAGGGTTGCGGTGGATTTGGCTGGGGCTAGATTAAGTCTGTTTGTAGTGCACCAGCCATGTAGTGTGTTGAGATAGGGTTGAAGGAGATCTGTTGCTCTTTTTGGGTCATGGTGTATGCATGTGAGTGTTATGTCATCTGCATAGGAGGCTAAGTTTATTTGGGGCGTATTGGGTGTAGTTATATCGTGCATGTACAAATTGAAGAGTGCGGGCGATAGGACGGATCCTTGTGGGACTCCGTTTGGAAAGTTTCTGATTTTAGATGACTGACCGGCAAAAGATACGTGTGCACATCTGCCTGCTAGGAAGTTGGCCAGCCACCTTTTTGTGTTGTTGTGCATGTTTGTGTTGTAGATTTTGTTTGTTAGGTTGTGGCGGGGGATGGCATCGAAGGCTTTACTAATGTCGAGTGTGGCTAATAGTGATCTGTGTGGTGGTCTAGCTGAGTTGATGCCGTCGAAAGCTCTTTGTGTAAGGTCTGTGAGAAGAGTGTTTGTGGAGTGCAGTGGCCTAAAGCCATGTTGTGTTGGAGCTAGGGGTAGGTCAGGTGTAATTAGTTGTAATACTAGGCGTTCCATGACTTTGGAGGGGCAGCAAAGGAGTGTGATGGGGCGGTGCGAGGAGGGTAGCGTGGGGTCTTTGTTGGGTTTGGGGAATGTGATGATGATACCATGCTTCCAAATGTCTGGTATTGTGTTGTGTGAATAGCTGTAGTTTGATATGTTAGTGAGTGCTTGTATGCCTTGTGGTCCCAGGTGTCTGAGGTGTATGTTGCTTATGTTGTCTAGGCCACAGGCGGGTGAGTGCTTGAGATTGTTGATGATATGCTTTGTCTGGTGATTGGTCAAGGGTGTATAGTCAGGGTCTGTGGGGAATTGTCTCTTACGTCGGATGACACGTCGGTCGTCTTTGTGAGGTTTTAGGTGGCTGACATGTGAGAAGTGATTGATGAGAGTGTTTGCTTGTTGTTTACATGAAGGAGTAGAGTCTGTTGTTGTGATTGCAGCATGTGATGGTGTTCTGTTGCTGTTGGAAAGTGTGATGCTGTTTAGTGTTTTGTAGAGTTTTTTTGGGGTTTTTTTGTGATCAAGTGTTTGTAGGAAGTTATTCCAATTTAGTTTTTGTTGTTCTTGTATTTTGTTGTTAGTTTGGGTGTTGAGTGCTTGAATTTGTTGTGTGATGTCTCGTGTGTGGGGTGCTGGGGAGTGTTTCAGTATGTCGCGTTGTCTGATGAGGTTTTGAATTTCTGGAGTAAAGTTGGGGTTGTGTCTTTTTCTGTTACCTCTTGGAATGTGTTTCTTGTCAGCATTTTGGATAGTTTTATTGAGTATGTGTACAGCATTGTTGATGTTAGTGATGGGTGTACTGTTTAGAGTTGTTGTTGTTGTTGTTCCCTAAGCTGCCTGGCCGAACAGCCCCGAGTCCCTGAGAAAGGCCATGGCCACGATCGGGCCTTCCCACAGAGCTCTCATTGAGTGTAGATTGTGTTGTTGGCGTAAGTGGTTGTGTGAAATGCAGTCTTCTATGATGTGTTTAATGGTATGGGGTGCTGTGTTACATCCCGGGCAGGTGTCGACAACGGAGTCATCCAGTCTCTTCTGATAGCTCAGGAGAGCTGGATGGTGTCCGCATCTCAGCCTGGCCAGGTGGACTCTGTCCTCGCGAGGAAGGGAGGATTCGGAAGGATGGATTTCGGGAGGTCGTGCATGCAGCTGCGTGTTGTCTGTGAGTGAGTGGATGGATCGGTGAGAGATATGAGTATGGATGTGCTTCTGGAAGTTGGTTCGGGGTGGGCAGGGAGGGTGAGAGGACAATAATTGTGTGTGATACCGTGTGCTGGGTGTTGTTTTGATATTTCTTGGTGTCTGTGGGTGTGTTGCCATGTAGTTTAGTGGGTGGTCTTGGTTCGTGGAGGCTGCTGCCAGGAATTGAGTGCCTCTCATGTCCAGATGGTCTTTGACTTTGAGGATTTTGGTTTCTTGATGTAGGTGATCTGTGGGTGCAGTAGCTGTGCAGCCTGTAATGATCTTCAGGGCTTTGTTTTGAATAGTCTGTAAGGTCTTATGATGTGTTTCAGCTAGGTTAGAAGCCCAGGCTGGGCTTGCGTATTCCATCACTGATCTTATGTATTGTTTATATACTGTGGTGGTAGTTTCTTTGTTGTGTCCAAATTTTGTGTGAGCAAGTGACCTGAGGGCGTTAAGTCTGGGTGTCAGTTTCTTTTTAATGTTTGTGGTGTGCTGTTTGAATGTCATATGAGTATCATATGTTACTCCTAGGATTTTGGGTGTGTGTGTATGTGTTAGGGGTGTGTTGTTTATGGTGAGTTGAGGGATGTATTCGTGTTCTCCTGTCCAACTTGTGAGCAGGGTTGCGGTGGATTTGGCTGGGGCTAGATTAAGTCTGTTTGTAGTGCACCAGCCATGTAGTGTGTTGAGATAGGGTTGAAGGAGATCTGTTGCTCTTTTTGGGTCATGGTGTGTGCATGTGAGTGTTATGTCATCTGCATAGGAGGCTAAGTTTATTTGGGGCGTATTGGGTGTAGTTATATCGTGCATGTACAGATTGAAGAGTGCGGGCGATAGGACGGATCCTTGTGGGACTCCGTTTGGAAAGTTTCTGATTTTAGAGGACTGACCGGCAAAAGATACGTGTGCACATCTGCCTGCTAGGAAGTTGGCCAGCCACCGTTTTGTGTTGTTGTGCATGTTTGTGTTGTAGATTTTGTTTGTTAGGTTGTGGCGGGGGATGGCATCGAAGGCTTTACTAATGTCGAGTGTGGCTAATAGTGATCTGTGTGGTGGTCTAGCTGAATTGATGCCGTCGAAAGCTCTTTGTGTAAGGTCTGTGAGAAGAGTGTTTGTGGAGTGCAGTGGCCTAAAGCCATGTTGTGTTGGAGCTAGGGGTAGGTCAGGTGTAATTAGTTGTAATACTAGGCGTTCCATGACTTTGGAGGGGGAGCAAAGGAGTGTGATGGGGCGGTGCGAGGAGGGTAGCGTGGGGTCTTTGTTGGGTTTGGGGAATGTGATAATGATACCATGCTTCCAAATGCCTGGTATTGTGTTGTGTGAATAGCTGTAGTTTGATATGTTAGTGAGTGCTTGTATGCCTTGTGGTCCCAGGTGTCTGAGGTGTATGTTGCTTATGTTGTCTAGGCCACAGGCGGGTGAGTGCTTGAGATTGTTGATGATATGCTTTGTCTGGTGGCTGTTTAGAGTTGTGAAGTGTTGTTCTGTCTCATTTGTGAATGCTTCCCAGTTAGCTCTTTTATAATTGGTGTATGTGTGTTTGTGGCTAGCTGGGGTGAGTCTGGTTTTGGTGGTGATAATGATCGGGAGGTGGTCAGAGCCTAAGGTTCTGACCACCCTCCAGGATGTTGTGGGGGCGAGTTCTGGGGAGCAAAAGGTGATGTCTGGAGATGATGGGTTATAGAGGGCTTGGTGAGGAATATGGGTATGTTGATGGATGTCGTTAAGGATGATGAGGTTATCGGTTTGGTTTTGTAGTACCAGCCCAAATCTGTAGCCACCATATACCTGCAAGACAAACAAAACGAAGAAGCAAACAAGATCGGGAAAGGAGGAGGCTGTACAGAAGAAGAAAATTACTCGCACAAAGACGCACACATCAAAATCTACAGGATAGGCAAAAGGCCGAAATAGATAGAGAAATTGTGGAAATTGAACAAAGGCTAAGAATATCATGTGAACTACAACATATGGAAGAGGAGAGGAAAGCTATTGCAGGTATAAAGGAAAATTCCAAATACTTCTTTTCATACGCCAAACAAAAGGCTAAAACAACATCAAACATCGGCCCACTGAGCAAAGGGGACGGCTCTTTCACAGGGGACAAAAAGGAAATGAGCGAACTCTTAAGCAGGCAGTATGAAATGGCATTCAGTGAGCCTGATGAAACAAAAGTCATCAGAGACCAAAATATATTTTTCATGGAAACCTCCCCCACGGAAACCCCCCAGATGCTGGATATTGATTTCGGTCCAAAAGACATAGAAGAGGCCATTTCCAACATGCCATCCCACTCGGCACCAGGCCCGGACTCATGGAATTCGATCCTAATGAAGAAATGTATGGAAAACCTCTCAAAACCCCTGGCTATAATGTGGAGAAGGAGTCTAGACACTGGTGACATACCAGATAGCTTGAAAAACGCAATAATTGCCCCACTGCATAAAGGAGGGAGTAAATCACTACCAAAAAACTACCGCCCGGTAGCTCTAACCTCTCACATCATTAAAGTTTTCGAGCGAGTCCTGCGAAGCAAAATTTCAACATTCATGGAGGCAAATGAACTACACAACACCGGTCAACATGGGTTCAGAGCGGGAAGATCATGTCTCTCACAACTTTTGGAACACTATGACAAAATTCTTAAAGCGCTAGAAGAAAAGAAAAACGTGGATGTCATTTACACCGATTTTGCTAAGGCATTTGATAAATGTGACCATGGTATAATAGCCCACAAACTGAAAGCAAAAGGTATAACTGGGAAAATCGGACGGTGGATATATAATTTCCTCGTAAACCGGAAACAATCAGTAGCAGTAAACCAAGTCACATGTGAGCCTTCGGATGTCAAAAGCTCAGTGCCCCAAGGAACAGTGCTAGCGCCCCTTCTGTTCCTCATACTAATTTGCGACATAGATACCAACACCAGACACAGTACGGTGTCGTCTTTTGCTGATGACACAAAATTAAGCAAGATAGAGACGATTAATATGAAGGGTGTGCCTGGAAGTGTGGTGGGAGGGCTTGTGGCTTTGGCTCCGCTGCATGTCTGCCTGCCGAGATCGGAACCTCTCCGGGTGGTCAGGGGCCAGGGGAGTGCTGGAGCGACCTTGGTAACCCTGGTCTCTGGGTCTTCTCCTGGGTGACCTGGATGTGTGAGAGTTTGTGTTTTTTATCTGTGTTTATTTTTTTGTTTTATGTTGTTTTTGTGTTTTCCCTGTTCTTGCTCTGTCTTGAGTCGGCTACCCCCAAAATGGGGATTGGGCCTGAGCATATAGATAGATAGATAGATAGATAGTAAACACACAAGAAGACACGGGCCGACTGCAGGAAGACATGAATGTAGTGTTCCAGTGGACCACGGAAAACAACATGCAATTCAATGAAGAAAAATTCCGATTAATACGGTACGGAGATAATAATGGTGTTAAAGAAATTACAAATTACTTAACAGAATCTAACCACATAATAGAACGGAAAGACAGTGTGAAAGACCTTGGGGTATTAATGTCTGAAAATATGGGTTTCAAAGTACATAACCAGGTCAAAGTGGCGGCTGCGAAACGTCTAATGGGCTGGATTCTGCGTACTTTTAAAACACGCGGTGAATTACCTATGATAACGCTCTTCAAATCTCTAGTGCTACCGCGGCTTGAATACTGTAGCGTATTAACATCCCTATACAAAGCAGGTGAAATAAATGACGTAGAGAGTGTACAAAGAAATTTCACTTCGCATATAAGTTCGATAAAACAGCTACACTATTGGGAGCGTTTAAGAGCACTGAATCTGTACTCACTGGAACGTAGAAGAGAACGTTACCTAATAATATACACGTGGAAAATCGCAGAGGGTTTAGTACCAAACCTACATACTCCGATAGTCATGAAATTCAGTGATAGGAGAGGCTGGGAATGCGAAATCCCCCGGATGAATAACAGGGGTGCTATGGGCTCTCTGCAAGAGGGCTGGTTATCACACAGAGGCCCACGTCTCTTCAACAAACTCCCACGGCGAGTAAGAGACATGAGGGACATCTCGTTAGACAACTTCAAGAGAGCCCTAGATGTCGAACTGCAAAAAGTGCCAGACGAGCCCATCCTCGCAAGGGAGCGAGCTGTTGCTTCAAACAGTCTACTGCACCAAATCACCACCCATAACGAGGGGCGTCGCGCTCCTTGGTGCTGCTAGAAGAGTGGCGAACACATCATAAGGTATCATAAGCTAAGGTATAGCCCCCGTCCGAAGCTAGGGCATTTCACGGTACTTATTTCTATAGGTTCAGGAACTTGTATAGCGAGGCCGGTCCTTAGTGATCTTGGCCCCATTCAATGTTCTTTCCTCTCACTAAAACATTACGCTTTCCATAATGCAGTTGGGTCTGAGTACATGATTAGATTGATATCCAAAATTTGAAAATGGATATTAATCTTAATCGTGTACTCAACCTTTAACTGTGTTGGTGGTGTAATGGTTTAGGTGCTTATGTTCTGGGTGTGGTGTCCCGAGTTGGAATCCCGGGAGGACCATATGCTCTCATTAGTTTATTCAAGTACATTGGGATTTGTAATTGATGATTAATGTTAAAAACGGGGTGTTACTTATTTAATTGTTACACCTTCCGGGAAGATCCTGTGTAGCGGGTACTAACTGTTTTTCAGATGCCTACTTTAACCTAACCGAACCTAACCTAACCTAACGTAACCTAACCTAACCTAACCTAACCTAACCTAACCTAGTATATTAGTGTACTATTTATGAATGTAAAATGTAAAAATATATTGTTACCAAATTATTGAGATATATATACACGGTTGCCCGGTGCACAGGATTATAGCCTACCCACCGTCCTTTCAGTCTGGGGAGCGCGCAGAGATTTGCCAGTGGAGCGATGGTACCCTGAACAGCCTGACCTCCCTCAAGTCCCACACCCGCACCATCACGGACCTCAACTGGCACCGCTTCCACCCACACCTGTTGGCCACGTGTTCTATTGATACCTTTGTGCACATATGGGACACCCGTGAGTCCAGGAAACCAGTGGCATCGCTGTCGTCCATAGGTAAGGTGTAGTAGTAGTAGTAGTAGTAGTAGTAGTAGTAGTAGTAGTAGTAGTACAGTCAGACTCCCCAAAGCGCGTCTATATGGGCGGCAAAGTGTGGCGCGTATTGGGAATTCGCGTAATAGGAATAACATAACTTATGGAAAAAATACATATGAGCGGCAGCCCGCCCGAGACACACATTTTCTGCAATTCTCAATAAAAATCAATAATTAATCCCCTTCGGGGATCACGGCGTCAGGCAATAGATAGATAGATAGATATCTGGCGGCATCTGGTAGTTGACTGTCTTGCAAATTTCGCGCCTTCCAGTATTGTGATGACGTCATAGATTCTGATAGTTGTCAGGCAACAGAAATTTATCTTTAACTTGACCCAATTTATTTTTTATGTTAGGGGCAAATTTAAGGATATTCCCAATAATGGTGTATTACTAGAGCATTTAATGTTCTGCTGAATAACTTATCTCACTTTTTTTCATCTTTGTGTAATTCTCCTTTAACCCTTTCAAGCTCCATTACGCATTTCTGTTCTGTTTTCTGGCTACTATTAGATGATTTTATTCAGATTAGTAATGGTATATGGAAGTCAAAGGGTTGATTGAGATAGTATTTACCCTTTTAATACCCACAGATCCTTTCTAAGCGGCATAAAATCGTCTAATGATAGCCAAAACAAACTGCTAAAACGCGTCCGAGCTTCAAGGGGTTAATCAGTGCCAACATAAAGTCCTAACCTAACAGTTCAGTACAGTACTTGTAGAGTTGGCACTGGATGAGACTGCCCAAAGACTCTCCAGTGTCACTTAATTCCACCTTTAATTCAGCTTAGTGGTTCACACAATAGGGCGGGTGCCCAACCCCGAAAGGAGTTGAAATAGGGGAGCTATCCCCCCGCCAAAGGTGGCTTTCTAGCTGATGCTGAGAGGATTGGGTTCTAGTCATGTGGTGATGGGCTGGTCTATCCGAGTGAGAACTGAGCGATCTCTGCCATACCCATAGCTTACTCTGACTGTTCCTTTTACTTATATATCTTCTAGATCTCAAGTGGCGGCGTCTTTTCCGTGGATTGACCTCCCTACTGCCAACCTAGAAGTTGGCAGATTGGGAGCCAAAGCATCACATTTTTCCCTTACCCCTCAACTTTCCCTTCATAATTGCTGAGGGGCACAGGGCCTTGGGTGGGGCTTTGGTTTCCCGAGCGTTTCCGCACCCTCCTCAGCTCCCTGCCTTGGAGTGGCTTCGGTCACCCGGGCTTTGTTAGTGGTAAGCAGGGAGGATTTTGTGGGGGCGCTCGTTTATGGCCTTGGCCTTGCTCGAGACCTTGGGGCTGTTCGGTCAGACAGCCTGGGGAACAACAACAACAACAACACAATATGTATCACTATGATAAGGTTAAGGGGAGATTTCCACTTGAGGGAGTTTTTTCTTGACTCCTTTCTCCCTCATGTTTAGCCCCATTGCTTTTCTAATTTTAAGACGTTCGCCCCATTATTTTGATGATTTTAAGAACTTTCAACCCATTTCTGTCAATTTTAAGACCTTTCGTGCAATTTAGGTGTCGATTTTATCCTGGCCAGTGGTAGCGAGCCTGTAATTTAAGAGGAACTGGCTTTCAGCCGGGACATTTTTCTACCGAAAACTGTACAAATTTATCTTGAAAGGGGCTCAAGGGGGTGTAATCTTAAGCTTGATGGATATCTAGAGACCAAACTAAAAACCTCCCCTTAACCCTTCCTCCCCGGGCTGTCTTACCCAATGACGGTCGCCCCTACCCGGGCCATATGGCTGAAAAACGTCTAGGCCTAGGCTACCGTATTTATGTTTATTTTCACTGCTAGAACTTTCCCACTCATCTATAATCGTAGTGCGGTTTTCAATCTGTATTTTGGCATTGAGTAGAGCTCTGTAAGTCAACTGGTTCAGTTGTGATGACGATTTCAGTGGAGCCAATATTGCAGAGATGTTGCCAATATGGGGGCTTTTTAGACACTAATTTCGTCATGACGTCAGAACAATAACATTGAGGAGTCTTCTTCTTGTTTTCGGAGGTGCGGTGACGAACGCTTGGGTTTGTTGACATACGTCGTACGCACGGCGTTCAGACCAAGCTTAATTAGGCTATTAAGCTCATGCCTTAGATAAGGCATACCGGGTAGCGGCCCTTCTTTCGTGCTGTCCTTACCTAAGGCAGACCGGGTAGGAAGGGTTAACCCTCCAGCCACGGCTATGTATTATATATATATATATTCCCCGAAACCCGGGTGTTTTGGCCGAAAAACGCCTAGCCTAGGCTACCGTATCTTTGTTATTCTGACTGCTTCTGCATTCCCGCGCATCCCCAAGCGTAGATGTGTTTCTTACCTGTACAATGGCGTTAAGTAGAGCTCTCTAAGTCAACTGGTTAAGTTGTGATGATGATATCATTGGAGATAACTTTATGGCAAAAACAGCCACTTTACACTACTTTTCGATACTTAACAACAACATACAGGCACACACGAACAAGCGACGCTCCTTCTTGTGGCCGGAGATGCGGGGCGTTGGTCCAGCCGGCTGTTGTTTACATGCGTCGGACCGACGCCTCCCACACCAAGCTCACAGGCTTTCAACCACTGGGCGTTAAATAGCCCTTCTGGGCAGCTCTGATATGCTTTTTTATGGGCGTTAAAGAGCCCTTCCGGGAACGAAGGGTTAATGTGATGCTAAAGTTGGGAGGGGAATTTGATTATTACCGGTATGTATCTTTAGGTGAAGCCATTGATTTCGGGGGCTGATAAGTGATTGGTGCTTCTGAATGCTTGTGTGCTTGGTTATTGTGGGTGAACTGTTATGTGTTCTTGTCCTGTCACCTCTTTTTCCTTTCTCGAGTCTTTTGCTGATCCTCCCTACCCCTTGTGAGAGTAAGGCCGGTATCACACGAGAGCTTTTTTAGTCAACATTCGATGATCAACATTTTTCTGGCAACATTTCTGGAATATTTTGCACTGGTATAGGAAACTAGACTGGTGATAGCTGAATTTACATAACCGAAATATTGTAATTGTCGACCTCATAAGCTGCCAGACCAGTGTTGAGGATAAATGTTGAGGGAAAAGCGCTCGTGTGATACCGGCTTAACCCGTCCAGCCCCAGCGACGTGTCTTGTGCGTCGCCTATGTATGTAACGCACAGCCCCAGCGACGCGTCTGACGAGTCACCCTAATTGCTCCGACCGTAACCTCAGGTGTAGCTTCTCGAGAGGGCTCAGATTTGTATGGGAACTGTGTACGTATCCCACGCAACCGTGCCGATGGTTGAAAACTCTCAAAGTCCCCGTGCGTGCGCGTGAGCGCGCAATAACCTGTTTTTTGGGGGAAATTGCCTTCAATTTTTTACTCTTGTAAAATACGTTTTCGGGGGCTCTGTAGGACCATTTTTTAAGCTTTTTGAGCGTTTTTTCGTGGTTTTTCCTTCATTCCTAACCCATTCGCTATTGTTTCTGGAATAAAACAATTTTTTGAAAACGGTCCGGGTTCTGGTGAACAAAAAATAAAAAACTAGGCGGGGCTCCACGGGTTAAGGGTCGGCCACTGACTGACTGACTGACTCTATCTTTATTATTTTTATTAACCCGCCGAGTGCCAGCCAATTTTGACGGTGTGCTTCTGCCAGTGCCAGATTTTTTTTTTTTTTTTTTTTTTTTTTTTTTTTTTTTTTTTTTTTTTGCTAAATCTATCAAGTTGGGAGAGAAAGGAAGGATAATGGTAAAAAAAACACTCCCCTCACCAGAAATCAGGTCCCCGATGGTCCCGAAGTAGCTGAAAAAAAGACACTATAGACTACAGAGACTTTTATGGTATCGGAATGTATGGGTGGGAGGGTGGTTTTGGGGTTGGTGGGGGGAAGGTAGAAGGGTAATTGACTTGTGTTACACATATGAAGCCGATTGGTGAGGTAGTTTCGCCACCACGGATTTTCCTTTTTTTCCTTTCTACGCTGGAAGTGGGTGGTGGGAGGTGGTTGGGGGTGTGGTGGAGGGAAGGCAGAAGGGTAAGAGACTTGTCATACAAATATAGAACCGATTGGTCCAATCGTTTCGCCGCCACAGATTTTCCTTTTTTTTCCTTCTGACGGGACCGACAGTCAGCAAGTGGGTGGGAGGAGGGATTTGGGATTTTTGTGGTGGGTAGCCAAAAGGGTAAGGTACATGTGGTAAAAATATGAAAGCCATAGGTGCAGTCGTTTCGCTGCTACAATTTTTTTTCGGCGAGGACGTATATATACGTCCCTGGCACTGGGCGTGACAACACCCTAGGACGTATACAGTATATACGTCCCTGGCACTCAGCGGGTTAAGCGTTGTTTCCACATAGCGATTTTTATAAGTTTTTGTTTTTTTACTGCGTTCTTCTAAGCGATTTTGATAAGTTTTTGTCTTTTTACTGCGTTCGTCTAAGCGATTTTGATAAGTTTTTGTCTTTTTACTGCGTTCGTCTAAGCGATTTTGATAAGTTTTTGTCTTTTTACTGTATTCGTCTAAAGTTTTGGTGTGTTTATTTTGCAAGTTTTACATTATAATTCTCAGCCGGAGCCTCACAAGTCAAGTGGAACAAGCTGAACCCAAACTTCCTAGCGTCCGGCCATGACTGTGATATAAGAGTGTGGGACAACCGTAAGACCAACCAACCAGCCCAGTACATTGCCGCCCACCTCTCCAAGATCCAGGGACTTGACTGGTCACCCAACCATGAGAATCAGCTGGTCACTTCCTCTAATGTAAGTTATGTCATTAACCCCTTCAGCACCATGACGTATTTTTCATCACATTCTGGTTACCATTAGGCGAGTTTCTTTTGTTTGTACTCTACCTATACTACTCAAATGGGTTAACCCTCTCACGACCATAGGACGCAGAGGTTGCCAGATTAGCAATAAGAAGTAGATTACTCTCACTGTTATAATTACCTCTCCAAAATTAGTTTTCTGCCCACAGCTAACTCAAAGACAACTGCAGAGGTTGAAGTAAACAAACTAAAGGTTTATAGATACCCCTGACGGTAACAAAGGATTTAAAGTATCCCTAATAGGCTCAAAAATCGCGTCAGGATGTGAGACGGTTAATAGGATTTCAGTAAACTCTCTTAGTAACATAGGTCCTTCTGAAACTGCATAAAATTGTCTAATTTAAGCCAGACTCAAAGGTAAAAAGACGTCATGGTACTGAAGGGGTTAACTGTCTTGATGGTGTACCGGTAATAGTTATAGTGTGTAAGATCTGTATGTGATATCATGGGTTTGAATCCTGGGATGATCACATGCTATCATTAATTTCATTTGGGGGGTTATTGGTGTTCAGAACGATGTTAAAAATAATAGTCTTATTTGTGTGGTGTTTGGAATGATATACAGTAGAACAAAGGTAGGCAAGCTTGAATACTTTTTGTATCAGAGGCAGGGTATTTAAAACTTGTATGTATAGGCAGGGATATTGTGGAATGGTTATTTGCAGAAAAGACTAGCATAAAACTTGTTCAGGAAATTTAACAGATTGTGGTTGTTGTTGTTGTTGTTGTTGTTGTTGTTGTTCCCTAAGCTACCTGGCCGAACAGCCCCGAGTCCCTTAGGAAGGCCATGGCCACGGTCGGTCTTTCCCACGGAGCTCTCAAGGAGTGTAGATTGTGTTGTTGGCGTAAGTGTTTGTGTGAAATGCAGTCTTCTATGATGTGTTTAATGGTATGGTGTGCTGTGTTACAACCTGGGCAGGTGTCGACGACGGAGTCATCCAGTCTCTTCTGATAGTTCAGAAGAGCTGGATGGTGTCTGCATCTCAGCCTGGCCAGGTGGACTCTGTCCTCGAGAGGAAGGGAGGATTCAGAAGGATGGATTTCGGGAGGTCGTGCCTGCAGCTGCGTGTTATCTAGGAGTGAGTGGATGGAACGGCGATAGATATGAGTATGGATGTGCTTCTGGAAGCTGGTTTTAGGTGGGCAGGGAGGGAGAGAAGATAGTATTCGTGTGTGATAGCGTGTGCTGGGTGTTGTTTTGATATTTCTTGGTGTCTGTGGGTGTGTTGCCATGTAGTGTAGTGGGTGGTGTTTGTTCGTGCAGGCTGTTGCCAGGAATTGAGTGCCTCTCATGTCCAGATGGTCTTTGACTTTGAGGATTTTGGTTTCTTGATGCAGGTGATCTGTAGGTGTAGTAGCTGTGAAGCCTGTTATGATTTTTAGAGCTTTGTTTTGAATAGTCTGTAAGGTCTTATGATGTGTAATCTAGTTTTGTCATAGCCTTATCATGAAAGCTGAATATGTACTTTATATTTTTCAGGATTGTACCGTGAAATTTTTTGACATCACGAACCCTCGAAAGGCAGAGAATTCCATCAGCACCTTGTCTCCCGTGTGGCGAGCCAGATACACTGTGAGTGGATTGATTATAGTTGATTTCTTTTCAACTGACGGTATATTGTAAAGTTCCCATCAAGATTTCTCAGTTATTTTGAAGATTTTGTAGTGAATTATGGTGCTAATTATATCAACTTGGTCTTTATATGATGCTGAGACATGGTAGTTTCATATTTTTCCATTAAATATCAAGAAATTAGCTGCTATGGAACTTAATTTATCGTCATTTATCTTCATGGGGACTCGAGACAGAGCCAGAATAGGGACAACACAACAGAAAACAATGAACACACAAAAACAAAATACAAATTCACACACATCTAGATCATAACCAGAAATGTAAAACTAGCATTAGCAATTATATAGTGCAAGTTTTACATTATATATTATCTGTTGCAGCCATTCGGTGAGGGCGTGGTGACAGTAGTAGTACCTCAGCTGCGGCGCGGGGAGAACTCCTTACTACTGTGGTCGGTGGGTGACGTCAGCTCCCCGGTACACACCTTCGTAGGGCACTCAGACGTGGTGCTGGAGTTTGAGTGGCAGCAGCAACAGGGCCCTTCCTCCTCCTCGTCTTCCTCCGGGCCCATACATCACCTGGTTACCTGGGCACGGGACCACAGTTTGAGGATATGGAAGATTGACCAACAACTTCAGAGAGTAAGTTTGTCTTTGGCCTCAACCTATACTTGCATAGAATGAGAGAGATTGATTGATTGATTGATTGATTGATTGATTGATTGATTGATTGATTGATTGATTGATTGATTGATTGATACATGCTGCTGAAGTTTGAGTGGCAAAAGGAACAGGGTCCATCGTCATCTTGTGGGCCTATTTTCTATCTGTTTACCTGCACCTGGGACCACAGTTATTCAAGGTTTGTTCAGTGTGGTTCAGGAGAATTTAATATGAAGCTATGAATGTGGGACGCTGATTATGTCCGTGGGTGTACTTTTAATCTTAACTCTCACGCTTCCGCAGTTTAAATCATGTGCCACTAGCCCCACCTGGGGATATTTGGCATGCAAGTTCCTTGTTAATTCCTTGTTTATAAATGTTGTATATCTGTCAATAATGTATGTGTGTATGTATTTACTTAGACACATTATACTCCTACAATATTAAATAGGATTTCATGATCACATACCTTCATTCAGCTTGAGAATGGTGAAAACCACAGCCTTCTACGTAGTCTGGTTGCCGTGTGAGCAATGCAAAAGCAGTGACAACTTTTCTGCTCAAACTATCGTTTGAGCAGGAGTGCGTGTGTGTGAGAGAAAAGTGATCAATACTTCATGTTTGTGTGTGTTTGTATCAATGCCGTGGCCTTGGGTAAGGGCAGATATACTCATTCATAGTCAGTCAATGACACACTGACAGTGAAAGCCTGTGCACTGATGTGTGTCGAGTGATAGGAATGGGCGTAGGGGAGATGATTGGGGGTGCTTGTCGGTGGAGATAGGAATGGGCGTAGGGGAGATGATTGGAGGTGCTTGTCGGTGGAGATAGGAATGGGCGTAGGGGAGATGATTGGAGGTGCTTGTCGGTGGGGGGGATGTAGATAGAGGCCTGGGGGGTGCAGGAGGGAGACTAGTTGATCACTAGGCCGATAGAGTCCACGAATAGGTCCCACATAAAAGGTTAATAGAGAAAGTTAGAAGCTATAATATAGGGGAGAAATGTGTGAAATGGATAGAAGCCTTCCTAAAAGATCGGAGACAGAGGGTACTGGTGAATGGAATAGGCTCGGGGTGGAGGGGAATTACAAGTGGGGTACCTCAGGGATCTGTGTTGGGACCACTGCTGTTCGTTATATTTATCAACGACTTACCTGAAGTTATAACTAATGGAAGTGAGGTATACCTGTATGCGGATGACACTAAGCTGTATAGAAGAGTGAGGAGTAAGGAAGATGTGGGTTTGCTTCAAGGAGATGTGGAGGGCATGAAGGGATGGTCTGAGCATTGGTTAATGCCTTTTCATCCAAAAAAATGCAAGTACATGCGGATTGGGACAAGCAAGATAGACAAGGTAGGATACAGTATGTATGAAGCGATGGAGGAAGTGAATGCAGAAAAGGATATAGGAGTAGTGATAGACAATAAGTTAAATTTCTCAGAACATTTAGCGGAAAAGATAAACAAAGTCACCAATAAAATTGTAGGGCTGATAAGGAGGACATTTGTGTCACTTGACGAAGAAATCTTCAGGAATCTCTATACAGCGCTGGTTAGGCCGCACCTGGAATATGCGAACCAGGTGTGGGCTCCATATATGGTAAAGGATATAGAAGCAGAGGAGAGCTAGCAAGCTGGTACCAACGTTGAAGAACGCGGGCTATGAGCAGAGGTTGAGGACACTGGGGCTTCCGACACTGGCATATAGGAGAAAGAGAGGGGATATTACAGTTTCTTACAGTAGATCCTCTGGAAAAAGGCAAACTATGCCTGTGTATCCAGCTCAGTACCAGTACTTGCACTGCTGCGGTCGTTTACGGTGTTGGCGGCGGCGGTAGCAGACGCAAAATTTTTACTATTCTGTATTTTTGTTTTATAATCAAACTTCAAATCTTGTCTTCCCCATGCTTTATCAAGATTACTTTCAAACTCCCTTATTGATTCGGAATCGACTACATACTGGGGCAGTGCGTTCCACTCATTTACCACTCTATCACAAAATGAGTTCTTTGCCTTCTCAAGCCTATTTCTTTCTTTGTAAATTTTCTTAGAGTGTCCTCTCGTTCTTGTTCCCTCCCGCATCAAGAAGATACCTTCACACACATCCTCATGATAGAGACTTTTAAGATAGTGTCAGGAAAGTCCAATGAGGATGTGTGTGAAGGTATCTTCTTGATGCGGGAGGGAACAAGAACGAGAGGACACTCTAAGAAAATTTACAAAGAAAGAAATAGGCTTGAGAAGTCAAAGAACTCATTTTGTGATAGAGTGGTAAATGAGTGGAACGCACTGCCCCAGTATGTAGTCGATTCCGAATCAATAAGGGAGTTTGAAAAGTAATCTTGATAAAGCATGGGGAAGACAAGATTTGAAGTTTGATTATAAAACAAAAATACAGAATAGTAAAAATGTTGCGTCTGCTACCGCCGCCGCCAACACCGTGAACGACCGCAGCAGTGCAAGTACTGGTACTGAGCTGGATACACAGGCCTAGTTTGCCTTTTTCCAGAGGATCTACTGTAAGAAACTGTAAGAAACATTAGTTTGCATGGCGCGATATATGCTGACGCCATGTAGCGTCACACAGGATTCTGCCCATAAACTCATATCATGCCATATGCCATCACATGAGGCCTGGGAGTTGAAGTAATCTTCACCAGAAAATTACAAACATTAATGTATTGTTACAGTTGTGTGGGCATGATACGGAAGATGAGACCATTCTTGGAGAGAGCACAGACAGTGACTTTACCACTGAAGCCAACTTAGCGCAAGGTGAGTAGATTTGTGTACACTTCTTTATTGTTTTGTTCACCTACAGTAATACCTCTTAGTTTTGAAGTGTTAGATTAGTAGATTTGTGTACACTCTTCTTTATTATGTTTACCAAAAAGTTACCTCTTAGTTTTGATGTGTTAGACGAGTAAATTTGAATTAACTTCTATATTTTGTGCACCCAAATGTTACCTCTTAGTTTTTGAAGTTTTAGGTTAGAGAAATTTGAGTGCATAGAGAAATAGAGAAATTTGAGTGTGTAGTGTGCAAAGACGAGCTTGTGGTAAGTGATGATCCTGTGGCTGTGAACTTTGGAAATGAGTAATTTGAGCTGGTGGACAAGGTTTGTTACCTAGGAGATACCATCTCTACCGGTGGTGGGGCCGAGGCTGCCACTGTCGCTAGAATTAGATGTGGCTGAGGGAAGTTAAGAGAACTGCTGCCAATTCTGACCATGAAAAGAATGGCTCTCCCCCTGAAGGGAAAGGTGTATGCCTCATGTGTTAGAAGTGCAATGACGTATGCCTCAGAAACATGGGCCGTTAAAGTAGAGGATGTCAACAGAATGGAACGTAATGAGATGAGAATGGTGAGATGGATGTGTGGGGCAAGGCTGCTGGATAGAATAACAAATGATGAGTTGAGGAGACGTTTAGGTATAAAGAGTATTAGCGAGGTGATGCGTACAAGTAGACTGGGATGGTATGGACATATGGAGAGAATGGATGAACAAAATTGGGTGAAAAAATGCAGGTCTGTGATTGTGGAGGGAGCTGCACCAAGGGGTGGACCGAGGAAGACCTGGGATCGGACTGTACGTGCCCATCTCAAATCCAAAAACTAGACAAGTGAAGCAGCCCTTAACAGGGTTGCCTGGAACGCCGCCATTAGGACAAGAGACTGAAACTTCACGTATGTGTGGAGCACTCAGTCTTAAAATGTTATGTATGTTTCTTTATTGTTTTGTTCACTCATTACATTACCTACCGGGTACCTGTTATTCTACTGAAAAATATACAAATTTATCATGTTGGGGGAACTAGGGGATGTTTTTAAAGTTTAATGTAGGTCTAGCGAGGTTACTATAAAATAAATTAATAAATATATTGTATGTATGTATGTACAGTGAACCCTCAAACTACGCGTGGGATGCGTACTGTGCTGTCGGCGCGTACGTTCGTTTGCGCGTACATGGGAGTTAAATATATATGGGGAAAATAGGTATTGGTTGGTCCGACCGAAAGTTGTACTATTTCTACCTTTCATCACCTAAAATCCACAAATATATAACATATTACTGTACAAATATGTTTTCATAACCTAATCTACCACACAAAATACATTTAATGTATACAAATAAGACACAAATATAAATTAACTCAAATTGGTAGTGGTTGAGCAATGCCGGATCTGCGCCATCGATCGATAGCACTGCGCCCGAAACGGATCGACCGAAATAATAGGCCTAGCCGCCTAGGCTTACTGGTAAAGTTTTGAGTCGAAAAGTAATACACCCTGTATAGCCTATAGTTTCATATAGCCTACATAGTGTCAAGTGAGATAGTTCAATAGCTCATATACATATTAAAGAATTGGCTTCACATCATTTAGCCAGGGGAGAGCAGGGGGCTTTGAAGCGACTTTCGAAAGAAGTGTAAACAATCTCGCCTCCAACTACCGAACAGAAACAGATTTTCTATTTCCGATTTTGTTAGCTCAATAAATGATACATGCAATGTAAAAAGAAGAACAGTCTTTTAATAGATTCATAATATCCTGTTGTGCTTTATAGATACATAATAGTTTGGTACGGGAGATGTGTCTCTCTCCACAGTCAACAGTGACGACGTTGGAGGGCTTGGCGTCACGTCAATATGGCCGCCCGAAACTCTCCAACAGATACGAATCGACTCCCGCTCGTACGCTCGGCGCGTACATTCAAATAATTGAGCGTACTTTTCGATTTGTTGCCTCAATTGTGATTCAAGCATAGTTTTGATTACGCGTAGATAAATTGCGCGTAATTTGAGGGTTCACTGTACTCCGGCCTTTTCCCCATTTTTCCTTTTTTTTCTGGGGTTGGCCAACTCGAGGCAGCCATAGAAGAAAAAAAAATCAGTACCCCCCTTAATTACAGGTGATGCCGAGGATGAGTTTGAGAGAGATGCAGGCGTCGCAGTACAAGAGGTGGAGATATGTGTGGAGGAGGGAAGAAGCGAGAGTGTGGAGGCTAGTGTGTCGGCTGATCTGTTACCCAGCCAAGCCTCATCCACAATGTCCTACACTCTTGGTACCGGTACGCCTTTAATCCTTGTCTAGCGGGGGGTTTTGGGCTTATTTGGGCATATTCAGGCCCTCCTGAATGATAAATCAAGTATCTGCATGAACAGAAATGTATTCAGCAAAATCCTAGGCGCTAAAAGCTTCAAAATGAGACCAGAACGAGCTACGTAGCACTCGTGGTTCTCATACAGTGATACCAGTAACATGGGAGTTTAGCATATAGCGGCATATTTTTCCCAGCTATGCTCACTACTGGCTACACTGCCGGCATCTCGAGAACACAGGGAACATGAGTTAATGGGCGGCGGTAAGCCCTGGGAGTCGGCTGTCTGGCCCGCTGCACTCCCGGCCATTTGCACTCTATTTTAACCCTTTAAAAGCCTTAATAATGCTCGTAACTTGCTGCAAATTGGAGGCGGACTTAAGTCCGCCGCCGCTCTTTAAGGGTTAAACAATTGTAGTTGGGTTATATACATACCCGGTACATACATATAATTAACCATTTCAGTGCGGGGTATTTCCCGCTATAATAGGGCTCATTCAGGCACTCCTGATGTAGTTGCTAAAACAAGTACCTGAATGAAGGGAAATGTTTGCAGTAAAAATCTACAAAAAAAGAGCTTTCAAATGACACCAGAGCTCTAGCTGGGGGGGGGGGGCCTGCTCAAGACAGAGCCAGAATAGGGACGGCATAACAGAAGACAATGAACACACAAAAACAAAATACAAATTCACACAAGACAGAATTATTTAATTAAGATTTTTTTAATACCTTTTACCTTTTTACTCTGTTCCTCAAAGTTTTGGTGTGTTTATTTTGCAAGTTTTACAATATAATACCTGTGTACTTTGCAGATGGTTTACCCGAGTCCTCTGAGAACACGGAGAAGGCCACCTTGGAGTGCCTACCTGAACTATCCGGCAGCACCGATAAGATAAACATCCCAGACGACCTCCCTGCCTCGGCTGTAGACATAAAGGAAACCACGCCCGAGAGTCTAGCCAAGTCTTCCGGTACTCCCGAGAAGGTGATGATGCCAGCTAGGATGATTTGGAATAAATTATGCATTCTGATGACTGGAATGAATAAGAGCACAGCAAAATTTACCTGATTAACTTGCTGATGTAGTGATGTATACCCTATGTGGTGGTTTTGTGCTCTTTAACTCCCTAAAAGTGGGCATGCTTGTTTACAAGACCGTATTGCTGGGCGGGTATATTTACCGAAAACGAGGTTCATTCCATGCTCTTTTTCATGCATAAGCGAGAGCCAGATCGTAATACAATTATATATCTCTGAAAGGGCGATAATAGAGCTTTCCAATGACACATGAATTATCCTTGTACGACCACGGGTTCTCTTGCAACGATCGAGTAACCGGAGGTGAAAATACCCTAAAATAAGGTATTTTTCATGGTTTTTACCTTGTTGCATGAGGTACGGAGGTGGTGGCGAGACATATTGCGTGTCAGTGACCGCCCCAAGGGGTTGGCGAGCGGTCAGAGGCCGGTTATCGTCCCTCCAACGCGCTGACTCTCTCTCATAGCTCATAACGTCCTCAAAATGGCACCCATCATATGATGGGCACTGCAGGGGTGGCCAATATTCTCTCTCCCGTCATATGATGTTCACCGTCGGTTGAGGGTTAATTTCAAAATTTTATTTTGCTAAAACATTGTTTCCACATACCGGTAGCGATTTTGATAAAGTTCTTTTGTCTTTACAGTAAACCTTCGTTATCTCTGACTAATTGGGGGGAGACCACTTCCGAAATGTCCATTTTCCGAGATGTCCGAATTACATCATTGCATGTGAAATTCATCAATATATATGACAAATACGAACATTATTTTGTTGTCAGGGACAGTAAAGTACAGTACATAGTAATTTTGTTGTCAGGGACAGTAAAGTACAGTACATAGTCATTTTGTTGTCAGGGACAGTAAAGTACAGTACATAGTCATTTATATTAACACAATAGTTATGGCGTTATGGCACCCTCCTCAGCTCTCCGCCATGGAGTGGTTTCGGTCACCCAGGCTTTATTGTGGTCAGCAGGGAGGGTTCTGTGGGGGCGCTCAGTTATGGCCTTGGCCTTGCTCGGGGTTTTGGGGCTGTTTAGCCAGGCAGCTTGGGGAACAACAACAACAACAACAATAACACATTAGTTGTAAGGCAAAGGCTTGAATTCATCCTAAAACCACTAAAAATTGAGTGAGAGAATGAGAGAACACTGTAAACCGGACACAAATCCCGTCCAACTTGAAATTGCCGAGATATACAGGGACATTTCCGAGAGGCCGATGCCATTCCGAGAATCACTGTTTTCCGACTAAAAAGAGTCCGAACTATCTGGGGTTTACTGTATACTATGTCGTCCCAGTTTTGGTTTGTTTATTTTGACTTCCCAAATTGACTAATTCTTTGAACGTGACGATAGTGCGTTGTTATATGTGAGATCAGTTTGCTTGGGAAATAGATTAACTTGCTCATGTAGTGATGTACCGGTACACCATATGTGGTGGTTTTGTGTTCTTATATTTTATAATGTAAAACTTGCAAAATAAACAAACCAAAACGTATACGAACACAGTAAAAAGACAAAACAACTAATCAAAATCGATATGTGGAAACAACGCATTAAGTTTTATTTTGCTAAAACGTTGTTCCACATAGCGATCAAGTTATTTTGCCTTTTATATTGTGTCGTCCCTGTTTTGGTTTGTTTATTTTTCAAGTTTTACATTATAATAGCCTCTCATATTTTGTTTGGTTTTAGGCCTGGTTATGAATAGTCTCTCATTTTCCAGCCTGTAGTAATCGGTTTGGACAACGGGTCTGAGGCTGTGGATGATCATCAGGCGGCCGGCAGTGAGACACAAGTGGCAACCTCCTTCAACAGTACCTTGGACCTCAGTGTGGAGAACGTGGCGGAGGTCTCGCAGCAGGACGTGGACCAGTATAATAGTGAGTGTTTTTTTTTCCCCAGGTATTTGGGTGACCTAGATGTGTGTACATTTTGTGTTTTGTCTGTGTTTGTTCGTTGTTTTGTCTTGTGTTTTCCTGTTCTTGCTCTGTCTTGAGTCGGCCACCCCCAAGAAAAAAATAAAATCATAATAAAATAGAGGAAAATAAAAATAAAAAATAGGAAAAGTGGGGATTGGGCCTGAGCATATAGATAGATAGATAGATAGTTTTGCAGGTATTGTTTGTAAGTATATACAGGTACTGTACTCAGGCACATGCCCTATAGCTGTGGGTGGCTAACTTGAGGCAGAGCCCGAACAGAAATAACATTTAACCTGGGAACGGCGAGAACACTCTTAAGAGGTTTTGGTGGGCAAGGGCGAGGACCCTCTTAAGAATTAAGGCCTAAACATATTTTTTTTTTAAAGGCCCCAGTAGTTTTTTTTTTTTTTTTTTTCCCCTCCATACCTCATATCACTTCCACATCTATCAAAATCCAATCCTTCCCCACCTTTCCACCCCCTTCCCCCCACCCCTTCAATTATCACCTATTTTCCCTGTTAAGATTAACTTGCTTATGTAGTAATGTACACCCTATGTGGTGGATTGTGTTCTTTTATTTAATAATTTTCATTTTAGTAAGCGTTGTTTCCACATAGCGATTTTGATAATTTAATTTGACTTTATATTGTCCTTGTCCCAATTTTGGTTTGTTTAGTTTGCAAGTTTTACATTTTAATTCCCTTATTCATTGGTATATTTTCGTGTAAACATCTCCAAACCGGTTCTATGTTGTGGTCATATGTGTTACGTAAGGTAGAGACTGGGAGAGTGTGAGGGAGTAGCTCAGTACTGCTTCAGCCCTCGAGAGAAGAGGGTGTGAGGCCGGCTGGCTCACAATTGATGAATGAACCGCTCGGTAATAATTCGCGATTTTGACCATTCAAACGATATTCCCACTTGTTTTTATTGTTGTTACAGGTTACTATCTTCATATTAAACGTAAAATAGGCGCATATGAATAAGTAATAACGATATTTATCGTAAAATGACGATTATAGGCAGGAATGGAGCCTTATATTGCCGCCCAGAAGTGTGGTGTTCACTACCCCCTGCGCGCACTCGCGGGGTTAAGGTTCTTAGGGTCCGGGACCACTTTCGCGTTCCCCCACCCTTATCTGCCTCGACGAGTAGGAGAATTTTACAAGGGGAGGGGGATTCCTAGGCCCCTGCTGTTCCGCACAATATTTATTTTTATTTTCCCTTTAGTTTAAGGGGAGCTTTTTAGTTTTCCTCCCTAGACCTCCATCAAGCTTTGAAAAAAAACTCAAGACCCCCTTCGAGATAAATTTCCATATTTTTCGATAGAATAATATACCAGTCAAAGGACGCTTTCTCCTAAATTGATAAAGAAATGGGGCAAAAGGTCTTAAAATTGCCAAACTAATGGAGTGAACATTTTAAGAAACTTGATAGAAGTCTCGGTAGGAAACTAAAAATATAAATATAGATAAATAAATGAACAAATAAATACAAGTCTCCCCCTTAAACTCATTTGGTAATAATTATCTCCTCCCCAGATAAGTTGAACTCCCCTGCCGACAGTACCGGGTTATGCACCACCCCGGGAGCCACCCAACCCATGAGCCTACAGCAGGAGTTCTCTCTGCTCAACACCTCCCAGGAAAGCACACAGGTCAACTCCGTGGAGGTCGTGGTGAGTTCATTTCTGAATTTTGTTATTTGTTATCCATAGTTTACGATATAGTACAGTTGGCCAAATAAGTCGTGTCTCCGCTGCCATTACGTTTTGCTCGCTGTGTGCTGTATTAATGTCTGTCAGATGTTGAATAGGGTGTGTAACGATAGGAACATGTTTGTATATCTCACTGGAATCCATGAAATAAAGCTTAGACATTGCTGATACCAATTATTGATCGAAATATACTTGGTGCTGCGACATCACTTACTTGGCCGACGGTACATTAATTCCTTACTCTATTTGTTTTGTATATACAAGTAGTACAGTCAGATTCCTGGAGGTAGTGGTTAGTTTATATTTAGTATTCTTGGTTTGACGCAGGCCGTGGCATGGTCAGTAACGCGTCTGACTGCTGATCGAAGTGTCGGCAGTTCGATCCCACGCTGTGCCATTGGTTGTCATCAATCGGCCCCATATGGGCCGATTTTGAGTATGGAGCGTAAGAGGAAGCCGAGTTGGTGGGGTTAACCCTTCCTACCCGGGTATCATATTAACAGGACACCACAAAAGAAGGGCAGGAGCCCGGGTGTCATGTTAATAGGCAGCAAGCTTGAAAGCCTATTCAGCTTGGTCTGAACGCCGTGCGTCCGACGCATGTAAACAAAGCCGATCGTTGCATCACCGCACCTCCGAAAACAAGAAGGAGACGTCGGATCAATGTTATTGTTGTGACGTAAGACGAAATTAGTGTCTGTAAAGCTCCGATATTGTCAACATCACGGCAAAGTTCGCTCCACTGAAATCGTCATCACAACTGAACCAGTTGACTTACAGAGCTCTACTCAACGCCAGTCTACAGATTGAAAACCGCACTACGTTTATAGATGCGTGGGAAATTTCTAGCAGTTAAATTAAACAAAAATACGGTAGCCTAGGCCTAGACGTTTTTCGGCCATTTCCCGGGCGACCGTCCTTTGGCGGACCAGCCCGGGCCCGGAGGGTTAAGGGGACCGGCTGCTTTTTAATAGGGGGTGACACTGAACTTCGTCCGATTTCAATGAGATTTCGCACACGTATAGAGGATGATGAAACAAGGCTTTTTAGTTTTTTTGTTTTTTATTCTAGGTCAATTAGTTCCTGAATTAGGGTGGAAATTAGCTCGAAAATTAAACACAAATTCTGAAGTCGAATACTGTAGTTCGAAACCCAAGCACTGTATAATATTTTCAGAGGGATCAGACAACTCAGGACAGGTGGTTTTACAACTCTCTTGATGTACTTTTTTTGTTTTTTATCTAATTGCGGAATTAGGTGACTCGTAAATTAGGCAATGATTTTGTACTCGGTAGTTAGCTACCTATGCCAAGGGGCCTTGTCTCAAATGCAAAAAAGGCGTCAAGAGCTTTATAGAGCATTTCACGCGCTTTCCAATGGTATATAAAACATTCCTAAAGGCCCAATAATACATTAATTATAAGATCCCAAAGTGCAACAAAACAGGTGTTGAGAAAAACATGTGAAAGTCGAAGGTAATTGGGTGAAAAAAAAAAAAAAAAATTTGGTTTAGAATATTTTACACAGGAACACGGCAGAGTAGAAGATACAGCTTATGGGAGGTTGTAGAGTATTTTACGTTCTTTCCATTTATATATATACGATCCTCGTACACCCAGTAGTTACTGAGCCTGTCAATTTCAAAGTTCACTATAAAACGTTTTTAGAAATACAGGAAAAGTTTGGAAAACATAAAAAAGAAAAAAAAAAAATCCAATGGGTTTTCACTAATAACATTTCACTGGCTTATGAAGGGATGTTGAGTAAACACATTTTAACACCTAATGGTATTTTCAGGATTTTGAGCTTTTTAAGAAAGCGGCCGGTCCCCTTAACCCGTCCAGCAGCAGCGACGCGTCTGGCGCGTCGGCGATGTATGTAACGCACAGCCCCAGCGACGCGTCTGACGAGTCACCCTAATTGCTCCGACCGTAACCTCAGGTGTAGCCACTCGAGAGGGCTCAGATTTGTATGGGAACTGTGTACGTATCCCACGCAACCGTGCCGATGGTTGAAAACTCTCAAAGTCCACGTGCGTGCGCGTGAGCGCGCAATAACCTGTTTTTTGAGGGTAATTGCCTTCAATTTTTTACTCTTGTAAAATACGTTTTCGGGGGCTCTGTAGGACCATTCTTTAAGCTTTTTGAGCGTTTTTTCATGGTTTTTCCTTCATTCCTAACCCATTCGCTATTGTTTCTGGAATAAAACAATTTTTTGAAAACCGGCCGGGTTCTGGTGAACAAACAATACAAAACTAGCCGGGGCTCCACGGGTTAAGTCACTGTCCACTGCTTTAATGCATCGATTCGGACTACTGATAGAAACTCATCGGTTGAGAACGAGTCAGCTGACTGACTGAAAGTTTGTGTGTGTTGTGTGTTTCGTGGACTGTTCACCATGACAACAACACTTTCTTTCGCACAATTTTAATCGGTTTTAGGATTAATTCAAGCCCGTACCTTTTAACTATTGTGTTTTTTTAATAAGAATGCCTAGGTATCTTTTTACCCATCTGGCCCGGCCCCTTTGAATCCTCCCGCCACTGCGATACCGGGATTTCGCGCCAAAAGTGCCATTTCAAAACACATATATTGAAGTTATTAGAGCATGGAGAATAATCAATAACAACAACAAAATGTTCGGCTTACCGTTGTCTGTAGAATGGCGTTGAGTAGACGTATCTATACTGAGTGGTTGCAGAATGGCGAGTGTGCAAAAGAAGAGTGTTTTGCCACATAATTCTGGCCGCGTTCGGATGCCCCGCGTTCACCTACATAGGTAGGTGACCCCGGCTTGCACATACTAAGTCACTTGTTGCGCCAGTGCCAGTACGTCCGGAAGGTGATTTGATTTTTTTATGATGATAATGGCATGAGATTTAGCCGGGGAAGGGCTTGGTGTCGCCTCGCTGAGCACAAATTTCGAGGCTGACCTTGAGCTCTTCCACTCACTCACGTTTACCAAATCACATTCACCACCATCATCATCATCATCACCTCTTTTATCCCCTTCAGGTTCATCGTCACTGGGGGAACCCACAAACTCAGCCGCTTCATCACCTTCATTTTCTAGACTTTCACTGGAAGCGTAACGTGTGCTATGGCCACTACTCTGTTCACTTACGTCACTTTCACTGGAAGCGTAACGTGTGCTATGGCCACTACTCTGTTCACTTACGTCACTTTCACTGGAAGCGTAACGTGTGCTATGGCCACTACTCTGTTCACTTACGTCACTTTCACTGGAAGCGTAACGTGTGCTATGGCCACTACTCTGTTCACTTACGTCACTTTCACTGTCATTACCAGAGATTTCTAGATCTCTAAGTGTTCTTTCAACACCTCCCGGACTAAGAATGTCTTCCGTGATGTGTTGTTTACGGGGAGCTTGGGCGGGCGTACGCTGGGGCATCATTTCGGACACGGCGGAAACCTTATCTTTCTGTGTTTCCATGATAGCGGACAGATAGAGACTGATGCTGTGGCGTAGTTCAAGCATGGTGGCTCTGTGTATCCCTTTGTAAACAAACAAACTGGTGCGTGCGCTTCAAAAGCACAAATTCATACAATGAATAAGTTTAACCCCTAAAGTCAGGCTCGGCCATCCACCTAATTCGGTAATTTCCATGGGTTACATGTCTCAAGATAAGCGAATTCCATTTAAGTGAGCTCGTTCATCCACCAAATTATCGCACGTCTCGGCACCCTACTGTAATATATTATGCTGAATGCCTATATTCTGTGTCTCTACATTCCATATTAACTCTCACGCTTTTATGACACAGAGGTTGCCAGATTAGCAATAAGAAATAGAGTTCTCTCACTCTTATAATTACCTCGTCAAAATTATTTTTCTGCCCACAGCTAACTCAATGACAACTGCAGAGGTTGAAGTAACTAAACTAAAGGTTTCTAAATACCCCTGATGGTAACAAAGGCTTTAAAGTATCCCCAATAGGCTCAACACAGCTAACTCAATGACAACTGCAGAGGTTGAAGTAACTAAACTAAAGGTTTCTAAATACCCCTGATGGTAACAAAGGCTTTAAAGTATCCCTAATAGGCTCAAAATCGTGTCATAAGCGTGAAAGGGTTAAACTTAATGAGGCTGATATGAATATGGCACAGATAATAATGACATACAGTATATTTAGCGTATAAACTTGTACAGTTATTTACCGTAGCCCAAGATATAGGTACAGTAGGGAGGGATCTGTCGCTGCTCCTACATCTTTCATCTTACAGTAGACTCTGGTTCAGGTGATTCCATCGGTGTGGTTAGGCAGTTCTGTTTTAGTCTTGAGTATTTAATAAGGAAGGACATTTTTCAAGTACTAGCTGCACATTCATTTCATATTATGGTACATGCATTATTCTCAACAATCCTGTTTATTTCTATTTCATAATAGCGTCATTGAAAACAAGTACTGTAGGTACTGTGTCTCGAGTCGGCCACCCCCAGCTAAGAAAAAACAATTGGGTATGTGCCTGAGTATATAGATAGATAGATAGATAGATAGAATTTGGAAGGAATCTGAGTGTAAAATGGAGGGAGAGTAAGAAACTGTTCTGGAAAGAAGTCAAGAAAGTTAGGGAAGGTAGCAAGGGAAACAGTAAGGGTGTGAAAGAAAAGAATGGGCGAATGCTAGCTGAGAAGCAAGAGAGAGTCGAAAGATGGAGGGAGTACTTCAACGAGTTGCTAAATGTAAGGAATGAAGAGCCAGCAAACATAGTTGGATATGGTATGGGAGGGAGAAGAAGAGAAGTAGTGGAGGAGGAGGTGGGGATCAGGAGGTCAGAAGTGTGGGAAGCCATGAAAAGAGTGAAGTTGGGGAAAGCACCAGGAACAGATGGAGTGTGTGGGGAAATGTTGAGGTATGGTGGTGAGATAGTGATAGAATGGGTATGGAAAATGTGCAAACTAGCATGGGAGAAGGGGAGTGCACCCGATGACTGGAAGACTGGCATAATAGTCCCCCTATATAAGGGCAAAGGGGAAAGAGGAGTGTGTGGTAACCACCGAGGAATATGTCTTCTAAGCGTACTAGGGAAGGTATACAGTAAGGTAGTGATTGAGAGAGTGAGAGTGAGAACGGAGAAATGGATAGGCGACGAGCAGGGAGGTTTTAGGAAGGGAAGAGGATGTGTAGATCAGATTTTTACTCTGAATTGTGTTGTGGAGAAGTATCTGGAGAAGAAACAAAAGGTGTATGTTGCCTTTATGGACTTGGAGAAGGCCTATGACAGAGTGGATAGAGAAGGTTTGTGGAAAGTACTAAGAATATACGGAGTAGAGGGCAAGTTGCTGAAAGCAGTGAAGAGCATGTATGAGGGTGCAAAGGCGGCAGTACGTATGGAGAGTGAGCAGAGCGAGTTCTTTGACCTGAATGTTGGTTTGAAACAGGGGTGTGTGATGTCCCCGTGGTTGTTTACTGTATATATGGATGGAGTCATGAAAGAAATACTATCAAGAGCAGTGGATGTTGGTGTATCGCTGAAAAGGGAGGGAATTGAGTGGAAGCTACCTATACTGCTGTTTGCGGATGATACAGTTCTTATGAGTGATAATGAATGGGAGTTGCAGGGTCTGGTAAATGAGTTTGGAACAGTGTGCGAAAAACGGAATTTGAAGGTAAATACGGGGAAGAGCAAGGTTATGGTCTTCGAAAGGGGCGAAGTCACAGAGTGTGAGGTGAAGCTGAACGGTCAAGCTATGGAGATCGTCAACTCTTTTAAGTATCTGGGCAGTGTGTTGAGTAAAGATGGGACTATGGATGAAGAAGTGCGGGAGAGGGTACAACAGGGGAAGAGGGTTGTAGGAACGCTAAAAGCAGTAACAAGAAATAGGGTGGTCAGTATGGAAGTGAAGAAGTCCTTGCATGACAGTGTGGTAATCCCGACACTGACTTACGGAAGCGAAGCATGGACGTTGGTTGAGAGACTCAGACCAAGAGTGAGAGCAGTGGAAATGAATTACTTAAGGAGTGCGTGCGGAGTTACATGGAGGGATAGACAAACTAATGAGGAAGTAAGAAGGAGGTGTGGTGTGGAGGTAGATGTGCTGGAAAGTGTGAAAAGGAACAACTTGAGATGGTTCGGCCATATGGAACGTATGGAAAGCGAGAGAATGACTAAGAGGGTGTACGAGAGCGAGGTGGAGGGACAGAGAGGGAGAGGTAGACCGAATGAGAGGTGGAAGGATGGAGTGAGGAACTACATGAACGAAGGCGGTGCTGGTTGGGGTGTTGTAACCCACTTGCAGCCAAACCTTTATACAGGTTGTTAAATGAGACTTCAATTTTTTTTTTTTTTTTTTTTTTTTTGTTTGTAGTCAAGACAGAGCCCGAATAGGGACAACACAACAGAAAACAATGAACACACAAACACAAAATACCGTTAAGTTATGTAGAGCAGATTAAGGGGAGGTTTTCAGTTTGTTCCCTAGACATACATCAAGCTTAAAATTACACCCCCTAGACCTCCTTTCAAGATAAATTTGAACACTTTTCGGTAGAAAAATGTCCCGGCCGAAGGCCGTTTCCTCTTAAACTACAGGCTCGCTATCGCTCGCCAGGAAAAAATCAACACCTAAATGGCACGAAAGGTCTTAAAATTGACAGAAGTGGGGCGAAAGTTCTTAAAATCGCCAAACTAACGGGGCAAACGTCTTAAAATGCCAAAACCAATGGGGCTAAAAATGAGGGAGCAAGGGGTCAAGAAAAAAATCCCTCAAGTGCAGATCTCCCCTTAATTAACCAGACCACTGAGCTCCATACGGAACTCTCATAAGTCTGGCAAAAGAACAAAATACAAATTCACACACATCTATGACTAGGTATAGTAGGTTAAATAATGTTAATAATTGCTTAGCCTTGCCCTTGGGAGTGAATGTAACCAGAGTCTAATGTAATTTGCAGGTAGGCGGCTTTGAGGTCCTGGCCGATGGCAACCTAAGGCCTTGTGGGGCGGGCGGGACGGGTGGTGAGAGCTGCCGGCAGATCCAACCAGGGAGGGACACTTTGGTTAGGGCCCTAGAGGAACACGCAGCCATCTTCAGTACCGATTCTGTTAAAAGCGCATCCATCTTGTCTGCCGATTGTGATAAAAACGCATCCATCTTGTGTACCGATTCTGTTAAAAACGCATCCATTTTGTGTACCGATTCTGTTAAAAATGCATCCATCTTGTGTACCGATTCTGTTAAAAATGCATCCATCTTGTGTATCGATTCTGTTAAAAATACGGCCATCTTGTGTACCGATTCTGTTAAAAACTCGGCCATCTTGTGTACCGATTCTGTTAAAAACTCGGCCATCTTGTGTACCGATTGTGTTAAAAACGTGGCCATCTTGTCTAGCGATTCTGTTAATAACTCGGCCATGACTGGTGTGTGTACCGGACAAGAATCTTTATGTACTGAATCTACTGTGTGTAATGGGCAAGAACCTACAATTATTAGAACTATGGAGGATTCTTTATGTACTGAATCTACTGTGTCTAATGACCAAGACTCTTCACTTATTAGAACTATGGAGGATTTGCCAGTATTAGTAAAGCAGGAATCCTTGTATGCCAAATCTGTTATGTGTAACGAGAAACACGCTCTGTGTCCCGAGTCTTCCGAGTGTAGCGAGCCAGAATCCACATTTATAGGAAGTGTAAAGGTGGAGCCAGGATTAATGAAGATAGGCTCGGGCATTCTGTGCGACGAATCCGAAACAGCCGTGTGTAATGGGGAGGAGGCTACATTCGTTAGGACTATTAACGAAATACCTATGGTCTTGTGCGATGAAATGGGGGCTCCGTTAAGTAAAACTGGCCTGAGTGTACCAGATGTTTCAAGTGATTCCATGGATGTGCAGAACCTCGGAGATAAACAGAATGCTCTTGGTAACGCCTCTAAAAGCTTAGATTTGTTTAAGAGAGATGATGTGTCTGATTATAAAGATGACTCCTTTGTAAGACAAGATGACCTTAAGAGTAGCCAAACAGGTCTAGCTAAAGTTTTGTTGGCAGAGGAAACTACTGGCGTCATTCAGTCATTTACTGAACGTTATTTAGAAGAATTAGAAAATTCTAATACTAGCGAAGGTTTGTTGAGTAAAGGTGTTTTGGAGAGTGATGCTCATTTGATAAAGTTTGAGTCATTGACAAATGATTATTCATCTAGTAAAATTATTGATGAGGAGTTAGCTATGGATAGAGATAATATCCCTTATACAATTAAGGTTTTTAGCAAAAGTAGTAAATATGATTCAGAGGAATACATGGCTGAAACGAGTAATTCTGTAGTACCCAATCCATATGAATTTAAAATGTCATCTGTGGTGTGCCTAGCAAGTGACGATGAACCTTTAGGGGAGATTAACGAATGTGTTAAAAGTGAGACATTTTTTCAGGATGAAGCAATAATACATGTTGACAGCTCTAGTATAATGGATTTTGTAGGTCCTGATTCTTCAACTTTAAAAGTCCCCAACCTTGATTCTGTGTCAGCTTCTTACAACAGTATGATAGTAGAAACTGGGAGTAACAATCAGATTGTAATGAAGCAGCCTGGTAGTTTAGCTTTACAGGTTTCAGATTCACCAAATATCCTCAATGCCGCTGTGATATCTGGTTCTCTGATTCTAAACAGTTCCACGCAAGTTCCAGCCAAGCTCGTCTACTTACCCGAGACAGAAGAAAAGGGCTCTGAATTTTCAGAGCAAGCTTGTGCAACCCTAGCCCCTCAGTTACTGGAGAATAACGTTATAGTAGCCGGGGAGAACCTTATCATCCTCGGCAACCAGGCGTACGTCACTTATGTTGAGGTGGTAGCGGAGGAGAGCCACACTAAGATCTCCATGTCCCCCCTGACGGAGACCATGAACGAGTATCACAGACGGGAAGCCAATTTTGTGATCATCTCCCGGGGTTTCGAGGGCAGTGCCAACATCATGCTCAACCTAAACAGTCCCTTGGGTAAGCCGGCATACGTCCAGAACGCCCCAAACAGCGACGAGCCGGGGAGTTTCCAGTGCGATAAATGTGACAAGACCTACCGAGTGCGATCGTCGTTAAACAGCCACAAGGTTACCCACAATGCTGAGAAATTGTATAAATGTGACGAATGCGATAAGGCCTTTCACTACAGTACTCCGCTGCAGGTACACAAGCGTATTCACAGTGACGAACGACCCTATAAGTGCCAGTCCTGCCCCGCCACGTTTCGTGCCAGGACGAACCTCAAGTATCACGAGAGGCTCCACACCGGCGAACGACCCGTGGAGTGTTCAGACTGTGACCAGAAGTTCAAGGATTATACCTCGCTGAAAAGACACAAGCTTAAGGTTCATAAATCTACTCCCGAGCGCAAGTGTACTGCATGCGGGCTGGAGTGTAGCTCGGTACACGATCTTACCGATCATCTCTGGCAGGCTCATAATATGCTTTATTTTGACGACATATTTTGTGAGCTGTGCGGCGAAGTTCAAACCACGCAAAAAGAGTATGATACACACATGGCAGCCCACAACACTAATAATCCGCATAGTGTCATCATGTCCGCTCAGAAACAAGTCAAGAAATCATCGCAAGGCCTTCAAAAGAAACTATCGGATTATACTCACCAATGCGGCATATGTAACATGATCTTCCAAAATAAACCTCAGATGCTGGCACACATACAGGTTCATGCAGCAGTCAAAAGGTTTCAGTGTAAGTATTGCAAAGAGGCTTACGTGTATCGCTTCCTGCTTGCGGAACATATTAGAAAAGATCATCCAACTGAGCCTCAATGGTACTGTCAATATTGTGATGCTGTGTTCAAGAGCTGCAGGCAAATGGGCAAGCACAGTTGTCGTTCAGTTAAGGGGGAGTTCTTTTGCCCACACTGTACATACGAGACTGAAATTCGTCACCGTTTATTTAAGCACATTATTAAAGAGCATCCAGATGACAAACGTCCATATCACTGTGAAATTTGTAAATATAGCTATGAAGATCCTAGCAAGCTTCGGTACCACCAAAAGCGGGAGCACCCGGATAAAATGCTCTTGCTTTCCTTGAATCGGGATTTCTCGAGACAAGCTCAGGCAGATGCCGAGAAGTCCAGCTCTGCATCCATCGATATCTCTCAGATAGAAATGACGGTTGAAGATAATACCATAACTTACTTCATCCCACAACATTTGAGGAACGACGAGGCATTTAAAGAAAAAGTAAAATTCCAGTGTTACTATTGCGAGGCTAAATTCCCCTTGAAGCCTGCGATGACCAGACACGTTTTGCGGGAACATCCGGGGGAGAAGGCTTTTAAATGTCTCCAGTGTAATATCTTCTTTAAATCCAACATGGACTCCAAAAATCACAACCGCAAGTATCACAGGTACTCGGCAACGGGAGGACGCGACCCCTTGAGGAATGAGAAGGCGATGAAGAAAAGAGTCCAGATGTATGCGGAAAAGCTAAAGAAAGGGGAGTTGGAAACTACTGAGAACGCTAGCAAATTTCGCTGCCGCTTTTGCTCAATACCCTATAATTGCAAGCGTACACTTGTTGCCCACTATAATAAGATGCACCCTGACGAAGAATGGGATTTCTTACCGGACAAGCCTATCAAACGCGTATCTTACTCCCCCAAAAAGAAACGCAGGCTGATGTTCTTTGACTGTGGTTACAATGAAGAGTGTCCGAGGCATTTTGATGACCTGAAGCTACTTACAGACCACTTGTTCCATGCCCACAATGTCAGGAATGAGGAAGCGGATAAATATGTGAAGAGGAGATTGGTGGTTGAGAGTGCCCGCCGAGGTAGACTGCCAAAAAACGTTGTGGATGTCGTCTCGGGCAGAGGCGGATCTAGAAAGAGACGTCCAAGGAAAACTTCTGCCAAACTTAATTCTGATGATGAAGAGGATGTGGATGATCCTTCATTTTGTGTGGAGACTCAATTTGATAGAGAGGCAGATGATTCCAGTAAATTGAAAGCAAAGCGGCAAAGAATATGCAATGCCCCAGAGGAGGACAAGGACAATATATTCCCTTCAGATGTGTCTTCTACTGTACATCACCCACTTGATCATAAAGGCTCAAAGAGAAAGGACAAAAAGGTTAAGGATATCAACTCAGTTCAAGATGTTAAAAAGATCTTGTACCGCTGTAGAAGGTGTAACTTATCTTTTTCTAACAAGTCCCAGTATAGACAACACAACTCTCAGTACGCTGATGTCGACTGCAGAGAGTTTGTGGATCTGAACTTGAAATATGAACCTCTGAGTGAAGATGAAGAGAGTGATAACTTTGATGACAATGAAAGTTATCAGGTGTCATGTGAGGAGGAAGACGATGACATTTCTGAAGATGAAATTACTTCAGGGAGAGCTAGGAAGCATAAGAAATGTAAAGCAGCGTTGAAGCTTAACAACATAAACTCGGAAACACCCGTCAAGAAAGATTACCTACATTCGGAAAAACCTGTCCAGGACGAATTACTTAACTCTATTGGTAACGAAGCTATTCACATCACGACTATAGATGAAGACAAAAGTGAAGATGTACTGAAGATTTTAACCATAAATGCCAGTGATATGGGACAACCCGAGGTGCAAATAAAAGTAGAAAGGATACCGCCCGTAGCCAAAGAAAGGATAGCAACGGTCAACTCACAAACCATCAAGAGGAAACTCTTAGTGAACCAAGAAGCCCCACCTCTCCCCACCAACGCATCCCTCGCTGAGAAGAAAGAGGTACCGGTAAATACGGTCGAGAAAGAAGCCATGAAGAAAGAAAAGCACCACCGGCCACGCATTAAGAAAAAAGTTAAGAGGGAAGAACCGGACGACGATTTTGTTTTGCCCGCCAAGAGAGGCCGAACTGTTAGGGGTGGATCACAGGGGGTAACGAAGAAAGCCCAGTGTGTCTCTTGTCAACTTACCTTCCCAACTCGAGCGG
This sequence comes from Paralithodes platypus, assembly GCA_032716605.1. Taxonomy (NCBI): domain Eukaryota; kingdom Metazoa; phylum Arthropoda; class Malacostraca; order Decapoda; family Lithodidae; genus Paralithodes; species Paralithodes platypus. The sequence goes on along the minus strand of CM064541.1, from coordinate 32,245,878 downwards.
AACTTAATTTCCACAGACGATATGATCACTGAAGTATATACCGTAGTAATTCTAACATATACTGTACCATTCTGGCTGTGTTGTGGCATGACTTTATTGTAATGTACTGCAGTAAAGGACTAAAACCACGCTCTCTGTGGATGAAGCGGTCTTTAACCCCTTCTGTACCGGCAACGTCTCTTTTAATAATATTTTAGCTATACAAGTATTTAGACAATTTTGTGCAATTTAAGAAGGATCTGTGGTAGAATTAAGTGTTAAATGAGATAGTTCAAAGCCTGTTAGCTGCTGGAGGCCCTTTTTAAACTGAATAAAATCGTCTAACAGTAGTCAGAATAAACTTAAAATGAAGCCGTCGGTACAGAAGGGTTTAAACTTGTGTGTGTACTGTACCAGATACCAGGCTGACAAATGAGAAACTATACAAAGCTAGTCCTAAAACTGAGTCCCTTATTTTTAGTTATTATTTAAAACCGAGTCCCTTCTTTTTAATAATTATATAATTATTTAGAATCAATTCTCTTCTTTATAGCTATTATTGTTAAATATACAATTATAATGTAAAACTTGCAAAATAATAGAAATGTTAGATTTATGATTTACAGTTCCTATTTGCTACCTATCTAGTGTCCTATCTAGTGAAGGTTCGGCCGTCCATCAGAGGCCTCGGGGAGAGCTGTGCTCCCACCTGAGTCTGTTTTTGCTGCCAAGGCTTGATGGACCAGACTATTCGAGGGAACAGCTCTTTTCACATCACGAAACATGGCTGATCAGGCACCACTTTTAGGTTAGGTTAGGTTAGGTACCGTTAGGTTAGGTTTGGTATGAGATGGTTGTCCAAGGCTCTCTTGAAGACTTCTGTAGGCACTTCCATCAGGTTCTCACGTTCTGTGGTATTTTGTTGAAGATACTAGGACCCTTATTTGTCAACCAGGAGTCCCTCAGTATGCCCAGAGCTACCCTAGACTTCAGGGGTGGGATGTTACATTTCCTATGTCCCTTGTCACTCCAGTTCCATGAATATGTGAAGTGCAGGTTTGGCACTAACGATATTCCTTTAATAACTTTCTATGTGTACTTTTTAAAATACTTCTCTCTTCTTTGCTCCAGTGAATAGAAGTTAACCTGTACAGTACCGGTGACGGCCTTTTCTGTATATTGGAACATTCTATTCAGATTAGGAAGGACCTATAGCAATAATAATGCTTCCAACTATCTCGACCAACCCTTTTAACTACTGCATCACTACGGTATCACACACAGTTATTGTCCTCTCTCCCTCCCTGCCCACCCCGAACCAACTTCCAGAAGCACATCCATACTCATATCTCTCGCCAATCCATCCACTCACTCACAGACAACACGCAGCTGCATGCACGACCTCCCGAAATCCATCCTTCCGAATCCTCCCTCCCTCGCGAGGACAGAGTCCACCTGGCCAGGCTGAGATGCGGACACCATCCAGCTCTCCTGAGCTATCAGAAGAGACTGGATGACTCCGTTGTCGACGCCTGCCCGGGATGTAACACAGCACCCCATACCATTAAACACATCATAGAAGACTGCATTTCACACAACCACTTACGCCAACAACACAACCTACACTCAATGAGAGCTCTGTGGGAAAGCCCGATCGTGGCCATGGCCTTCCTCAGGGACTCGGGGCTGTTCGGCCAGGCAGCTTAGGGAACAACAACAACAACAACTACTGCAGATCCTTCGTAAGCTGCATAATATCGTCTAAATATTGCTAGAATAAAAGATAACACGTTGCTGGTACTCAAAAGTGTTTAGAGACTTCAGCCAATCCCAGTAGTGATTTTCCTATTTTGTCTATGTACAGCAAGTAACAATGCAAATAGGCAGGGAGGGTTCTGTTGGGGCGCTCGGTGATGGCCTTGGCCTTGCTCGGGGCCTTGGGGCTGTTCGGCCAGGCAGCCTGAGGAACAACAACAACAACAACAACAACAACAATGCAATATATATATGGTACTTTATAGTATATATTTTTGTTAAGATCAGGAACGACATCTCGGTCAAAGGTTTAAAACCATCGATTAACGTAGTTAGAGGGTCAAATATTTCAAACATTATCTACACAATAATTTTACATGATTGCAGTACTGTATACTATAACCTGATGAAATGTATTTAGTTGTGGATGAGTGCTTTGTGTTCGGGACTTTTTATTGACTACCTCGCTGCTGAAATAAACCGCCTGTACAGTATACATTATGTTGTGTTTTGTCTCGCTAACGGTTATGTAATACATTCTTATAAGCACTGTACATGGGATTCTGCAGAATGCTTGTCCAAACCAAATGATTCATATTATCACCAACCCACCAATTAACTTACAAATAAACCTAATTAATAATATCAATGAAACTAATTACTGCATGTGGTACTCCAAGGATTCGAACCTAGGATACTCAGACCATAATTCCACGCACTAACCATTACGCTAATAATATTAATATCAATACTAATATTAGGGGAAGAATTTATGTCAAGATTAAGATTCAATTCAGTTTGGTATAGTTTTAAAGACTTAATCATTTATATCCTACAATGATGATGATTTACTTTTTAGCGCCATACACTCCCTTGATTGACAGGGCTTGGGCGTGCCCTTGCTACAGGGACTTTACTGGACGTTTGCCACGAATCACTAGACCTGAGTGTCCAAACTTTTGACAACCACCAATGGCACGGGGTGGGATCCAACTGCCGACCCTTTGATCAGCAGTCAGACGCGCTACCGACCATGCCACATACAAGTCTCCCTCGATTTACGATTGGGTATGTTCCTGAAAACCCGATCTTAAATAGAAAAATCGTATAGCGAACCCTAAAATTAATGGGGTAAATGGGGCTGCGTTCTCGGACCAGCCAAGACCCAAACCCAAACGCCTAAAAACCTATAATATTGTAAATCGGGGCATTGGATAGTGAGGGAGACCTGTATATACAGTATATGTAATGGATGCTATTTTTAAACTGTATATATGGTAGTGTATATAGTAGAGTAGTGACAAACATGGTATTTGTGATGAAAGTATAATTTAAAGGCTGTGTTTATAGAATTTTTGTTTTGTTTGTATGCTGTGTTGTACAAAATATATTTAATTGTTATTATGAAGTTAACCAAAGAAAATGTACCATTTTATATTTCACAGTTAACTTTGCTTTATAAGCAACTAGTACAAATTATATGTTATTAATTTTTTAATAAAAAATATCTGTATACTGTACTGTACTTATTTCATTAATACCTATTTTTTGAGTACTCTGGATTTGTATAGTTTATAAGAATAGATTAAATAAAAGATCGTAAGGCATGTTGTTGTCGTTCCCTAGGCTGCCTGGCCGAACAGTCCCGCAGGTTAAAAGTATGGTTAGATTGTAACTTATGTTGATATACAGTTAGCAAATATCTGACCAATATCAATGAAGAAGTAAGAAGGAGGTGTGGTGTAGAGGTAGATGTGCTGGAAAGTGTGAAAAGAAACACCTTGAGATGGTTCGGCCATGTGGAACGTATGGGAAGCGAGAGAATGACTAAGAAGGTGTACGAGAGCGAGGTGGAAGAACAGAGAGGTAGACGTAGACCAAAAGAGAGGTGGAAGGATGGAGTGAGGAAGTATTTGGATGAAGGCGGTGATGGTTGGGAGAAGGGCGTCGACTGACTGAGGACAGAGGTGCATGGGGGCGGTTCGTTCGTGGCCACCCCTTCGGGGATCACGGCGTCAGGCAATAGATAGATAGATCAATGCACCTTTGTGTTGTTGTTGTTCCCGTTCCCCAAGCTGCCTGGCCGAACAGCCCCAAGGCCCCGAGCAAGGCCAAGGCCATAACCGAGCGCCCCCACATCTTTGTGTAGAGTAAGTAACCCCTAAATTTCTAAATAAGGAAAATACAATTTTGGATAGGATCATAGGGGATGAGACAGGAATAGGTGGTGTGGGTCTCCTGCTTGCTGAGAAGTGGGTGGACAACATTATTGAAGTGAATAGAAGCAATGCAAGAATCGTGCAACTGAAAATACATGCTGGTGAAAAAGTGATTAAAAAAAAAAAAAAAAAAAGTGGGGATTGGGCCTGAGTAAAGAGATAGATAGAAAAGTCATAAACGCCATCTCAACGTACGCTCCCCAAACAGGACTGAGCTGTGAGGAAAAGGACAGATATTGGGATGACCTAGCCATGGTAGTACAGTATCTACGCTCTGAGAGCATGAATTAGTTTTCCTCGGGAGGGACCTAAATGGTCATGTTGGTAGGAGTACAGATGGATACGAAGGAGTGCGGGCTGAATATGGATACTGTACGGTACTAGAAATACTGAAGGTGAAAGAATCGTAGAGTTTGGCGAGGCTCTAGACATGATAGTAACACAATGTTTAGGAAGAGCCACCTGATCACTTATGAATCTGGTGGGAACAACAGCCAAATTGGCTACATCCTAGTTAGGATGAATGATTGGAACTTGGTAAGGAATGTGAAAGTTATCCTGGGAGAAGAGTGCATTACCCAACATAAGTCGTTAGTATGTGACATGAGGCAGAGTAGAAGACCTGAGAGAAAAAGAGTGTATGTGCCAAAGAGAAGAGTGTGGTTGCTGGATAATTCAGAATATAAATATAGATTCTATGAGAAAATGGTAAATTAGGAAAGGAAAAATGGAGACGGCATAGGAAATGTCCATACTAGCTGGGAGTTCTTGAAGTGTAACCTACTGGATACCACAGACAAAGTCTGTGGTATGACAAAAGGTCCCCCCAGAAATAGAGTATCCTAGTGGTGGGATGATGAAGTCGAAGATGCTATCGGGGAGAAAACAAGATTTTTAAGGCATTTAGGAAGGTAGGGAGTAGGGAATAGTTCTTAGTGGGTAGGAGCAGGGCTAGAAGGTAGATTCATAGAGCCAAGAAAGCTATATAAAACCTCTCTCATAGGGTGAATAATTCAGAAAAAAATGCCATGGATGAGTTAGCTAGACAGATTAGAAATAACAGGTAGGATGTAGCAGGTGAGCAATGTATGAAAAACACTGCTGAGTGGTGGTACATACTGAGGACGAAATCAGGAAACGTGGAAGTAGCACTATGACCGACTGTTATATGTGGAGTTTGAATTGGATAGGGAACACCTGAGTGTTGAGGAGCCAGTGTACGGTCTTCCCCCCCCCCCCCCCCCCCTGTGGATTAGTCAAGCAGCTGTTAAAAGTACAATGATAAAAATGAAAAACGGTAAAGCCTCAGGCTGCTCGGGCATCATTGCTGAGATGCCTGAAGGCCTCTTGGAAGGTTGGGGTGTGAATGGTAGCACAGCTGATAAATGCAGTTGTAAGGAAGGAGAAGGTACCTGATGATGGGCAAAAGAGTGTGATAGTGAATATTTTTAAAGGGAAAGGTGACTATGGAACAGAGCAGTTACAGAGGAATGAAAATTCTCGACGAAGTTATGAAAGTTTGTGAGAGAGTACTTGAGGGCATGATTAGGGAGAGTGTGGCCATAAACAAAATGCAGCTTGGCTTCTGGCCAGGCTGCGGCACAAAGGATGCTATTTTTATAGTTAGACAGCTTCAGGAAAAGAACCTATGGAAAAAATAGGGAACTCTATTATGTTTTTGTGGATTTAGAGAAAGCCTTTGACAGGGTGCCTAGAGTGGTTATGCAGTGGGCCATGAGAAAACTTGGCGTCGAGGAGTGGTTGGTGCGAGATGTATGAGGGCTCTCGAGCGGCGGTGAGGGTGAAGGGGGAGCTAAGAGATAAGTTCTTGGTGAATGTTGGGAGTGCACCAGGGCTCAGTCCTGAGCCCGTTCTTGTTTGTCCTGGTGTTGGAGGCGCTGGCAAGAAAGTTCAGGTCGGGTCTGCCTAGGGAATTGCTCTATGACTTGATGCTGATTGCTGACAGTGCGGCTGAGGCTGAGGCTGAGATGATGTTCCTAAGATGGCGGGAGGGAATGGCAGATAAGGGATTAAGAGTGAACGTAGGCAAGATAAAAGTCACGATGAGCGGCAATGAACGCGGAACCGCGGTACAGAGTGGTAGTTTCCCTTGACAGTGTAATTCAATTAAGTGTTACACATGCCAGGGATGAGTGCATAAGAGGTGCAGTGGTCTGAGGGTTGCGGGCCGTTAACTTTGAATGTGCCATATTTAGGGGCGTCTTGGCAGTACTAAATCCACCTGGTATTTACCTAATTTACCTAATTGTATTTACCTAATTGTAGTTTACAGGAGTTGAGCTAAGCTCGTGTTGTCCCGTCTCTCAGTCTACTTTTTATCCAATTTTTTCTTGAAAATATGGATGTTCCTTGCCCCTACCACCTCCTCCTCCAGCCCATTCCATTTGTCAATACATCTATAGGGGAAGCTAAACTTCCTGATATCGTTCTTGCAGGTAGTTCTTTTTACTTTGTAGCTGTGGCCTCTAGTTATTCCTGTATCCATAATTAATATATCCTCCCTATCCAGCCTCTCCAGCCCCCGGGTACATTTGTACATCATTATCATGTCTCCCCTCTCTCTCCTCTCTTTTAGACTCGGTAGATTTAATTTGTCTAGCCTCCCTTCATATGGCAGTTCTCTGAGACTTGGAACCAATCTAGTGACTGCTCTCTGGATTCTTTCTAACTTGTGAATATGCTTCTTTAGATGCGGGGACCACACCACTGCTGCATACTCCAATCTTGGTCTAATCATACTCTTCATAATTTTCGCTACCATGGTCTCATCCAAGTAGTTCAGAGCAACTTTCATATTCCCGGCCATTGCATACATTCCGCTAAAGAGCTTGTTAATATGTTTCTCTGGCGACAAATTATCTTGTATAATCAACCCTAAATCTTTTTCTTTTTCGGCCTTGCTAATTATATTATCTCCCATCCTGTACTCCCAATTTGGTCTATTCACACTTCTTCCCATATTTAACACATGGCATTTACTTATATTAAATTTCATTTTCCACTTGGTGCTCCAGTCGTATATTTTATCTAAATCCCCTTGCAGCTCCTCACAACTACTTTTATTTGTTATTTGTCTCATAATTTTTATGTCATCTGCAAACATTGACATGTAAGAGTTTATGCCTATCGGCAGGTCATTCACGTACATAAGGAACATGAGAGGTGCCAACACAGATCCCTGCGGCACACCACTCTCAACTTTCCGCCACGATGAGTAAGTTTCTCTAATGTTGGTCCTCATTTCCCTATCTGTTAAATAGCTCTCCATCCATTTCAGCAAACCCCCTGACACATCCTAGCGTCTCAAGCTTAGATAACAATCTCTTATGTGGTACCTTATCGAATGCTTTGGAAAGGTCTAAGTAGACGCAGTCCACCCATCTAGCGTAGAGTTCGGGGATGTGCACCTGGAATGTGTCAATAAGTTCTGTTACTTGGGCGACATGATTGCTGCTGATGGTGGAGCTGAGGCCTGCTCAGTTGCAAGAGTCAGAAGTGGATGGAAGAAGTTCAGAGAGATACTGCCGTTACTTACAGTAGATCTTACAGTATCTTACAGTAGATCCTCTGGAAAAAAGGCAAACTAGCCCCATGTATCCAGCTCAGTACCAGTACTTGCACTGCTGTGGATGTTCATGGTGTTGGCGGCGGCGGCAGCAGACGCAACAGTTTTACTATTCTGTATTTTCGCTTTGTAATCAAACTTCAACTCGTGTCTTCCCTATGCTTTATCAAGATTACTGTACTTTCAAACTTCTTGACTGATTCGGAATCGACCACATAATGGCCATAAAAGGGCTCTCCCTTCGACTAAAAGGGAGGTTATTTAGCACTTGTGTTGGAAGTGTAATGGTGTATGCTAGCAAAACCTGGCCAGTCAAGATAGAAGGTATTAATAGGATGGAATTAAATTAAATGAGGATTGTGAGGTGGATTTGTGGGTCTTCTATGAGAGACAGAATCCCCAGTGTGGAATTCAGCGGGCATTTAGTCATTGAAAGTATTAGGGAGGAGATGTGTAGGTGCAGGCTTAGATGGTATGGTATGGACATGGGGAAAGGATGGATGTGAATAATTGGGTTAAGAAAAGCAAGTCTATGAACGTGGAGGGAGTCGCAAGGAGAGGTAGACCAAGAAAGACGTGGGATCAGGTGGTACAAACTGATCTTGCAGCCAAAAGACAGACTAAGAGGAACCCCAAAGACCGGGCTGCCTGGAATACCACCATTAGGTGAACAAAAACACTGACCTACTATACTCAAGTGTAGATCATAGCCTTTAACCCTTTCTTTCTCCGGGGGTTGCCGTTTAGTAATCAGAAATAGAATTCTCTTAATCTCATAATGACCTCTCCAAAATTTGTTTTCTGCCCACAAATCGCTCAAAGACACCGGCAGAAGTTGAAGTAAACTAAACTAAAGGTTTCTAAACACCCCTGATGATCACAAAGGTTTTTAAAGTATCCCTGAAATGCCGCAATTGCGTTCTGGTGCGCGAAAGGGTTAATGCATGTATGTATGTACAGGTATGTGTTAATGTTAAAAGTTTCATAGTTTAAGTTGTTGGATGTACTAAGAGTCTCTGTCGTTGTTATGTTTTCAGACGGAGATAGAGAAACGTGTGTGCCAGGTGACCGCCCAGCACCGGACCCACACCGTCTGCCTCACCATCACCTTCCCCCTCACCTACCCCCGCCAACACACACCCAATTTCAGGTTCTCCTACGGCACCACCCTCGACCACGCCTGTAAAGCCGAGCTGTTGAAGGTAGGGTTAAGGTTAGATGGGTCGTTTTTCTGGTCCCCCTTCTCCCTAATGTTTAGCCCCACTAGTTTTGAGATTTAAAGATGTTGGTTCCATTAGCTTGGGGATTTTATGACCTTTCACCCCATTTCTTTGTCAATATTAGGACCCTTCGTGCCATTTAGGTGTTGATTTTTTCCTGGCAAGCGATAGCGAGCCTGTAATTTTAGGAGGAATCGGCCATTGGCCGGGACATTTTCCTACCGAAAAATGTACAAATCTATCTTGAAAGGGGGTCTAGGGAGTGTTTTTCTAAGTTTGATGGAGGTCTAGGGAGGAAACTAAAAAATATATGAACAAATGAATTAATACACCAAACAAACAGCCACTGTCACCTTAATAGTTTGATCATCCAGGTCTCCCTCGATATACGATTGGGTTACGCTCCTGAAAACCCGATCTTAAATAGAAAAATCGTATAGCGAACCCTAAATTTAATGGGGTAAATGGGGATGCGTTCTGGGACCAGCCAAAACCCAAACCCAAACGCCTAAAACCCTATAATAATACTGTAAATCTGGGCATCGGATAGTGAGAGAGACTTGTAGCCTACAATCGCGCTAATAAGTGATGTCTCGGCACCAAGTATGTTTTGATCAATAATTGGTATCAGTAATATCTTAGCTTCATTTCTTCATATCGAGTGAAATATATAAACATGTTCCTATGCTTACCTACCGTATTCAACATCTGACAGAAATTAATACAGCACAGAGCAAGCTAAGCGTAATGACAGCTGGGACATGACTTATTAGCGCGACCGTACATAGTGTAGTTTGTGCACTCTATAATTAACTTTTCCCATATTTATCAGGTACAGTATTAACCCCTTCTGTACCGGTGACGTCTTTATATTATTGTGCTTACTATATTTAGACTATTTTCAGCAGTTTAAGAAGGATCTCTGGCAGTAAAAAGGGTTGTTGTTGTTGTTGTTCCCCAGGCTGTCTGGCCGAACAGCCCCAAGGTCTCGAGCAAGGCCAAGGCCATAAACGAGCGCCCCCACAAAATCCTCCGGGCTTACCACTAACAAAGCCCGGGTGACCGAAGCCACTCCAAGGCAGGGAGCTGAGGAGGGTGCGGTGCGAAGCCTGTTAATTGCTGAAAGCCCTTTTGAAACTGAATAAATTTGTCTAATAGTAGCCAGCATAAAGTTAAAAGTATGTCGCGGGACAGAAGGGGTTAAAAACCAAAAGAATGAATGAATGTTTCCTAAAGCCGCTGTCACACGAGCACTTTTTCCGTCAATTTTCCATGAGCAACTTTTTTCTCGTATTATTTCGGGATATTTTCGCACTGGTATCGGTAATTAGGCTGAAGGTAGATAACGTTTGGCGGATGAATTCCGATAGTGTCGTTTTTTAAGCTTCCAGACCATAATTGCCTGTAAAAATTGCTCAAAAAAGGGCTCGTGTGACTCCGGCTTAACTATCATGGAATAAAAACCACAATACTGTAATGATTTTAATAATGAACTTATTTCTTATAATTATACAGTATATATACAGTATATTCATATAATCATACATAGATTTAAAGACCAAGTGCTCCAAGTGCTCCACACGGTGTTCGGTTCCGGTCTCAAGCATTTGAATATCATATGATTCTATCTTTCTATTGCCGGACGCCTTACTCCCCTTAACCCCTTCTGTACCGGAGACGTCTTTTAACTTTATTCTGGCTACTATTAGACTGTTTTATTCAGTTTCAAAAGGGCCTCCAGCAATTAACAGGCTTCGAACTATCTTAATTAACCATTTTTACTACCACAGATTCTTCTTAAGCTGCAAAAAATAGTCTAAATATAGCTACAACAAAAGGAAAAATACGTCGCCGGTACGGAAGGGGTTACATTAATGAGGGTGGCCATACACAGAAGGCACCCTAGTAGACCTATCCCCTTTAACCCCTTCCGTACCGGCGACGTCATTGTATGCTTATTCTACCTACTATTAGACAATTTTATTCTGTATAAAAAGGGCCTCCAGCAATTAACAGGCTTTTTATTATCTCACTTAACCCTTTTTACTGCCACAGATCCTTCTTAAACTGCACAAAAACGTCTATATTTAGCTAGAATAAAACTACAAAGACGTCGCCGGTACAGAAGGGGTTAAGAAGGACAACCCATGCCAATTTACTGAAGGACTTACAGGATTTACCACTCAATTTAGGACCTGTCCGACCCCGAGGCTCTCTATGTATCTTTATAGCACTATTTTTCTACAGTAGTGTTCAGCTAGTCCATCCACTAACCTATCTATCTATATGCTCAGGCCCAATCCCCACTTTTCCTATTTTTATTTGTTATTTTCGATTTAATTCTAATTTATTATTTTATTTTATTTTTTTCTTGGGGTTGGCCGCCTCAAGACAGAGCAAGAACAGGGAAAACACAAAACACAACATAAAACAACGAACAAACAGACAAAACACAAATTCACACACATCTAGGTCACCCAGGAGAAGACCCAGAGACCAGGGTCACCAAGGTCGCTCCAGCACTCCCTCGGCCCCCGACCACCCGGAGAGGTTCCGAGCTCGGCAGGCAGACATGCAGCGGAGCCGAAGCCACAAGCCCACCCACCACACTTCCAGGCGCACCCTTCATATTAATCGTCTCCCCGGGCCAGGCGCCTGATGGACTATTATCTAGTCCAACCTGCGCCCGACCCCTTCCCCCAAATGACCACGTGTTCACTCAACTATTCACAAGAATTCTCCATTCATTCCTGTTTATTACCACTTCCTTTGCCTGATCTATAGGCATTCCTCTATCATCCAAAGTTTGTCTTACACAGTCTCTCCATCTCAATGGGGGTCTTCCTGCCCTTCTATCTCCCCTTGTAGCTGACTCGCATATTCTCTTTGTAAGCCTTTCATTTCTCATTCGTTCAACATGACCATACCAGCTCAGCACCCTTCTGTCCACTCTGGCTGACAAATGTTCCTGCTGCCCCACTCTCTTACTTCATTCCTCAATCCGTCTCTATGAGTAACTCTACACATCCTCCTCAAGCAGCTCATCTCCATCACATCCAGCTTTCTTCTCTCCTTTTTCTTCAGAGCCCATGTCTCAGCCCCATACATCATTGTTGGCACAACAATTCCTTGATACATTGCACTTTTTACCTCGTCTTCCACATACTTCCCATTGCTTCAAAAACCTTCCTTCCTTCACACACTCTCTGTTTTACCTCCATTTCTATACCTCCACTCCTGCTTATCGTTCCTCCTAGATATTTAAAACACTCTACTTGTTCCAATATTTCTCCATCCATCCTCACATCTAGATTCACCCTACGATCACCCCTATTACACACCATTACTTTACTTTTATTGACGTTCACCTTCAGTTTCCTTCTCCCACAAACCACTCCAAACTCTTTGACTACCCGCTGCACTTTCGCCTCAGAATTCGCCACCAACGCTGTGTCATCAGCGAACAGCAACTGATTCAACTCACAATCTCTACCATTCTTTCCTACTTAACCCAATCCTCTTCCCATAGTTCTCATAACCTGCTTCACCATTATGTAGTAATGAATTTTGTCCTTACTTACCAGGTATTAAATAGCACGGCCACGCAGTACCAGCGCAAGAGGATATCCTGTTTGGAGCCCTGCATACGAGTGTTTGTTATGCAGCTCAAGGCTCTGTTGGTGAGTTGCTGGCCTTAACGGGGGTCACCGCATTTTTGGCTCTTTCTCTCCCTCTCTCCTTGGTTTGTATCCATTCGTCCCCATTCAGCCTACTGTTTTAAGACATTTACTCCCACCCAGGTGTCAATATTTTCCTGGCGAGCTTTAGCGAGCCAGCATATTTATATTTTTGTTTTGACAGCAAGCTAAGTTTGTAAATTTGTTGATAGAAAAATTTCTCCGGCAAAGCCGGATTTCTCCATACAATGCTGGCTCGCCAGGAAGAAATTGACACCTGGATGGGGATAAATGTCTTAAAACAGTTGGCTGAATGGGGCCGAATGGATACAAGCCAGAGAAAGAGAGAAAAGGAGAGAAAGATAAAAAAAGCCGGTGAGTTATTGGCCTTACTCTACTTGATTTTATACTTCAGTTTTTATACTGTACTCTGTTTCTTTTCAACTGATGGTAAATTGCAAAGTTCCCATCAAGATTTTTCAGTGATTTTGAAGATTTTGTAGTGTACATGGTATAGTGACAGATGATTATAGAGTTTAGTAGTTATAATTATTGCATTAACCCCTACTGAACCAGAGGGTATTACAGGTATTATAAATGTACCCTCCAGTACCAGGCATTGTGGCAAATATGGCTTCAGAGTCAAGAGAGAATACCCTCTTACCCCAAAAGTTGGAGGAATACTGTCCCAGCTAGCTCCCACAGGCTTGGATCCAGGCTGAGAAGTGTTGCCAAGGTCTCAAAACAGTGCATACAAGTCACAGTACAGTACATGGTACCGCTCGATACGGGCAGTTACAAGGACCGCATAGTACTGACGGCGATGTTTCATCGCTGGTACTAACGAGTGATTTTATTACTGACGGCTGTATACCGTCGCTGTTACAGTAAGGGTTAATAACTATGTAAATTGTGTTGTAAATAATTATGTTAATTTTTGTTTTTGTTTTTGTTTTTTTTTTTTTTTTGTTCGAGCGCTTGCGAATTAATTTTGAAGAATTAGCGCTCTTTTGAATAAGTGAAATAATAATAATTATTGGATTATTATATTAACTTGGTCTTAATATGATGCAGACACATAGTAGTTTCATATTTGTCCATTAAGTATCGGTAAATTAGCTGCGAAGGGATTCAATTTATCGTCAGCTAAAGAGAAACAGAGTACAGTTTGTAATCGTGTTCAGGTCATTTATATTTGTTTGTGTATTTTATCTGTTTTGATCTTTCTTTTGCCCTTTAAATTTAGTTAGTTTTATAGTGATTAAATTTAGTTAGTTTTATAGTGATTGGTGTCTATACTCTGCTGGTGGTAAATTGAATCCTTTATCAGCTAATTTCTCGATGGAAAAATATGAAACTACTATGTCTCTGCATCATATTAAGACCAAGTTTATATAGTTAGCACCCTATTTCAATAGAAAATCATCAAAATAACTGAGAAATCTTGGTGAGAACTTTCAATTTTCCGTCAGTTGAAAAGAAACATTGTAGTTTGTAATTGTGTTGTTGTTGTTGTTCCCTAAGTTGCCTGGCCGAACAGCCCCGAGTCCTTGAGGAAGGCCACGGCCACGGTCGGGCTTTCCCACAGAGCTCTCAAATAGTGTAAATTGTGTTGTTGGTGCAAGTAGTTCTGTGAACTGCAGTCTTCTATGATGTGTTTTATGGTATGGGGTGCTGTGTTACAACCCGGGCAGGTGTCGACGACGGATTCATCCAGTCTCTTCTGATAGCTCAGAAGAGCTGGATGGTGTCCGCATCTCAGCCTGGCCAGGTGGACTCTGTCCTCGCAAGGAAGGGAGGATTCAGAAGGATGGATTTCGGGAGGTCGTGCTTGCAGCTGCGTGTTGTCTATGAGTGAGTGGATGGAACGGCGAGTGATATGAGTATGGATGTGCTTCCGGAAGTTGGTTTGGGGTGGGCAGGGAGGGAGAGAAGACAGTATTTGTGTGTGATAGCGTGTGCTGGGTGTTGTTTTGATATTTCTTGGTGTCTGTGAGTGTGTTGCCATGTAGTGTAGTGGGTGGTGTTGATTCGTGGAGGCTGCTGCCAGGAATTGAGTGCCTCTCATGTCTAGATGATCTTTGACTTTTAGGACTTTGGTTTCTTGATGTAGGTGATCTGTGGGTGTAGTAGCCGTGCATCCTGTGATGATTTTAAGGGCTTTATTTTGAATAGTCTGTAAGGTCATATGATGTGTTTCAGCTAGGTTAGAAGCCCAGGCCGGGCTTGCGTATTCCATAACTGATCTTATGTATTGTTTGTAGACTGTGGTGGTGGTTTCTTTGTTGTGTCCAAATTTCGTGTGGGCAAGTGACCTGAGGGCGTTAAGTCTGGGTGTCAGTTTCTTTTTCATGTTTGTGGTGTGCTGTTTGAATGTCAGTTGGGTGTCGTATGTTACTCCTAGGTTTTTGGGGGTGTGTGTGTGTGTTAGGGGTGTGTTGTTTATGTTGAGTCCCGGGACGTAATCGTGCTCTCCTGTCCAGCTTGTGAGGAGGGTTTGTAATTGTGTTCAGGTAATTTATATTTGTTTTTGTATTTGAATTTTGTTCTCTTTCATTGTAGTGGTTTGTGTTCTATTATTTCAAAATTGTATTTGATTAAAGCCTTTTTTCCAAATAGCGATTTTGATACGTTCTTTTGCTTTTATATTTTGTCCCAGTTTTGGTTTGTTTATTTTGCAAGTTTTACATTTTAATTTTGTCAAATTGTCAAATTGCAAGTTTAGCTTAATATAAAATTTGATATAAATTGTAGTTTCTTTATTCATACAGAATTTAGTCAAATTTACCAGAATGTTCCGTACTTCCCATATTGACTAATTCCTTGAACATGACGATGGTTCATTGTTATATGTGCGATCAGTTTGCTTGGGAACCAGATTGACTTGCTCATGTAGTTGTGTACACCCTATGTGGTGGATTGTGTTCTTTTATTTCAATATTTTATTTTATTGAGCGTTATTTCCACATAGCGATTTTAATTAGTTCTTTAGCATTTATCTTGTGTCGTCCCAGTTTTGGTTTGTTTATTTTGCAAGTTTTACATTATAATTTAGTTAGTTTTATAGTTATTGGTGTCTAGTTGGTCTCTATTTATGTACTGCATATGTTACGATATCTTCTGATAATTTTGAGAGTACCGTAATAGAGTATGGAAACCTATTTTTGAATTACCGTACAGATCTAAAAGAAGTGACCCAGGCTTAAGTTGTGTTAGAAACTCTAATCTTAATATAACTCACTCTCTCTCTCTCTCTATCTCTCTCACTCTCACTCACTCTCTCTCTATCTCTCTCACTCTCACTCACTTACTCTCTCTCTCTCTCTCTCACCCACTCCCTGACTCCTCCCCAGGGAGACGAGCGTATGAGTTCCGTTGCCTCTCTCTCTCTCTCTCACTCACTCTCACTCTCACTCTCACTCTCACTCTCCCTCTCCCTCTCCCTCTCCCTCTCCCTCTCCCTCTCTCTCACTCTCTCTCTCCCTCTCCCTCTCTCTCACCCACTCCCTGACCCACCCCCAGGGAGACGAGCGTATGAGTTCTGTTGAGTCCCAGGTGAACAGTGGGTACCCTGGGGAGATGTACGGCAGCTACCAGGACCACCGCGTGCCCTTCCCCAGGACCTCCGGAGCAAGGTTCTCCAGCGCAGGTCAACATTCACACACTCCTTCTTTGTAATTTAACCCCTTCTGTACCGGCGACGTCTATATTTAAACTATTTGGTGCAGTTTAAGAAGAATCTGTGTAGTCAAAAAGGTCAATGAGAAGGTTTGAAGCCTGTTAATTGCTGAGGGCCCTTTTTAAATTGAATACAAATGTCTAATCTATCTATCTATCTATCTATCTATCGATATACTCAGGCCCAATCCCCCTTTTTTTTTTTTTTTTTTTTTTTCTAATAGTAGCCAGAATAAAGTTTAAAAGACGTCGCGGTAATGAAGGGGTTAACTTGACTCAAATATTTTCCTTTCACTTGAGCGTTAGGCTATTCAGTGTGCAGTTGGGTCTGAGTGCATGATTAGATTGATATCCAGTATTCGATAAATGGATATCGAATCGTAGACATGTACTTAACTTTTAACGGTCTTAATGGTGTAATGGTTAGTGTTTATGATCTGTATGTGGTAACTCAGGTTCGAATCCCGGGAAGATCACATGCTTTCGTTAATTTAATAGGGAGGTGTTTCGTGCTGGGAGTGAAATAAATAAAACAAATTATTATAACATGCTAAATGGTAGGACTGAGCCTGAATATTACAACATGCTAAACCAGTAGATATATACCGGTATATACATAATTCAAATGCAGCCGTTTTTCTGTCCATCAATAACTCATATTACATCTGTCTATCTATCTATTGCCTGACGCCGTGATCCCCGAAGGGGTGGCCACGAACGAACCGCCCCCATGCATCTGTAATTATGCTAAATATTGATGTTTACGGCTCCAACTTCCTTATAATCCGAATCTCACAAGTGGTTAATTATTTATTTCTTAACCCCTTTCAACTTTTTTCTGGCTACTATTAGACAAATTTATTCAGTTTAAAAAGGGCCTCCAGTTTTTAACAAGCTTCGAACTATCTCACTTAACTCGATTATGGCCTTGGCCTTATTCGGGGCCTTGGGGCTGTTCGGCCAGGCAGCTTGAGGAACAACAACAACAACAACAACAACAACTCATTTTACTACCACAGATCCTTGTTAACCCTCGTCTAGTGGGGTTTTTTGGGCTATTTTGGGCATATTCAGGCCCTCCTGAATCATCAATCAAGTATCTGCATGAAAATAAATGTATTCAGCAAATAACTAGGCGCTACAAGCTTCAAAATGAGACCAGAACGAGCTACGTAGCACTCGTAGTTTTCATGCAGTGCTACCACTAACATGGGAGTTTAGCGTATAGCGGCATATTTTTTCCAGCTACGCTCACTACTGGCTACACTGCCGGCCTCTCGAGAACACAGGGAGCGTGAGTCAGTGGGTGGCGGTAAGCCCTGGGTGTCGGCCGTGTGGCCTGCTGCACTCCCGGCCATTTGCACTCGATTTTAACCCTTTAAAAGCCTTAATAATGCTCCTTACTTGCTGCTTTATAGATACGGACTTAAGTCGGGCCCCGCTTTTTAACCCTTTCACGCACATATGACGCAGAGGTTGCCAGATTATCAATAAGAAATAGAGTTCCCTCACTCTTATAATTACCTCTCCAAAATTAGTTTTCTGCCCACAGCTAACTCAAAGACAACTGCAGAGGTTGAAGTAACTAAACTAAAGGTTTCTAAATACCCCTGATGGTAACAAAGGCTTTAAAGTATCCCCAATAGGCTCAACACAGCTAACTCAAAGACAACTGCAGAGGTTGAAGTAACTAAACTAAAGGTTTCTAAATACCCCTGATGGTAACAAAGGCTTTAAAGTATCCCTAATAGGCTCAAAATCGCGCCATATGTCGGAGAGGGTTAAGTGTTAAACATCTAATATGGCTCTAATAAAATTAACAAAATGTCACCGGTACAGGAGGGGTTAACTTATTCTGTGATTTTCATAATTTTGTTTGTCTTGTTGGTGTAATGGTTAGAGTGTTTGAAATATGTGTGTGGTGACCCAGGTTCGAATCCCGGTGGATCACATGCTTTCATTAATTTCATTGGGAGGTGTTTGGTGTTGGAGTGAAATTAATAAATTATATATAATAAATAAATAATAAATAATAATAAAGAGAGATTTATATTGTGTCGTCCATGTTTTGGTTTGTGTATTTTGTAAGTTTTACATTATCTATCTATCTATCTATCTATCTATCTATCTATCTATCTATTTACTCTGGCACATACCCCATTATTTTTTTATTTTTTATTTCTATTTTTTATTTTTTATATATATATTTTTTTTATTGGGGATGGCCGACTCGAGACAGAGCCATATTTTACCTTATAATTTCTACATTACAGGAATACTAGTCTGCTTCGCCCGACCAACATTTTCGTTTTTGAAGAAGGGTTCCTCCACCCCCCGTTCCCTCTCTGCGCTGGGGGCCTATATTAGATACGTGCTGCCTCAGATCTCCGCCACCGTTCCCATCTCACCCCCATACAGCTTACTCTACCCAAGCCCCAGTCCCTCGGCCGACCAGAGTGTCTCCATATCTAATTATTACTACCAAGATAAGGCTAAGGTTAGTATATATATTAATATTATTATTATTATTATTATTATTATTATTATTATGATTATTATTATGATTATTATGATTATTATGATTATGTTCCCTCCACCAACCGACTTTACTCCTAAACTCAATTAATGAAATCAACAAATCCAAGTGGCAGTCCAGGGATTCGAACCTAGGATGCTCACACCGAAATTCAGTGCATTTATCCATTGTGCTACAAAGACAGTTAAAGAATGGTGGACAATCTATCTATCTATCTATATTGCCTGACGCCGTGATCCCCGAAGGGGTGGCCACGAACGAACCGCCCCCATGCACCTCTGTCCCGTCAGTCGACGCCCCTCCCCCCAACCAGCACCGCCTTCATTCATGTACTTCCTCACTCCATCCTTCCACCTCTCATTCGGTCTACCTCTCCCTCTCTGTCCCTCCACCTCGCTCTCGTACACCCTCTTAGTCATTCTCTCGCTTTCCATACGTTCCATATGGCCAAACCATCTCAAGTTGTTCCTTTTCACACTTTCCAGCACATCTACCTCCACACCACACCTTCTTACTTCCTCATTAGTCTGTCTATCCCTCCATGTAACTCCGCACGCACTTCTTTAGTAATTCATTTTCCACTGCTGAGTCTCTCAACCAAAGTCCATGCTTCGCTTCCGTAAGTCAGTGTCGGGATTACCACGCTGTCATGCAAGGACAAGCCTACGATTTATTATGCAGTTTCGAATCCTGCATATCAATCTAAGCGTGTACACACTTTCCAACTGCGCTATCATAGGCTATGGATAGATGAATGGAAGTATATCTCACAAATACACGTGAACTAGTAAATTTTCATGTAGTGATGTACGGTCGCGCTAATAAGTGATGTCCCAGCTGTCATTACGTTTGGCTTGCTCTGTTCTGTATTAATGTCTGTCAGATGTTGAATAGGGTGGGTAAGTTTTTTTTTTTTTTTTAAAGAGACAATGAACGGAGGAAGGAAAAACACAGATAAAACAAAAAGGTCCATGTGCCTAAAGGCATCCTCCATTCATAAAATGTTTGTAACAACTGGATTTAAACTTTTGTAGATTGTAAGTTTGTGGAAAGCAGCTCGAGGGAAGTGAATTCCAAAGAGTAGTAGTTCTAGGGATAAATTAATTTTGATAAGCAGAAGTTCTGCATTGTGGAGGAGAAAGTGTAAATTCATGGGCGCTCTCAGCTGCCCTAGTTCTACGGGGAAAGATGTGGAGAGGCGGCACAATTGAAGCAAGTTCCTCGGAACAATTGCTGTGAAAATATCTGTAGAATAATGCAAGGGATGCAACGTTTCTTCGTATGGATAATGTAGGAAGGTCCTGTGTGATTGCAGGGTTATTGATTAATCTAATAGCTTTATTTTGAATTTTGTCCAACTGCCTCAATGCAACCACTCCACTTCCACTCCACAGAGGTGAACAGTAATCCATCTGAGAACGCACATGACTTTTATATATTACGGCCAACTGCTCGTCAGTTAAGAATTCTCGAACTCTGTACAGGAGTCCCAGTTTTTTAGAGGCATTCTTAGCAATGTTTCTAACATAATGTGTCCAGCTCAAGTTAGTAGTTAATGTTACACCGAGAATGTCAATACTAGGGGAAGTGGGAATATTTACATCATTAAAAAATATATGGGAGTCAGTGAGATTCTGTCGGTTAGAAAATTGAATGTACTTGGTTTTCTGTGCATTAAAGGACACTAGATTCTTTTGTCCCCATTCATGTAAGTGTAGGAACCTGTTTGTATATTTCACTCAAAAAGCAGAAATCATGTGTAAATATTGCTGATACCAATTATTGATAAAAACATAATTGGTGCCGAGACATGACTTATTAGCGCGATTGTACACCCTATGTAGTGGTTTTGTGTTCTTTTGTTCAATTTATTTTATTTATTAAAGCGACATTTCCACATAACAATCTTAATAAGTTCTTTTGCCTTTATATTGTGTCGTCCCGGTTTTGGTTTGTTCATTTTGCAAGTTTTACATTATAATTTATTTCAGTAATTGTTTTATTGATGGGAAAGATTACAAAGATGAACATGAATTCATTGTTAGATGAGATTACAAAGATAAACATGAATTTTAACTGTCTCTCAATTGTTTTAGTGATAGAAAAGATACAAAGGTTAACATGAATTTTAACTGTCTTTCAATTGTTTTAGTGATAGCAAAAATTACGAGGTGGAGGGACAGAGAGGGAGAGGTAGACCGAAGGAGAGGTGGAAGGATGGAGTGAGGAAGTATATGAACGAGGGCGGTGCTGGTTGGGGGGGAGGGGCGTCGACCGACTGGGGACAGAGGTGCATGGGGGCGGTTCGTTCGTGGCCATCCCTTCGGGGGTCACTGCGTCGGGCAATAGATAGATAGATAGAACATGAATTTTAACCCCTTCTCTACCGGCGACGTCTTTTTAATATGCTTCTAGCTATATTTAGATGATTTGGGGCAGTTTAACCCTCCAGCCCCGGCTATGTATTATATATACAGTATATTCCTCGAAACCCGGGTGTTTTGGCCGAAAAACGTCTAGGCTAGGCTACCGTATATTTGTTAATCAGACTGCTTCCCGCATTCCCGCGCATCCCCAAGCGTAGCTGTGTTATTTACCTGTAGAATGGCGTTAAGTAGAGCTCTCTAAGTCAACTGGTTGAGCTGTGATGATGATTTCATTGGAGATAACTTTATGGCCAAAACAGCCACTTTACACCACTTTTCGATACTTAACAACAACATACAGGCACACACGAACAAGCGACGCTCTCCTTCTTGTGGCCGGAGATGCGGGGCGTCGGTCCAGCCGGCTGTTGTTTACATGCGTCGGACCGACGCCTCGCACACGAAGATCACAGGCTTTCAACCACTGGGCGTTCAAGAGGCCTTCCGGGTACCTGTTATATGCTTTTTTATGGGCATTCAAGAGGTCTTCCGTGGTGAGAGGGTTAAGAAGGATGTGTACTGTTAATAAAGGTCGAGTGAGATAGTTCGTAGCCTTTTAATTGTTGGAGGCCCTTTTTAAACTGAATAAAATTGTCTAATAGTAGCCAAAATTAAGTTAAAAAGACCCAGTCGGTAAAGAAGGGGTTAACTGTCTTTCAATTGTTTTAGTGATAGAAAAGATTACAAAGATTAACATGAATTTTAACTGTACTGTATTTCAATTGACCACTTGTGAGTTTCGTTCTATAAGGAAGTTGGAGCCGTAGACGTCGATATTTAGCAGAACAACCAGCTATAATACGGTTTTAGTAATGTTATAAATACATAAAACCAAATTCAACATACTATTTATCCATCAGAAACCTACATAATTACTGTATTTGTGTTTAATATCGATGTTTATAGGCCGAACTTCCTTATAGCCTGAACTTCCTTATAGCCTGAAACTCGCAAGTAGTCAATTGTTTTATCATTTGTTTTTGCAGAAGGTGAAGAGTAAACGCGGTCGCAGTGAGGAGGAGGGCGGGCACTCGTTCAAGGCGGGGTTTGTCCTTATCTACGACGTGAAGCGCCTTATGCCGTTATCAAGAGAACTCGGCGCTACCTATGTGTAAGGCAATAGATTTAATGTGGGCGACACTTAACACTGTCTGGTCTGACCTCTTGGGGGTTCATTAGGATATTTTTTTAAATTATTATTGAGGAATTTGCTTGCTTTTGCTATTTTTGAGCAATGTATTTTAGTTTGTCCCCTAATTAAGCTGTTAGCCTAGGGGACAAGAAGCGCCTTGCCAGGCTACCTTCAAACTAAAAAATGCCTACCCTTCATTCTAGACTTATTAATTATTTTATAGAAAATATACCAGCCATAGACCAATTTCTATTAATTTAAAGGCTTGCTATCGCTCACCCAGAAAAACTGAACAAGTGAATGGAGCGAATTATCTTATTATTACCAAACATTTTGGCTCGAGCGTCCCTTGATTTTGGCCCTGTCACTCTTTCAACTATGGGGGAGGCACTCGCTATAGGCAGTTCTGCCTTTTGCTTCCCTCACTCACAAAAAAAAAAAAAAAAAAAAAAAAAAAAAACAGTAACGGAATGAAACGTCGTAAAACCTCCATATTAATGGAGTGAAATAAGGAGATTCCAAAAAGACCCCCCTCGGACCAAATAGGTTTAAGTCGCCACTCTATACGGATGGTAACTATTGGGTGAAGAGATGCAAGTCTGTGTATGTGGTGGGTGCTGCACAGAGGAGGGGTAGAGCTAGAAAGATGCGGGATCATGTTGTAGCCCATTGTGTACCGGCGACGTCTCTGTAGTTTTATGCTAGCTATAATTAGACGATTTTATGCAGTTTGAGAAGAGGAACCAGGTTTAATTGAGATTCTGATAGCCTGATAATTGCTGGAGGCTCTTTTTAATGGGAGATCTCCACTTGAGGGATTTTTTTTTGGACCCCTTTCTCCCTCATGTTTAGCCCCATTGCTTTTGATATTATAAAATGTTTGCCCCATTAGTTTAGCGATTTTAAGAACTTTCACCCCATATTAAGACCTTTCGTGCCATTTAGGTGTCGATTTTATCCTGGCGAGCGATAGCGAGCCTGTAATTTAAGAGGAACCGGCCTTCGGCCGGGACATTTTTCTACCGAAAAATGTACAAATTTATATTGAAAGGGACTCAAGGGGGTGTAATTTTAAGGTTGATGGAGGTCTAGGGAACAAACTAAATACCTCCCCTTAAACTGAATAAAATTGTCTAGTAGTTGCCAGAATATAATGCAAAGGATGTCACTGGTACTGAATGGGTTAACCCTATATATAAAGAAAGATAGATATGTATCATTATAGGGTAAATTGGCACCTATCTATCTTTAGTTACAGCTGCGATTATAAATTCTGATACATATATCTTAGAAGCTGTCTCGGGATGAATTGAAACTTATTACTACTGTAATTTTTTACCTTATATTTAGGGTAAGTATTTTTTACCTTATATTTAGGGTAAGTATTTTTTACCTTATATTTAGGGTAAGTATTTTTTACCTTATATTTAGGGTAAGTATTTTCATTACTTATGCGGCTCGCTTGGTGTAGTGACTAGCGTCTCGGACTTCCACCCAGAAGGCCCGGGTTCGCGCCCACGCTCGGCGCATTAAAGATTTTTCACAAGCACCGAGTCGTTACCATCCCTCATGAGCAAAGGGATGGGGTAGTAGTACAGGACCCCAATGGAAATACGCCTAATCGGCCTTATTGAGCTATCCTTAGCTAGCTTAGCATGCGCTAGCTTTAAGAACTATTATTATTATTATTATGTTAGATTTGGGCCCTACATTTTCAAACCAATATTAGGAATTCCTATGGGTGGAAATGCTAGCCCTTTAATTGCAGACTTATTCTTGCTTGCTTTAGAATTTAAATTTATGAAAGACTTAGTTGACAGTAGCAAGAAAAATAACATCCCAGAAAAATTAGCACTTGCTAAATTGTTAAGTTAGTTAGTTAGTTATGTAGAGCAGATTAACCAGACCACTGAGCTCCATACGGAACTCTCATAGTTAAGTAATGATAGTAGATATATTGATGATATTCTCGTTTGCAATTTGTTAAATTTTAATCAAGTCGCTAAACAAATTTATCCAATTTCCATCCCCATCACACAAGGTAACGTAAATGATGAAGTTGAGAATTTTCTTGATATAAATATACAGATTGTTAATGAACAGTGCACACTTAAAACATACCACAAAGTTGACGATTTTAATTTTAACGTACTAAACTTTCCTTTCCCTAATAGTAATATCGATAGTAAAATAACTTATAATTGTTTTCATTCCCAGCTAATAAGATTTTGTAAAATTTGTACCAGAGTAGCAGACTTTTGGAATAGAGCTAGGTTACTATGTATACAGACTATTAGTAGACAGAGGTTTTGTTGCAAGTAAATTGTTGCATAAATTTAATCTTTTTAAGGTCAATTATTGTGACTATTTTAAAATTTGATATCAATCATTTTAATCAAGCATTATTAACTTGAAGTTTCTATTATAACACATGCTTACTTTTTGTCTGTATGTATTAATGTTTATCTTTTTCTATTGTTATTATTCTATCTATCTATCTATCTATTGCCTGACGCCGTGATCCCCGAAGGGGTGGCCACGAACGAACCGCCCCCATGCACCTCTGTCCCCGGTCAGTCGACGCCCCTCCCCCAACCAGCACCGCCTTCGTTCACATACTTCCTCACTCCATCCTTCCACCTCTCTTTCGGTCTATAATTAATTGTTTATAATTAATTGTTCTTGTTAAAAGAGTTCTCTTTTGTTTAAATCTGTTGTGCCTTCTTCATATTTTCAAATATTTGTATTTATTATATTGTATCTATTCATTGTCGATAGTATCAATTGCTTGCTTTTGCGATTTCCTTAGTTTATTTGTACAATAAATGTAGGTTATTAGTAGGGTAGTAATTGTTAGGGATCACTTGAAGCATGCTATGCTTACAGGTACCTACCCGATAGCACTATCGTTAGTGATAGCCATTTATATTTTTTACTATTGTTAATGTCTTGTCAAGTTGCAAATTTGATTTTAATAGATTTTTTTTTACACTAATTGTAGTTTCGTTATTCATGCAGTTTAGTCAAATTTACCAGAACGTCCCCGACTTCCCAAATTGACTAATTCCTTGAACGTGACTATAGTGCGTTGTTATGTGTGCGATTAGTTTGCTTGGGAAACAGATTAACTTGCTCATGTAGTAATGTACACCCTATGTGGTGGATTGTGTTCTTTTATTTATAAATCATTATTTTACATAAGCGTTGTTTCCACATAGCGATTTTGATAAGTTGTTTTGTCTTTTTACTGTGTTCGTATACGTTTTAGTTTGTTTATTTTGCAAGTTTTACATTATAATTTGTATTTCGGAGGTTCTATTATATTTATAGAGGCTTCAGAATGTATCAGAATTTATGACTGTGTCTGTACAATAGATGTTTCCTATAAATTTATAGAGGCTTCAGAATGTATCAGAATTTATGACTGTGTCTGTACAATAGATGACTAGATAAATAGGGAAAAATACTATATACAGTACAGTCCATCCTCCTATAACACGATCCTCCTTCAACACGAGGGGGGGGTCCCGAATTACCTAAACCTCTTATAACCCGAGCCGAAAACATATACGTGAAATGGCCTTGCCGAGTGCTTCAAATCCGGCGCCTCCTCTTACTGCGTGACCCCCCCCCCCCCCCCACCCCCCACCTACAGCGCGATGACGTCGATGCGCACTGGATTTTAAGATGATTTTGCTAATGGATAATGCCCCCTGCCATCCTGCCTACCTGCAAAATCTGCACCCTCAATGCAATGTTATCTTCTTGCCTCCAAAAACAACATCCTTAATCCAGCCACTTGATCATTTAAAGTGTTATTCCTACGACGCGAAATACCTACAACACGAGGCGCAGTGCCGCCCCTAAACTCGCGCTGTAGGAGGATGGACTGTACAGTATATAGATAGTACCGATATTTGCTTACTGTATGTGTTGTATGTATATACTCAGGCACATGGTAAAGGATATAGAAGCAGTGGAGAAAGTGCAGAGGAGAGGTAGCAAGCTAGTACCAACGTTGAAGAACGCGGGCTATGAGCAGAGGTTGAGGGCACTTGGGCTTCCGACACTGGCATATAGGAGAAAGAGAGGGGATATGATAGAGACTTTTAAGATAGTGTCAGGAAAGTATGATGAGGATGTGTGTGAAGGTATCTTCTTGATGCGGGAGGGAACAAGAACGAGAGGACACAAGAAAATTTACAAAGAAAGAAATAGGCTTGAGAAGGCAAAGAACTCATTTTGTGATAGAGTGGTAAATGAGTGGAACGCACTGCCCCAGTATGTAGTCGATTCCGAATCAATAAGGGAGTTTGAAAAGTAATCTTGATAAAGCATGGGGAAGACAAGATTTGAAGTTTGATTATAAAGCAAAAATACAGAATAGTAAAAACGTTGCGTCTTCTACCGCCGCCGCCAACACCGTGAACGACTGCAGCAGTGCAAGTACTGGTACTGAGCTGGATACACAGGCATAGCTTGCCTTTTTCCAGAGGATCTACTGTAAGAAACTGTAAGAAACATACCTCACAGCCAGACCTATGAGAGTTCCGTATGGAGCTCAGTGGTCTGGTTAATCTGCTCTACATAACTAACTAACCTCATAGCTGGGGATGGCTGACTTGAGAGTGAGACAGAGCCTGAACAGAAGCAACAGTTTAAGTTCCAATTCTTAGTGTCCGGGACCACTTTCCAGAGGATCTACTGTAAGAAACTGTAAGAAACATACCTCATAGCTGGGGATGGCTGACTTGAGAGTGAGACAGAGCCTGAACAGAAGCAACAGTTTAAGTTCCAATTCTTAGGGTCCGGGACCACTTTCCAGAGGATCTACTGTAAGAAACTGTAAGAAACATACCTCATAGCTGGGGACGGCCAACTTGAGAGTGAGACAGAGCCTGAACAGAAGCAACAGTTAAAGTTCCAATTCTTAGGGTCCGGGACCACTTTCGCGTTCCTTCGCCCCTTTCTCTGTCTTGTCTGGTAAATGAAGTCTACAAGGGGAGGAGGATTCCTAGCCCCCTGCCCCTTATAATCTAGTATATTATAGTTTGTGTATATATGCCTATTTTTGTTGTGTCAGGCTGGACGAGCATGACATTGTGGGGACCTGTACCCGCAACAGAGACGCCGCTGCTGCCGTGGGCCGCAAAGACTTGGTGCAGGTGAGACTTGTAGTGCACAGAGTCACTCACTCAACCCTTTTAATTGACCACTTGCGAGCTTTGGTCTATAAGGAAGTTGGAGCCGTAAACATCAATATTAAACAGAATTACCAGTTAAAACATGGTCATAGTACATTCATAAATACATAAACCCTAATTCAACATACCTTTTATTCATCAGAAACCTACATTATTGTTGTATATCTATTTTATATCAATATTTACGGCTCCAACTTCCTTATAGCCTGAAACTCGCAAGTGGTCAATTACAGTGATGGTATTTTTTTTCTTTTCTGCTTAACCCCTTCTGTACCGACGACGTCCATTCAATTATATTCTACCTACATTTAGACGATTTTATGAAGCTTAGGAAGGATAATTATATGGTAGCTAAAAGAATGCATTTAGATAGTCTGTGGTTATTTAATTGGTTGTTTTTGTTGTTGTTGTTCCCCAAGCTGCCTGACCGAACAGCCCCAAGGCCCCGAGCAATTCCAAGGCCATAACCGAGTGCCCCCACAGAACCCTCCCCGCCGACCACAATAAAGCCTGGGTGACCGAAGCCACTCCAAGGCAGGGAGCTAAGGAGGGTGCGGAAACGCCCGGGAAACCAAAGCCCCACCCAGGGCCCTGTGCCCCTCAGCAATTATAAAGAGAAAGTTGAGGGGCAAGGGAAAAATGTGACGCTTTGGCTTCCAATGTTGGTAGATTGGGAGGTCAATCCACGGAAGAGACGCCGTCACTTGAGATCTAGAAAATATATAAGTTAAAGGAAAAGTCAGAGTAAGGTATGGGTATGGCAGAGATTGCTCAGTTCTCACTCTGATAGACCAGCCCATCACCACATGACTAGAACCCAATCCTCTCAGCATCAGCTAGGAAAGGCCCTAGAAAGCCACCTTTGGCGGGGGGATAGCTCCCCTATTTCAACCCCTTTCGGGGTTGGGCACCCACCCCCGGTAGATATCCTTCCTAAGCTGAATGAAATAATCTAATAGTTGCCAGAATATATGAAAAGATGCTTGCAGTACAGAAGGGGTTAATCATGTTGTAATTTCTCATATACTGGATTGTGATTCTGTCTTGCTATTGTTTGTGTTGAAACTTTAGTTAATGTTTTTGTTTTGCTGTGTTTAGCAGGCATTTCAGTTAAGGGGAGATGGGATGATTTTCTGGCCCCACTTCTCCCTTGTATTCTTCCCCATTGGTATTTATATTTTAAGATATTCGGTCCATTAATTTGGAGATTTTAAGACCTTACGCCCCATTTCTTTGTCAATATGAAGACCTTTCCTGCCATTTAGGTGTCAATTTTTTCTTGGCGAGCGATAGCAAGCCTATAATATTAGATGGATCCGGCCTTTGGCCGGGAATTGTTTTCTACCGAAAAATTTATAAATTTATCTTGAAGGGGATTTATGGGGGGTGGTTATTTTAAGTTTGATGGAGGCCTAAGGAGGAAACTAAACAAATTATAAAAAGATATATAAATGGGAAATAAATATGCCCATACCCCCTTAAGTTGTTGGGTTTGATATATTGACTTTTCCCCTCCTTAGGTATGGTCACTGGCGGCATACACGGCCTCGCTGGGTCCCGGCGTGGATACCAACCCGGCGGAGTTCTCAGATCACCCCTGGCCGGAACACCCCTTTGGTTGCAAACTCATCAACTCCATGTTAGTACCACAATGGGAGAGCTCATACAGGCGGGTCTTGTGTCGGGATGTCAAAAGCCGAGACCATTTATTTTAGTCTTTATTATTGTGTACTGAATGCTGTATATTGTATCCCTATTGTGGCTCTGTCTTGAGTCGGCCACCCCCAAAAAAGAGAGAAAAAAAAAAGAGGGAGAAAAGAAAAGAAAAGAAAATAGGAAAAGTGGGGATCGGCCCTGAGTACAGTAGGGGATCACATAGAAGGTGTTCGCATAGACGAGTCGCTTATAGAACGACCGACATCAAATATTGTTCCAAAATTTTCGTTAGGAACGAATGTGATCATATAGAACGATTTCGCCATCAAAGTAGGGCAAATCCGAGGAGTTCTCATATAGAGCGCCGAAATATTGTACAAAACGGACGAAATATCGTACGCTCCTGACGGAAATTTACGCTTACAGTGAACATTGACCATATTGGGCCACCAAAATGCCGCGATCACATAGAGCAAAATCACATAGAACGGCCTCGTTTATCGACCAATTTCTCGTTCTATGTGAGACCCTACTGTATATAGATAGATAGTATGCCAAGTTTAAATTACCGGTGTAGTTTATAGTTCAAATCATGTGTTTGGAAGTGATAAAATGGCCAAGACAATGCTATTTCAGGTTAGTATTCTTGTATGCCTTCTGATTGTGTTCTTTTATTTATAAATCATTATTTTACTTAAGCGTTGTTTCCACATAGCGATTTTGATTAGTTATTTTGTCTTTTTACTGTGTTCGTATACATTTTGGTTTGTTTATTTTGCAAGTTTTACATTATAATTCATTCCAGTTTTCAAGCAGAATTGCCCGGTTTGACACTCTGGTTCAAGTCATCTGATAAAGGGCTTCAAATGCTTCACAGATACTTGTTGATCTCATTTAAAAGCTGGTTTTGTGTTCTTTTATTTTCCAAAACTATATTTTGCTAAAATGTTATTTCCAAATTTTTGTATTTTTATTTTTTTATTTTTTTTTTCCTGTTCGGGCTCTGTCTCGAGTCGGCCACCCCCAGTATAAAAAAAGAAAAGAAAGGGGGAATGGGCCTGAGCAGATAAATAGATAGATAGATAGATTTTGATAAGTTCTTTTGTCTTTATATTGTGTCGTCCCTATTCTGGTTTGTTTGTTTTGCAAGATTTACATTATAATTCCCCAGGCTGGACCACTACCTGTCGCTGCGGGACGTACAGACGGCCACCATGTTGTGTTGTATCTTCGGGACCAAGGCCGAGCCCCAGCAGACCAGCTACTCCAGGAAGGGACGCAACGAGTCCACCAGTGTAAGTTGTATTATACTTTATGTCTTTAGAAAGTTTAATGATAATTTGATGGTGTAATGGTTAGAGTGTTTAAGATCTGTATGTGGTAACCCAGGTTCCAATCCCGGTAGGATCACATGCTTTCATTAATTTCATTTGGGAAGTGTTTGGTGTTGGGAGTGAAATGAATAAATTTGATTAATGATAATAAAAATACATCATCATCATCAATTCGACGCCCCGCTTCCAGAGGAAGCACCCCAAAAGGGATGTCCATGGCAGAAACTGGCTCCAGGCTCCCAGACATGCCCCACTGACCCACTCCACAGTGCCATTTCCACTAAGTGGATTATGACCCTTAGCACTGAAGGAGCAGACCCAGAGCAGTCCCTCACCTAGATGGCAGTTCCACCACTGTTTTGCTATTATATTTACCCCAGTGTGGCCCTGGCTGGAAGCATACCAAGCACAGAAATTTTCTGAAGATACGAACCAGTGATCCACTGCTCCAGAAGCTGATTGCACCACCAAAATAGTGGGCGGTGGGGTCGCCGTATCCCTACCCCAGAGAGAGAAAGGCTGACTTGTGCTAGTGGGCTGTGAGAGTAAGACACTAGAGAACCATGGGGCACAACGTTATGGCCCCACTGCCTTCACCACTTTCAGGATTTTTTTTTTTTTGGAAATAAGAATGATGATAAAGGTAAAGTCAGAACCAGCTACGGGAAGTAGAGGATACCAAACCACATCTGATAGATCCAACCCACCACTTTTTTTTTTTTTTTTTTTTTTCTATGTGATTGAGGGAGGCAAAAGGCATAACTGCCTATAGCGAGTGCCTCCCCCATAGTTGAAAGAGTGACAGGGCCAAAATCAAGGGACGTTCGAGCCAAAATGCCTGGACACACGGAGTTTGAAGCAATTTAAGTCATAGGAAGAGGGAAAGACTGATTCTGGGAGAGAGTTCCAGAGCTCAGCTGTTGAGTAGAAGAAAGTTTGAGAGTAACGTTTCACTCTTGGGTTGGAGAGTTGCACAGAGTAGGGGTGGGATTGAGTTGCAAGACGGGTACCACGTGCCCTACGTAAAGGAGGTGGTATGCACTGGGATAGCTCTGAGGAACACTGATTATTATAGTAGCGATAGAATAGCGAGAGAGATGCAACATTGCGGCGGAGAGAGAGATTGCAGAGAGTTGGTGAGTGGACGGGAGTTAATGATACGAAAGGCCTTCCTTTCAACTTTGTCTAGAACAGTGTGAGAGGAACCTCCCCACACATGTGAACAATACTCAATACAAGGACGCACTATGCCCCTGTACAGAGCAAGAAGCTGTGCAGGGGAAAAGAACCCCCTAATGCTGGTACTGTATTTGTATTTGTCATGAGCGCCAATTCTCAGAGTGGATTCATGAGCGCTCACATTTTCCTTTTTTAATTTTGTCCTTTTTTTTCTTTCTATCACTCATCTATATTTCGAGAATGGATAATATATCGCAGGCTTGTGCATAAACCATTAACTGTCTTGATAGCGTAATGGTTAGTGTGCGGAATTACGGTGTGAGTATCCTAGTTTCGAATCCTTGGAGTACCACATGTATTAATTGTTTCACTGATTTCATAAATTAGGTTTATTTTTAAGTAAATTGGTGGGTTGGTGAAAACAAATATTTGTATTTATTTTATTTTTTGCCAGACGCCGTAATTCCCGAGAAGGGGTA
Source organism: Paralithodes platypus (assembly GCA_032716605.1). Taxonomy (NCBI): domain Eukaryota; kingdom Metazoa; phylum Arthropoda; class Malacostraca; order Decapoda; family Lithodidae; genus Paralithodes; species Paralithodes platypus. The sequence continues at coordinate 32,213,818 of CM064541.1, read as the reverse complement.
GCCATGAATATTAGTCATATTTGTCATGAATCGCTAGGTCAAGTTGCCCGGGCTTGACAGCTACCAATAACATTATGACAGTGAAGCCTCGATCCGCCGAACCTTTGATCAGAAGCCGACGCTCTACTGACTATGCTACCGCTCGCGACATATCAATATCAAATATGAATTCATCAATAGGTACACAGTATATTTCTTAATTCATCAAGTTTGTGTATGAAGTATACCAAGTTCTTTATCCAGTAAGTTTAATAGGGGGTCACCTGCTTATTTTATCTCCTTTCCTCTCTTTCTCTGGCTTGTATCCATTCGGCCCCATTCAGCCTACTGTTTTAAGACGTTTATCCCCATCCAGGTGTCGATTTCTTCCTGGCGAGCGATAGCGCAGCATTGTATGGAGAAATCCGGCTTTGCCGGAGATATTTTCCTATCGAAAAATGTACAATTTTAGCCTGCTGTCAAAATATTTTTTTTAATATATGCTGGCTCGCTACTGCTCGCCAAGAAAATATTGTAAATTTAGGGAGACCGGAGACCTGTAATATGAATTGAGGGAGACCGGAGACCTGTAATATGAATTGAGGGAGACCGGAGACCTGTAATATGAATTGAGGGAGACCGGAGACCTGTAATATGAATTTCTTCATTTATCTTGCTAGGATACAATACTGTAATTCAGTTATGTACCATGAAAGGTCCAGGTAGGACTTTGTGCTAAGTGAAGTGAAAGATTTGTTTTAATTTTTTGTTTTTTTTTAATTATTCCAACTACTCCCCCTCGGGCCTAGGCTGAGAGCCTGTACATTCAACCGTTACCCATTGAACGGTGAAGCCTGTGAGGTCTCGTTCCAGTCTAGGGGGTGAGACATGTGAAGCACTTTAAGCTGCAACCAGTCCCTGCCATCGCAGGATGCATGGGGATTAGTTGCCCACTCACGGCTCGAAGCAGCCCCATTTCTGAAGCTGCCTCGCTCCAATGCTTCACTGTCTGATCTCCTAGACTCGGACCCTCACTCTCAGAACGCCAATGAACTCACTAGGCAGTGCCCCCCTGTAGCCTATTTTGAATATGGGAATATTCATACAGTGCTATTTAATCAGGGAACAATGAGGGTATTTATTTGGCATTTCGGTGGGCTTAGTGGTAATTCACTGATACTAGGTACAGCACAAATTCCATCCCATTTGTATTGATATGTATTCCGACTCTCTCTTTTAGCATCTCTTGCTGGATCGATTTTGGCGTAAGGTATGTGGTGCATGACTGTTGTGTAGTGGACCCTCCCTTGTCTTAACTCACTCCCTTGTCTTAACACCCAGATACCAAATTACATTTTTTATCTATTTCAGCTACCGGTACCCCTAGATAATTTTATTATGCTCAGGAAACCCTTTTAGATATACTGTGTGTGTTTTTCACACAACTCTGGAACTATTGACAATGAAACGTTCTTGAAGCCAGGAAGTGCGATAGGCCCCACGGAAGGCACGGTATTTAAACGTGTAAAAAGAACCTTTCAAATATCGTGCCAGTGCCAGGAAATGTCTCACAATTGATGACACATTCAAATTAATAGTATCTCCCTATACCACATCCTTCACTCCTCCCCTCCTTTATACCCCACCCTCCCTGTGAATTAATAGTATCTCCCTATACCACATCCTCCCCTCCTTTATACCCCACCCTCCCTGTAAATTAATAGTATCTCCCTATACCACATCCTTCACTCCTTTATACCCCACCCTCCCTGTAAATTAATAGTACTGTATCTCCCTATACCACATCCTTCACTCCTCCCCTCCTTTATACCCCACCCTCCCTGTGAATTAATAGTATCTCCCTATACCACATCCTCCCCTCCTTTATACCCCACCCTCCCTGTGAATTAATAGTATCTCCCTATACCACATCCTCCCCTCCTTTATACCCCACCCTCCCTGTAAATTAATAGTATCTCCCTATACCACATCCTTCACTCCTCCCCTCCTTTATACCCCACCCTCCCTGTAAAGGCAGTGAAAATAGGTTTGCCTAAACTGAACAAGATGCAGAAATACACTTAGACTACCAGGCTTAGTAGGGTACCTTTATTAGTCTGGTGATTACGTTTCTGCCTCGTAACCCAAGGTTCCCGGGTTCTATTCCCGCCCTGGATGCAGATTATTGGGAGGCTATTTCAGTATCTAACGAAGTTTAGGTGTGTTGGTAAAATTGTCAAGATGGTTGAAAGTAAGATCGAAACTCCATTACCCTCCTTTCGGGCATGGTGTAAAAAAAAAAAAAAAAAATCTACACCCCTCCCTTTCTCAACTTAACTTTTTATTTTGTTCATTTATAATCCATTTATTAGCAGTCCACGGGTTAAGCCAAATCAATTTATCTGGGGTATTTACGATAAAATATGAGTAGTAATGTTTGTATAATGAAGTGTATCACCTGTAGCTTACATACATACATACATACATACATACATACATACATACATAAAATGTTAAGACCGAGTGTTCCACACATAAGTGCAGTTTCAGTCTCTTGTCCTAATGGCAGCGTTCCAGGCAACCCTGTTAAGGGCTGCTTCACTTGTCAAGTTCTTGGTGTCTTTTAATGTACTGTACTGTAGTTGAACATTTAGTTTTCAGATTTTTTACACTCCTCTCTGTAAATGTAAATGATGCTTTTCAATGATTTTCGAAGAGCAGGTATTAACTAATAAAAAATTGTACAGTATGTCAGAACTTAGAAACCCCTACATGGCATATATATTTATTGCATGTGTTGCATGGAGTGATTTTTACATTGAGTTGCGTTTGATTGTTGAGGTAATAATGCCAAGATATTAGGTTATAGTTGAGCATGAGATATATTTGTCATGTGTTAGCCATTAGCACATGAGACTGAGATCCGCACCCCGTCTCCACCATTCAGTCTTGTTAGGGGATGGCTATATTTTTTGGTCTATTTACTACAGTATGCAATTTTTGGTATTACGACTTTAACTATAAAATATCCTCTCTTTTAATATCATCAGGAGTGAATCAAGGCGCTGTCACACGAGCGATTTTTCCGTCAATTTTCCATGAGCAAGTTTTTTCTCGTATTATTTCGGGAATTTTTCGTACTGGTATTGGCAACTAGACTGAAGGTAGCTTAACCCTCCTGGCCCAGGCTAGCTCTCCTAATGACAGTGCGGCGTACCCGGGCGATCTGGCCGAAAAACGTCTAGGCCTAGGCTACCGTATTTTGGTTAATTTTAACTGCTAGAAATTTCCCACGCATCTATAAATGTAGTGCGGTTTCCAATCTGTAGACTGGCGTTGAGTAGAGCTCTCTAAGTCAACTGGTTCAGTTGTGATGACGATTTTAGTGGAGAGCATTTTCAGGCAATGTTAGCAATACGACGATCTTTTCACTACTGAAACAACGACATACAGACATACAATAACAAACGAGTCTTCTCCTTCTTGTTTTCGGAGGTGCGGTGACGCAACGAACGGCTTTGTTTACATGCGTCGGACGCACGGCGTTCAGACCAAGCTGAATAGGCTTTCAAGCTTACTGTCTATTAAAATGACACCCGGGTACCGGCCCATCTGCCGTGGTGTCATATTAAAATGACACCCGGGGAGGAAGGGTTAAGTTAGGTGGCTGATTTTTAATGAAGTGTAATTTTTGAAGGTTCCAGACCATAATTGCCCGTAAAAAAATGCTCGAAAAAGGGCTAGTGTGACTCTGGCTTAAGGTTATATAGAAACAACTGAATGTGACACAGTTTGTAAAATTGATAAAATATACAAAAAAAGAAACTTAAAAGTTGATGCAGAAAAAAGTATGGTTATAGAGTTTGAGAGGTTATAGAGTTTGTAGCACCAATGGTATAGCTCTCGGTTTCTAACCAGGAGGACCGAGTTCGATTCTCGGCAGGTGGAGATGTTTGGGCAATCTCCTCACACCCCTTCTCTCTGTTCTGCTTGACAGTAAAATAGGTCTGTGGCTAATCTCTTCTCATTGAATTCTGCCTATGAAAATAGGCCTATGGCTGGGTAAAAAGGGCCAAGTTCCCTCATCCCTTAATCCTCAAAAAAAATAAAAAAATAAAAAAAGAGTACAGTAAGCTGAGAGTACAGTAAGCTGAGAGTACAGTAAGCTGAGAAAGTAATTTATTGCTGGTGTGTACATTGTTAAGCTTGCTATGAAGCTGACTGTAACATTGATTAATTCGTTCGGTTTTAAATAGCACTGATTGAGATCTGCTGTATGAAATGATGCATTTGTTTAACCACCATGCACTCTCTGCTTAAGAGTGGGGCTATGGTGAGTGCCCTGATGTTGGAGAGACTTCAGTGGACAGTTGTCACAGATTGCTAGACTACACCGTCCACCAACAGCACTGTCGTCTGCCAATAATGCAATCTGGCTGGCCCAGGTCTCGAACCTTCAACCTCTGGGTTTGCAGGCGGGTGCTCTAGCAACTGCACTACGGCCTGTGGCCTGTATGAAATGGTCTACTGATACAATACATTTCTACCACAAGTCCGTCGACGACACCTGCCCAGGATGTAACACGGCACCCCATACTATTAAACACATCATAGAAGACTGCTTTCCACACTCACTTATGCCAACAACATAATCTAAACTCCTTGAGAGCCCTATGGGAAAGCCCGATCGTGGCCATGACCTTCCTTCAGGACTCGGGGCTGTTTGGCCAGGTAGCCTAGGGAACGACAACAACAACCACAAGTCCATAGATTTAGAACCTTAGACATTGAAAAGTGGTGATATGGAGCACCTGGGAATGTTGACAGTGATTATATGAGGGTCCTAAGGTGGAAAGTCTAGAAGAGTACCACCTTGCCATAAAGCACATCAGATGTACTCAAAGTGGAGTAGCGGCCAAAAGCTGACACCGGTTCATAGACTGGGCCTAAAGTTTTTATCTATCTGGCCTCCTGGAAGACAGTTAATGAGATGCCTCTGTGTCCATTCCTTGGCTGTGATCTGCTTCTTGAAATTTGCAGGTGTTCAGGTTATCACACCAGGGGGGCAATGTTGTTTTGGGAGTGGACCGAGTGTGAGAAGAATACTGGAAAATTTGAATAAAGTTGCATAATTTGGGTCATTTAATAACTTCCATAAAAGGCAATTATAAAGCATAACTGTAACTTTGTATATCTAATTATAATGACTAAAATTGAAGGACTCTGGCTAGCAGATAAATAGTTTCTCTCTTGAGAGCTTGCAGGAGTCTCAGAAAGGGTTGCCTGGGGCAATTAAATAAATAAGTTTGTAAACTGATTACTGTAGCTAGAGTAATATATTTAAAAATAATCATCTCATTGATTGGAAAACCACCATTTTGGATGTGAGACTGTAACCACATTCTCTGTAGACAAAACGGTTTAAACTTGTATGTACTGTATGTTTTTATCTATAATTATTGTTTCCTTTAGGTTATTTAGTGTTTTTAGTTTGTTGTATTGGGTCTTCCCGACAGCAAGCCCCTGAGTATGGTTCATTAAGACGTTCCCAGAGACAGTCATTTGTCTGGGCTAAGTTGGACCGCCTGAGTCTGCTGCGGGGGGGTGGTAAGGTAATGTGTCCGGGGGGGTAACCACTCAACTCCGATACAAGGATCTGGAAGGCTCATCATTCGCGTCACTTATTGTAAAAAATTGAAGCCACCGCACAACAGCTGATTTAACCCTTTCACTGCGGTTGATGTACATTCACGTCCTGGAAATATCCTGGAATTATTGGCCCATTAAAGCCTGTGGAGACGAGCGTGAATGATCAGGAACGTGGCAGGCTCCCATCTGCTCAGCAGCAGGCCAGCCGCGACACTGACTCGCTAATCCCACGTCTCGCGAGATATATTCAGTGTTGCACTGATAGGGTTAAAATGCTTATTATTGGTTGTGTATCCTATACTATAAAAACTTCAATTAATAATTGAATATTTGTCCACAATTTTTAAGTTACTGCAATTGATTGTCAAAAGATTTAACAAAAGTAGTATTTAGTCGAGCAAACATTCTATCCCGTATGCACTTTCTATTATTGGTCAAAGGAGTGGTTGAGATGGCTTCAACTCCCACCATCAATTGAGCCATCCAGATTATATATAGAGAGATGAGTGGGACCGACTAACACAGAGCCGCGTAGCAAGGTTTTATGCTTGCCGGCCTTGCTAACTTACTTGTGCTTCTTGCTTTGTTCTACTGACTCCTGGAATTTTGTATTTTTATTTCTAATCAGTTTTCTACCGGGTATTTGTCCTGTGCCAACTTATATATAATATTTATTAATTTGATTGTGTGAATAACCTCTTGTTTGTTACTACTAAGAACTGGTAATTCTCTAAAGAACCTTTTACATAGTATGTATCCTAATGTTGAAAGATTGAAATATAATTTATTAGTTTATATATATATACATAATATATACTGTATATATTTATTACTGTATTAAATTTATTATTATATATTATTTATTATGTTTTGCTAACTCACTGGTATGTAAACTGTATCTTCAACAACATGACTATCCCTTTAGGTTAGGAGTTGAGGTGAGGTAACATAACAGCAACAAAATAATAATATTAGTAGCAGCTAAATAGTCTCTATGCTTTAACAGGAAATTGTTTGTACTGTACTGTACTGTGTATTAAAATATATTTATGCAGCTAATATATAATATCTATTGCTTGGAAATATTTGTATTTGCTTATGTATTTATTTACTTGCTGTACCATATACTGGAGAGTATTTCCATGTGCAGAATACATTTTTTTACTTTTCTTTTCTTATTGATGGACCACATTACTGTAATTACAAAGTAAGCTACCGGAATCCTCCCTATAGAGTGCAGACACAACTGAAGATTGAATCCACACAAAACACCCAAAGGCATGGGAGAAAAGCAATGGCAGTTAAGATTTTTTTTTTAAATGGGGTTAGGTAGAGAGCCCAGAATGAGAAATTAGAGTAGGATGATGAAATTAATCTACAGTTTCTTACAATAGATGTTCTGGAAGAGGCCTTTTTAGACCTGTGCACTCAGGTTGGGAGGTTAAAGGTGAATTCCAGGGATGAAACCTATTCAAACTACAATGTCCATTGGGATCTGCTTGGTTTTAGGTACATGATACTGAAGAACTTTCATCAATTTGTTTTAACAACATAGAAATATAGCTTATATAAGTTATTTTATGTGGCGCGAACTGGCGTGTTTACCATGACGTCATTTTGTGCAATGGCGGGAACTCTGGACATGGGAAATGGGTGAATCTGTGTGGTTTTTTTATGTGAGAAACTCTAATAATTTGTATGCATGTTTACAGCTCAACATTTGGCTTCACCACTGTCTGGTCAAGGGACCGCGATATATAAATTGAACAGAAAACGATATTATCATTACGAAATAGGCCTTAGAACCGACGTCCCTCAACTCTGGACCAGGCTAAATATGCATAAACACTGCATGTATGTTTATTGCTGGCGAGCTGGGATTATTTCTTGTTCAGGACGTTGGTCGATCTTTTGCAGAGCTTGAGTATTGAATTGAAAGGTATTAATTACGAAAATTACCTCACTGTTCAGGACCGCATATCTTGTTTACAAACGGCTTCTCTGCACAAGGGCGTCACTCCAGCTGGCTGAAAATGCCAATTCGTCACCAACGACTATATATATTAGTATTTTGTTCTGGAGTTTAATGGAATTATATCGATATTGCCCATATACATATTACAGTATATTCATGCCAAGTTATGACCCTGCATTAAGCTTCGTTTTTTCGTTCATCCCTGTAGTTCACCTTTAATGAAGAAGATAAAAAAATATAAATATCCAATTAAAAATTCTTGTAGAATAATAGGTAAATTTAATTAACTTTAGAAAAAAGCTATTGCTGCAAAAATAATTAGGTCTAGACTTAAAAGTAGTAACATTATCTGACTGGAATCAGTATGCATTGAAGAAAAGTCTCTTAACCCCTTCTGTACCAGCGATGTATTTTTTAGTTATATTCTTGCTATACTGTACTGTACTTAGACAATTTTGTGAAGTTCAAGAACGATCTGTGATAGTAAAAAGGGTTAATTATGCAAGATAGTGCGATACCTGTTAATTTGCTAGAGGCCCTATTTAAATTTAATAAACAAATTTAACAGTGTGGTGTGGAGGTAGATGTGCTGGAAAGTGTGAAAAGGAACAACTTGAGATGGTTCGGCCATATGGAACGTATGGAAAGCCAGAGAATGACTAAGAGGGTGTACGAGAGCGAGGTGGAGGGACAAAGAGGGAGAGGTAGACCGATAGAGAGGTGGAAGGATGGAGTGAGGAAGTATATGAACGAAGGCGGTGCTGGTTGGGGGGAGGGGCGTCGACGGACTGGGGACAGAGGTGCATGGGGGCGGTTCGTTCGTGGCCACCCCTTCGGGGATCACGGCGTCAGGCAATAGATAGATAGATAGACCAGTAGCTAGACTAAAGTTAAAAGGACGACACCGGTACTGATTGGGTTAAGCTGAAAGAGTTAAATGTGTATGATGATTGTGTGATAATTCCTTATGCAACCTGAACTGAACTTGAGAACCTTATGTTTTTATTTTAACCATCATTAGATGAGTCGAGGCTCTCTCTCGAGTCGGCCATCCCCAGAAAATAAAGGAAACCAAAAATGGGGTACGCGCCTGAGTAGATAGATAGATAGATAGATAGATTAAATAAGTGAAATAATATGTTGTTTTACTTGTGTTACAGACCGGCGGATCCCCCTACAATACCATCCACTGCTTGAGTATGGAGAGCTGGGACACTTGTATGGTGCGACACAACAGGTCAGAATCATTAAGGCCACATTTTTATTTATTTGTATATATATTTTATTATTTGCGAGATATAGGCCTACTTGATGTGTTGTTTATTCTATATTCTATGTGGTGGTTTTGTGTTTTCATATTTAATAACCTGTTCGGGCTCTGTCTTGAGTCAGCCACCCCCAGCTAAAAAAAAAAAAAAAAAAAAAAAAATGGAGAATGTGTCAGAGTAGATAGATAGTTAGATAACATTATTTTGCGAAATCTTCATTGCATTATTTCCACAGAGTGATTTTGATAAGTTAAAAGAACTTATCAAAGTCTCTTATGTTTATATTATATATATTATTATATATATAGTGGTGATGGGCTGGTCTATCAGAGTGAGAACTGAGCGATCTCTGCCATACCCATAGCTTACTCTGACTGTTCCTTTAACTTATATATTTTCTAGATCTCAAGTGACGGCGTCTTTTCCGTGGATTGACCTCCCAATCTACCAAGATTGGAAGCCAAAGCGTCACATTTTTCCCTTGCCCCTCAACTTTCTCTTCATAATTGCTGAGGGGCACAGGGCCCTGGGTGGGGCTTTGGTTTCCCGGGCGTTTCTGCACCCTCCTCAGCTCCCCGCCATGGAGTGGCTTCGGTCACCCAGGCTTTATTGTGGTCGGCAGGGAGGGTTCTGTGGGGGCGCTCGGTTATGGCCTTGGAATTGCTCGGGGCCTTGGGGCTGTTCGGCCAGGCAGCTTGGGGAACAACAACAACAACAACAACAACATGTTTATATTGTGTGGTTCCTTTTGTTTTTGTTTTGTAAGTTATATTTTCATTTGTATATTTGCATCACTTGTCAATATGTATTTTGTTTTGTAAGTTATATTTTCATTTGTATATTTGCATCACTTGTCAATATGTATTTTGTACTATTGTTCAAATCTTGTCAAATTGCAAATTGTTTGTATATTTTATTATTAATATTGTAAAATGTGCAGTTTTATGCATTGATAATCATTTTATAATCTAGCTACTTTAAGGATAATACTTTAACAGTTTAACTTGAATTGTAGTTTCTTTATTCATACATAATTAACCGGAACATCCTTTTCTTTGGATTGTGTTCTTTTATTTCAAAATTTTATTTTATTAAGCTGTATTTCTACATGGCGATTTTGATAAGTTCTTTTGTCTTTATCTTGTGTCGTCCCAGTTTTGGTTTGTTTGTTTTGCAAGTTTTACAATTTATTGACTAATTCCTTGAATATGACGAGAGTATGTTAATATATGTGCAACTAGTTTGCTTCGGAAACAGATTCACTTGTTCTTATAGCCAGAAAACAGAAAAAAAATGCATATTGGATCTTGAAAGTGTTAAGCCCCATATACCTGTTACCAGATCCAACTCTGAGGGTTCCCTGTCTGAAGCCGCCCGTCCCTGCCCCGAGGTGGACCCCCCATCCTCCGACACCACTGACTCTCCTCACAAAACATCTGCCAAGTATGTGCTGTCATATTTTCATTTTATCACCAACCCACCAATTAACTTACAAATAAACCTAATTAATGAAATATATGAAACTAATGAATACATGTGGTACTCCATGGATTCGAACCCAGGATACTCACACCAAAATTCTGCGCACTAACCATTATGCTATCAAGACAGTTAATGGTTTATGCACATACCTACGACATATTATCCATTCTCGAATACTAGATATTAATCTAAGCATGTAGAGTACCTATACCCAACTGCACTATGATAGCCCAATGATTACACAACTTACACGATTACCATTAATGCATATCCCATTAATGCGGCGAGAGCGAGGCACCCGTCTTTCAACACAGGTAGTCAAGTCTGTTTGGTGTTGGATTGCTACGCTGCAGGTCCAGGTTTGAAGCCCGGCCTGGTCATATGTCACTAATGTTATACAGTACTGTACAGGGTGTCAAACGAAAGCCGAGTCCATTAATATTCGTCTCGGTCGGCCACCCCCATAAAAAAAAAAAAAAAGGAAAACTGGGGAAGGTGCCAGTGTATATACATACAGTACATACATTGTTATATATGTAGAGAGAAAATTATGGTTTATAGTTCAAATTTGGTCTTTGGATGTTATAAAATGGCCAAGACCATGCTATTTCATGTTTGTTTTCTTGTAATTCTTCACATAATTTAATTGATAATTTAATTTGACTTTATATTGTCCTTGTCCCAATTTTGGTTTGTTTAGTTTGCAAGTTCTACATTTTAATTTTAATTTTAATTTTAATTCATTCAAGTCTTCAAACCAAATTGTTCCTTTTTGACACCCTGGTGTTATACCCTATTCTAAGTAAGTAGGCACAAACTCTTGAACATTATAATTATCTTCTATAACCCACAATCGACTAGAGTAATCCACCTAATATTTATACCATTTGGGAAGGGTCAGCTAGGCAATAGGTGTGGACATTTACATCAAATTTGCTCTAGCCCTTTTGGAGTTACAATGTTAAGGGTTACAATTTCTGGCCTACTTATTTGGAACAGGGTATAGTATTCAAGTGCATCGTTAATTCGTTATTAAAATCCTCTACTTCACTCCCAACCACCAACCATCATTATTCCTACACAATCATACTTAGCTGGCTAGTATTTACTGCCTAGTTACTTTGAACTGACTAGAGCGTAGTAGACAGTATATCATAGCGAGGTCATTCTTTAGAGATCTGTGCCCCATAAACTTTGCTTTCACTTAAACATTAGGCTATTCAGTGTGCAGTTGGGTCTGAGTGCATGATTAGATTGATATCCAGCATTCGACAAATGGCTATAAAATTGTAGTCATGTACTTAACCTTTAACTGTCTTGATGGTGTAATGGTTAGAGTGTTTAAGATCTGTATGTGGTAACCCAGGTTCAAATCCCGGGAGGATCACATGCTTTCATTAATTTCATTAGGAGGTGTTTGGTGTTGGGAGTGAAATGAATAAATTGGATTATTACCTACTGTATATCTCATATCTTTCTGAATTGTTATTTCCACATAGTGATTTTGATAAGTTCTTTTGTCTTTATATTGTGCGGTTCCTGGTTTGGTTTGTTTGTTTTTCAAGTTTTACATTTTAACTGTTATAATTTAATTAATGCACATCTCCTCAGGTTCATGGACATCAGTCGTAGTCAGCAGTTTGACGAGCTGAAGAAATGTTATGCTGATATATTGTACCGATGGGGCCTTCTTGAACAACATGCAATGGTAAGAGGTTGTACTTGGCTTTTCTGATGCATAGTAGGTCTAATGGTGCCATAATTATGATGTATTATTAATTCATTATTGTTCCTAAGGTGGGATGGGTCGTGGGACAACTCTTTCCCTATCACTAACTTGACTCTTCCTTATCTGTCTGCAACTATTCATAATAATATAGTTACTGTACTTATTCTTATGTTATAGTATAATACCCGGGGTTGTGGAATTCTTAAAAATATTATCCGACTCTGATTCAACATTTTTTACAGGTACAAATCTTGGCTCCGATTCCGACCTACTAAAAAATAAGCGACTCCGACTCCACAACCCTTGGAGTCGGTGAGAAAATGTCTGACTTTGATGCATTTTTTTAACACCATGCACTCCCTGCTCAATAGCTGGGCTAGGGTGGGTGCCCTGATGTATCAGGGACTTCAGTGAACAGTTATCATTAATTGCTAGAACGCACCATCCACCACAGCACTGGCGTCTGACAAATAGCAAACTGGCTGGCCCGAGACTCAAACCCTCGACCTCACGGTTTACAGGCGAGTGCCCTATCAACCGCGCTACGGCCTGTGACTTTGACTCTGGAAATTTTACAAGTATGTCTCCAACTCTGACCCACCCCAAAAATAGCCAACGTTAGCAACTCTCAACTCTAATCCGCTTCCCTGATTAAGTAGTATAATATTGTCTTCTTCATTCTCTCAGGTACAGAACTACATCCACTCCCCTCCGCCGGCACACAAGGGGGTGGAGTTCCAGACGGACTGTGTTCACTGTGGCCAGTCCACTAAGGGGCCGCAGTGCCTCTATTGCCGACGCTTCTCCTTCAACTGCTCAATATGTCACGTCGCTGTTAAAGGTGGGCGTTTAAGGTGCATGGTTAATGTTTCTTACTGTACTGCTTTGGATTTGTCTACCATATTGTACTAGATGAACTTTCAATGTTTTTATGTTTTATATTTTAAATTTCATAACATTGTTTTGCTAAATCTTCAATATGTTATTGTGTTATAGATAAGTTCGTTTGTCTATATATTCTGTGTTTTTTGGTTTTGGTTTGTTTGATTTGCGAGTTTTAAATTTTTATCTGTACCGTTTTGTTTTCTCAGGTGCGAGTAACTTCTGCGTGGTGTGTGGTCACGGGGGTCACGCGTACCACGTGTTGGAGTGGTTCCGGTACCACACCAAGTGTCCCACGGGCTGCGGCTGCGACTGTATCCACGAGATGAACCACCTCTTTAGATAGGCCAGCCTTGTAGATAGTGACTAGATAATCCTTGTAGATAATCCCTTTCTTTAGATTACCTCCTTCCCTTTAAGGGGCGATGGTTCACTTGTTGGTTGATTTATTAATTTATTTATTATTTTCTAGTTTCCTCCCCAGACCTCCATCAAACTTTAAAAAAACAACCCCAGGATAGCCCTGGCGTAGGGATGCCCTTCAAGATATATTTGTAAATTTTTTCGGTATAAAAATTTCCCAGCCAAAGGCTGGTTCTTACTAAATTACAGGCTTGCTATCGCTCGCCAGGAAAACATCGACTCCTAAATGACACAAAGTGTTGATATTAACAAAGCAAAGAGGCGAAGTTATTAAAATCGCCAAACTAATGGGCTGAACGTCTTTAAATATGAAAATGATTGGGGCTAAGCATGAGGGAGAAGGGTGGCCAGAAAAACCAGCCCATATTCCCTTACATAATCCTTTTATGTAAATAATCCCTTCCTCGAGATAATCCCTTCCTCGAGATAATCCCTTGTAAATAATCCCTCCTTTTGTATATAACCTTGACCCTCTTATTTCCTTCACATAATCACCACTTCAATCCCTTTATTAAATCACTTCTTTTGGTTTGTTTATTTTGCAAGTTTTACATTATAATATACAGTAATCCCTTTAGATAATCACTGATTCATCCCTTTTAGCTACTCACTCCCTCTCTCATTATATATCTAGTTTGCTCCTTCACTCCCTTTTGATAATCACTCCCTCTAGGTAATTACTTCTTCACTCCGTTTTGATAATCACTCCCTCTAGCTCATGACATCCTCTCTGATGATGCAGTGATTAACGCTGTACACTCGCTTGATTGACAGGGCTAGGGCATACTCTTCTTCTTGTTACAGGGACTTGACTAGAATCTCTCCCTTTTGATCATCACTCCCTCTTTTCCATACTACCACTCCATCACTCCCATGAGATTGACACTGATGATGATGAAATTTTTACCACCAGTTATTTTTTTTCCGCAGGGCATAGCACGGTTGGTAGAGCACCTGCCTGCAAACCGTGAAGTCGAGGGTTCGAGTTTCGGGCCAGCCAGTGTGCTATTTGGCAGACGCCAGTGCTGTGGTGGACGGTGCGGTCCAGCAAGCTGTGGCAGCTGTTCACTGAAGTCCCTGACCATCAGGGCACCCACCCTAGCCCAGTCATTGAGCAGGGAGTGCATGGTGGTAAAAACTGCATCATCACTCCCTGCTCAAAAGGGGCTATGGTGAGTGCCCTGATGTTTGAGGGACTTCAGTGGACTGCTGCCACAGACTGCTAGACCGCACCGTCCACCAACAGCACTGTCATCTGCCAATAATCTATATTTATTAATTTCACACCAACACCAAGCACAGATCAGATCAGATCAGATGAAGTATTGAGGGATAAGCCTTTACCATGGCACCTCGTATTTACATTCTACTTTTCCTATTTTTCTGAAGTGTGTAGAGAAGGGAGAAGGGGTGTTGGAGAGAGAAGAAGCTGTTGGAGTGGCTTTGTTATGTGTGTTTAGTCTGTATACGTCGTCAGGATGTTCCCTGACTGGGTGCGAGCATGTGAAACATGCTAGGACGTACTACCGCACCCACTAAATGTCCGCCGTGGCAGGGATTCGATCCCGGCAGATTCACACGTGAGCGTGCTCTCCACTCAACCACCACGGCTCTTAAGCACCTCCCAATGAAATTAATGAAAGCAAGCATGTGATCCACTGGGATTCGAACCTGGGTTATCACATACAGATTTAAACACTCTAAGCATTAGCCTACATCATCAAGGCAGTTATAAGTATGTGTATATCACATGACTACGATTAATTTCCATTTATCGAATACTGGAAATTATTCATGTACAGTACAGTACTACAAACAACTGCACTTATGAATAGCCTATGGTTGGCTCGAGCCTTAAAACTTTTGACTTTTCAGTTTTCAGGCACATTAATCGATGACACAGGGAGATAATTATTTAGTTGTTTATATATTTATTTATTTTTATTTTTTTATTGCTAAGGGTCATAATCCACTTAATAATAATAATAATAATAAGCATGTTACTTATTTCTCATAAGCGCCAATTTTTCCGAAGAATTCACTAGCGCTCGAAAAGAGAAAGAAAAAAGAACAAAAATCAATGCATCAAAAGAAGGCTTATATACAACACACATTTAACAATCACTAGCAGTGGCAAAATAGCCTAAACTCTATAGCCATCTGTCATGACACCTCTCTCAAGATCATAGCTTCTCTCAAAGAGAAAAGTCTTAAGTTGTCTCTTGAAGCATTCAACAGAACTCAGTTGTCTCATGGACAGCGGCAACCTGTTATACAACCTCGGAGCCATGTAGGAGAATGACCTCTCAAAGAAAGAAGACTGCTGGAAAGCCCTTGGTTCATCAAGACGAAAAGGGTCATTGTCATGACGCACAACTACACCATGGTGTGCCGGTGGGCGCCTGAGAAGCTCCGCAAGGTACCCAGGCTCACCAAATTTGAGAACCTTAAAAGTCACCAAACACAACTTAAATTCTATTCTTGCTCTTACTGGCAGCCAGTGCAGTTCTATGTGAAGAGATGTAGTAGGAGTTCTAGGTAGAACACCAAAAATTAGTCTTGCGGCCCTGTTAAGAACAGACTGAACTTTCCTCAAAATATAATTTGGAAGACCCACCAACAGGGCATTGCAATAATCAACACGAGAGAAGACCAATGAGTGAACCAACGTCAGGAGGCAACGTCTGGTTAAAAACGGCTTCACCAAATAGAGATTTCTGATGTGCAAGTAACAACTTTTAACTATCTGGTTTACATGCTCTTTGAAATCTAATCGGGAGTTCACATATACACCCAGATTTCGAACAGAGTTGGCCGGTCGCAGCTGAGATCCACCCACATTGATGGAGAGGGCACCCACTATATCATCAGCTCTTCTATTTCCTCGGATGATGAGAATATCAGTTTTACCATCATTTAGTTTAAGTGGATTAGTTGGGTGGATGGGACTCGTTAGCCTTGGTCGGCAACTCATCTAGGGGAGACAACCTTATACAAATCCGGGTGGATGGGACTCGTCAGCCTTGGTTGGCAACCTGTCTAGGGGAGTAAACCTGATACAAATCCGTACTGCTTACCTAAGGGTAAGGCAGGTTAGTGGATGGATTAGCCGAACACCACTGTAGAAAAATAGTGCTAACAAGATACACAGAGAGCCTCGGAGTCGGACGGATCCTAAATTGAGTGGTCAATCCTGTAAGTCCTTTACTAAACTGGCTCGGGTTGTCCCTCTCACAGGGAATAGGTCCGCTTGGGGGCATTCTGTGTATGGCCACCCTCGTAAGGGGAGTAAGGCGTCCGGCAATAGATAGATAGATAGATAGTTTAAGTTTTCTCGCTCTCATCCACTTCTTGATATCAGACATCAACAATTCCATCTTACTCCGTATATCAACTATATTTGTGATTCTCACATAAATCTGGGTGTCATCTGCATAAAAGTGAAAGGTGACATTATGTGCACGAAGCAGAAGAGACAAACTGCTAATATAAATGCTACTTAGTGGAAATGGCACTGTGGAGTGGGTCAGTGGAGTTATGTCTGGGAGCCTGGAGGCAGTTTCTGCCATGACCATCCCTTTTGGGGCGCTTCCTCTGGAAATGGGGCGTCAGAATGATGATGATGATTATATTTTTTATTTAGTTTCCTCCATAGACCTCCATCAAGCTTACAAAAATACCCCAAGACTCCCCTTTGAGATAAATTTGTACACCAACCAAAGGCCGGTTCCTCATAAATTGCAGGCTTGCTATTGCTTGCTAGGAAATATTTTACACATATAAGGCACGAAAGGTCTTAAAATCGGCAAACTAATAGGGCGAAGGTCTTGAAATATAATCTGACATCTAATGGGGCTGAATTCGGTAGAAATATGTACCGGCCAAAGGCCGGTTCCTCCTAAAATTACAGGCTCGCTATTGCATTAGGACAAGAGACTGAAATTGCACGTATGTGTGGAGCACTCAGTCTTAACATTTTATGTATGTACAGTATGTATGTATGCTCGTCAGGAAAAAATCAACGTCTAAATTGCACGAAAGGTCCTAATATTGACAGAGAAATGGGGTGAAAGGTCTTAAAATCGCCAAACTTATGGGCCAAACATCTTAAAATCTGAACACTAATGGAGCTAAACATGAGGGAGAAGGTGGGCCAGAAAAAATAACCCTCTCCCCTTATGGCATGGTTGACATTTACTGCAAGTGATGCAGGGGGACTTTATTGAGAGTCTAGTTACGGCACAGTTAGCATTATACCAACATCAGCCACAGGGATGATATGATGCCCATGAATTCACTCTCTCTCCTCCACGATGTAGGACTTCTGCTTATCAAAATTCATTTATCCACAGAACATCTACTCTCTGGAATTCACTTCCTTGGAGTTGCTTTCCACAAAATTACAACCCACAACAGTTTAAGTCCAATTGTTACAAACATTTAATGAATGGAGGATGCCTTTAGGCACATGGACCTTTTTTGTTTTGGCATTGTTTTTCCTTCTTCTATTTATTATCTCTTTAAAATAATGATGGGGCAGTGCTATAGCAGGATGTTTGTGTACAGTCCAATTGTTGCAAGGCAGCCCTGTCTAGGTAATTACAATGTAATTGAACAAAATATTAGAATAGAACAATATATTAAGCCATTGTATAGTTATTGTATATACAGTATAAAGATTTTTATGAATTTAAACACTGGTATTCATTCTCATTTTCTAGGTAATCTTTACTTAACCCCTTCTGTACCAGCGACAAAATTATATTTGATTTCATCTACATTTAGATGATTTTATGAAACCTGGTGTCAGCCGAGTGTGTTTCCGGCAATTTTGATAAGTAAGTTATTTTCTCGTAATATTTTGAGGCTCTTTCGCATCAGAATCAGAAACTAGATCGAAGGTATATTATGTTAGATAGTCTAATTCTCGCGAACTTAAATTTTCGAACTACCAGACAACAATTGACCACTTGCGAGTTTCGTTCTATAAGGAAGTTGGAGCTGTAGACATCAATACTTAGCAGAATTACCAGCTAAAATATGGTCTTGATAAGTACATTCATAAATACACAGAACCCAATTCAACACTCCTTTTATCCATCAAGAACCTAAATTATCATTGTATTTCTATTGTACAGTACAGTATATCAATTTTATGACTCCCACTTCCTTATAGCTTGAAACTTGCAAGTGGTCAATTGCCTGTACAAAATGACTGAAAAATCGCCACTGCGATTTGGGAGGGGCTATATGCAACAGCTGGTTACAAATGACAAATCTTGTACCTGGTATTTTCAACATTAAAACTGAATCATGGTGATGGGCTGGTCTATCAGAGTGAGAATTGAGCGATCTCTTCCATACCCATAGCTTACTCTGACTGTTCCTTTTACTTATATATTTTCTAGATCTCAAGTGACGGCATCTCTTCCGTGGATTGACATCCCAATCTACCAAGATTGGAAGCCAAAGCGTCACAATTTTCCTGTGCCCCTCAACTTTCTCTTCATAATTGCTGAGGGGCACAGGGCCCTGGGCCTTTGGTTTCCCGGGCGTTTCCGCACCCTCCTCAGCTCCCTGCCATGGAGTGGCTTCGGTCACCCAGGCTTTACTGTGATCGGCAGGGAGGGTTCTGTGGGGGCGCTCGGTTTTGGCCTTGGCCTTGCTCGGGGCCTTGGGGCTGTTCGGCCAGGCAGCTTGGGGAACGGCAACTTGGTGTAGAGAGCTCTACTTTTCACCTATCGCAAGATAACAGCAAGTGCTGTCTCCTGATATTATTATACAAACTAGGTTAGGCCATTTATTTGCGGATATATGAGTAACAGTTAGGTCAGGAGATCTAAGATACAATATACAGTATTTTGAGATTCCTGTTTTTGTGCAAATGGCAGCAAGCTTAATATCTGGTAGTTACACCATAAACAATTAACTACTTGGTGTAGAGAACTCTAGTTTTCACCTATTGCAAGATAACAGCAAGTTTTGTCTCCTGATATTATCATAGAATATAGGTTTGGTCATTTATTTGCGGAAATATTATAAGTAACAGTGAATTACTAAAATATCCTGAGACTCTTGAAGACTTGATATTGCCCCAAACTGGGATATTTACTTCACTACACATCTTCATGGTGAGTATGCCTACGCTTTTGTTGCTATTGGAGTTCAGGGGCTATAGTATTATTCTAAGTACCGTACTGTACATACTGTAGGCTATGTGTGAAATTGGGTAAACCAGAGAGGTGAAGGGTAGCATTCACTGTGATCTTGTGAATGGTGTAGATTATAACACTGTAAACCCGTCAAATGTGGATATTTGCCGAGATCTACGGCGAACTGTCCGAGAGGCCGATGCCATTCCGAGAAGTACAGGTTTCCGAGTAAAAATAGTCCGAATTACAGAGAGTTTACTGTATATATACTATATTATATGAAAAAGAAGTATTAGCTGCCATATAAAACACTTAAAAATTAATGAAACCCGCAGAAATTCTGTATGGTAAACTTGCATATTTGATTTATATTGTCTGGCATATCCTTTGATAACCTTTCTTGGATCATGACGCAGATTGGCCATTTGTTCTGGCTATTATTAGGTGATGTGCAGATTAGGAAGGGTATTGGGAAGTCAGAAGGTTGAGGCCATATTTACCCTTTTTACTTCCATAGATCCTTCATAGGCTGTAGCCTATAGAGTCGTTTAACCCGCGGGACATGAAAATGCCCTAGGGGCTAGGGTAGTTATTTGTGAATTTCTAGCCTTTAATTCTTACAAAATGTGTTATATTTACGATATAAAGCATAATTTCTTCTCCATGTGCGTTTATTTTACTTATATGATGAACATATGAACTTGGAAGAGCGATAAAAGTAGTGGAAATAGCAATTGGTGGGTGAAAAACTTATAATTTCGCCGCCCAGTCGTATGCTGAGGCGGGAGGGCGAGAAACATAATTATATCTTCCCTCTGCAACGTTTTGCAACACAATGACCGCCGCGGGAGAGATCTCAGTGTTGTACAGTATAAGGTTTCTAATTGACTCACTTGTGTTTACGTAACCGTGTGAGAGAAATTTGCGTGAAAAATAACCGATAAATGGGGCAAATATGAAGAAAAATATCCGATTATTGAGGAGGGAGGAAGAGAGGAGGGTGGGTGGGGGGGGGTCACACATGACTCATGAGGGATATGAGGGTGAGTGGTAAGAAGTAGGCTGCTAGAGGGGAATTACATACAGAGTTACATGGAGGGATAGACAGACTAATGAAGAAGTAAGAAGGAGGTGTGGTGTGGAGGTAGATGTGCTGGAAAGTGTGAAAAGGAACAACTTGAGATGGTTCGGCCATATGGAACGTATGGAAAGCGAGAGAATGACTAAGAGGGTGTACGAGAGCGAGGTAGAAGGACAGAGAGGGAGAGGTGAACCGAAGGAGAGGTGGAAGGATGGAGTGAGGAAGTACTGTATATGAACGATGGAGGTGCTGGTTGGGGGGAGGGGTGTTGACTGACGGGACAGAGGTGCATGGGGGCGATTCGTTCGTGGCCACCCCTTTGGGGATCACAGTGTCAGGCAATAGATAGATGTTTAGACAATTTTATACAGCTTAGGAAAGATCTGTGGTAGCTGTAACGGTTAATTTACTTGGTTTGTAGATTGTTAATAACTAGAGGTCCTTCGTAATTTTTTTTTTTTTTTTTCTAGTTTCCAACTACTCCCTCTTGGGCATAGGCTGAGAGCCTTTACAATCCACCGCTCAACACGGTGAAGCCTGTGAGGTCTCGTTCCAGTCTGGGGAGGGAGACATGTGAAGTATCCATTCATGGCTCGAAGCAGCTCCATCTCTGAAGCCGCTGGTTGCTTCGTTAAGTGCTTCAGTCTCGCCCTCCAGACTCAGACCCTCACTCTCAGAACGCCACCTATTGAGCAGTGAACTCACTAGGCATTGTCCCCCTGTAGCATATTTTGAATATGAGAATATTCATAGTGCTATTTAATCAGGGAACAATGAGGGTATTTTTTTTGGCATTTCGGTGGGCTTCGTGGTAATGCACTGATACTAGGTACAGCACAAATTCAATCCCAATACTATCTTCCCATTGAGATATCGGGATTTGAACCCGGGTCCATTGGATTACCAATCCAGTGGCAAGACCACTCCACCACACCTCCCCTGAACATAATCAACTAATAGTAATCAGAATGAATTAAGTAGGAAAGGAAATTACCCGTACTGAAGTATTAATAACTGCACCATAAAAATTAGAGGGTGTAAACTGTAGCCTAATATACCGGGAACAAGAACTAAAAACTTCTAAATAATGAAGCCTCCCTCCCAGTCTCTGTTTTCTATACGGACCAGTGGGTGTGTTCGTGCGGGACTGGATAAACACCGTTCATATTACTGTGTAAATATCTGGTGTAATTGTTAGGTAAAAAGCTCTGTGGCCACTTGCTACTTCAGGTTATATTAGTTTAAGTTTAATCAAATAACGTTGTCTATGAGGGAACGATTTCCAATGTCTTGTTCGGTTCAAGGGTTCTTGACTTCGAATTATTATTAATTACTGTAAATTATGTGAACACAACAGCATATAAATAACATACAATTCCATATTAGAATCACAATAAATGCGACGAGAGGAAATATATTCAATTAAAATGGAAGTTATATTAGTTACATTAAAATATTTCGTAGTCGGTTGATTAAACAATCGGATGCGAGACACGTGCATAGCAACAAGAACGATGCATAATAACCAACGACAACCAGCAGCGATCTAGCGACAATTTATTATGCTCTAGCCGCAAGAATTTTAGCTACATGCTGGAGATCTGAGCCATTTTAAGCGATATTTTAAATTGGTGCCAGATTGTGCCATTTTTACTAGTGGTTTTCTAGGGAGTGTGCTTTATTTATGACGATATTCTGCATTTCATACTATCTAGCGGAATTTGAGTATTTATATAGCAGCATTCAGCTATATTTGGTAACATTGCCGCCTCCAGTGACGGTGAGAAGAAACGTCATTGCTTAGCTGATCATCAGAGTGTGAGGGTGCCCACTGTCCAGGTTAGTAGTGGTATACATTTGGCTGTTTTTATGAACCTTTATAATCGTGGATCATATGTATTTTATGTCCCAGTGGATAGTATATACGCCTTGACCTTTTATGAGAAGCAGTGCAAGGTAGATTATGCCTAGTAGGCTACGTATTTCAGAGATGGATTTGTTTACCAGGAATCCAATGTCGGCCAGTTTGACTGCTTGACTCGCCGTTTATTTACACATGGCCTTGGGTTCTATGGCAAAATAGGTCTTGTGTAGTCAGCATGGTTAATCAGAAGGCGTTGTTAGTCATCAGTGGTGTTAACATAATTGCGTTACGTCGATAATAAGCAGCATCACGTGACCGGATACCTTATGGTTCGGATAAGTCTGTCATTGGTGCCCAACTTTATCGGCTTTAATCCACTCCATCCTCACATTTTCTGAGTTTTAGATTAGGCAGTCTACTATACATTGAACAGTAGAAAATGGTAAGTCAAGATTTTATGGTGAATATGTAACGATTATAGCCTAATCCAGTTCATGTATAACTTGGATGCTGCCGAATCTTCAGGCATAAGGGATGTACAGTTGTAAGCCATAGCCTAATAAGGATGATACAACCATTTGAATAATTGCATATATTAAATATGTTTGGTATAATAATCCATGGCAAGAATGTAGTTACCGGGTGTACCGCCCGTCTTGTTTACACTACGCGGACGCTCACCATCATGTTCCCGTCTATTTTGACTGCCTTTGGATACAAAAATACATTACCCTAACCAAACAACCTAATCTAACCTAACCTAGTATTATAGATTTATTAGTATTTATAGATGATTTATGTTGTATGTCGGTAGTGGTACACCCGGTAACTACATACATCCCTAATCCATTGATGGTCTAGTTTGGATGTAATGGAAATTATTGAAATGTACAGTCGTGAGATAAAATTAGTATACACCCAATTGGGTAATTGTTTAGTGTATGGCCTCCTAAAGAAAATGGATTTTTGAGCACAGACTAAACCAAATGTTCACTACTGTATTTACATCTAGCTAGTCATTAACCTAACCTAAGGTAACCTGGGCATCCTAGGGGCTGCTGCACCCAGACCCCCGCTGGTCTTGGGTTGAAAAGTGATAAAAAACACATAGGCCTAGACCTATCTGTTGCCTTCAAATACCTTCAAATTATTCAAAGTTTTGTATTTGGTTTAATATACACTTCCCAGGTCATTTGAACAGTTCTATTGCTTCTATATATCATATAATACACCATAGAATACGTTTTTAATAACTAAAAAAAGAGGACTTCGATTAAACAATTACGCAATATATATATATATATATTTTCACACCGGTATATATACTGTACCGGTACAGTACATACAGTATAATTTTTTTGTTTAGCCTAATATAGAATGGCAAGCTTGGCCAAAAATCGGGAGTCCGGCTCATCCCGTTCAATCAACAAAAAAAATCTCAATTGACCACTTGCGAGTTTCGGTAAAATTCTAGATCCTGTTACACAGCGAATTTTGGATTTTTTGTTTTTGTGTTTCTCAGTTTTCCTTAATATACAGTGATGTTTTATACTAAGGAATGGCGGAAATGAGTATTTACCCATTATCCAACAATCTAAAAACACGGCCCCCACTAGTGGGGAGGGCTATGATCAGGGAAATTGCGGGGTAAAAGACGAAAATAAGGGGTAATATTAGCCTAACCTAACCTAGTATATTAGGTGGGGACTGCCGCCCCCACACCCCCGCTGGTATGGTATTAAAATAAAAGTGACTGTCGCCGAAAAAAAAGTCAATGAAGTCTACGGTATTTAGGCTACTCAGCAATCTTCAGCGTTGGCTGTGGATAACAGGAGGTAAATAATAACTTTCACAGTACTGTAATTATAATTACATTTGCGCCGCTACTGACCGATATAGGAATGAAGTATGGTATATGACGAATGTATAGAAGCTATATAAATTGATGAGTGTCTTGTGAAACCGGATCTAGAATAATACCAGAGTTTCAGGCTATGAGGAAGTTGAAGCTGTAGACATCGATAGTAAACAGAAATGCCATAATAACGTAGGTTTCTGATGGCTAAAGAGTAGGTTGAATTGGATTTTATGTATATATAAATGGACTACAACCGTATTTAACGGTAATTCTGCTAAATATCGAAGTCTACAGCTCCAACTTCCTTATAGCCTGAAACTCGCAAGTGGTCAATTGAGTCTTGCGGCAGATACGTTAAATACGGTAGCCTATATGTGTAATTAATAATTTCACCTGTGCGCTTTAGTTTATTGATTTCATTAATTAGTTTTTTTAACGTTAAATGGTGGGTTGGTGATAATATGATTTAATTTCAGAAATGCGTGCAGTGCGAGAAGAGTGTATGGACTGGGTAAGGAGTGAAAAAGTGTCAACTCAGGAGGCGAGGGTAGGTGGCAACTCGACTACACGACATCTGAAAAGTGGCGGTAATGCCCGCTGCTTTCAGGATCATCGCTCATGGTGAGAATATCTTGTTACATAGCCTATTTTGTTATAGAATTCTTAGGCTTGCATTAAATATTCGTTAGCATTTAACCCGCTGAGGACCAGCTAGTTTATAATAAATGTACCACCAGGGACCGGCTGTTTTGAATTTTTTTTTCCCAGAAACTATAGCGAATGGGTTAGGAATGAAGGAAAAACCACACAAAAAACAATCAAAAAGCTCAAAAAATGGTCCTATGGAGCCCCCGAAAGTCTATTTTACAAGAGTAAAAAATTGAAGGCAAATACACCCAAAATACCGGTTTTTGCGTGCTCACGCGGTTGAACTTTGAGTTTTCAACCATCGTCAAGGTTGCGTGGGATACTTACACAGTTCTCATACAAATCTGAGCCCTCTAGGTGCCATAGGACCGGAGTAATTGGGACCGGACCGGCCAGGACGCATGGTTTGCGTCGCTGGGGTTTAGCGTTACATACATTGAGGACGCATGGTTTGCGTCGCTGGGGTTCTGTGGGTTAAGTTGACATGCAATGCATAATTATATTGGTACGATTTTAGTTACTGGACACCTATTTGACAGGTACCGCTAACGATTTAATACAAATTTTTTTTCGGTTTCCACGCATCCAACACCAAGTTCCACCCTTTTCTGGTGTACAAACACTAAAAAAGCAACGGGGACACTTTAATAATGATGATATGAGACGAAATATAAAGACAACTCGGTTGCGTTCGTGTAAGTAGCGTCGCTTTGTTTACTTTACGCTCGGAGTGACTGCCAGGTCCCGCCTTGGCGGTCGACTTCAAATGGCTAAGCTTATATAATCAGTTGTTGGGTCCATTTTTTGATAAAGACTTGCGTTATAGGCCGTGGGATACAGGACAGGGTTGAGGGGGGGGGGCTCTCCCCTCACCACCCCCGTGAATTATAATAATAATCGTCATATATGTGGCCAGCAGGGGGCAAGTAAAACAGCTGGCCGTAGTAACCTCGAGCGTCCTGGGTAAACAAACCGCGACGATCCGAAGCGACGACAGACTCCCGCCGCCGATTTTCGGCACAAACGCGCCGTTTTATTCTCGTCAAAAACCACATTTAAAAAGTTATTACAGTCTACCCTCGATTTAACGGACCCCGATACAACGGATTTCGGATTTAACGGACAAAAGTCCGTTAGTAGAAAATATGTCCGGTAGGTGGCGGGCGCGTAGCCACAACATCCCGCCAAATCATTGTTTAAATCAGTTCCCGCCTAGCCACGAGTCCGCTCCGGTCTGCCCAGTGTTTATATAGTCCATATCTTGCATTTACCTACTTAAAATGCCTCCAAAAGTGGTTAAACGTAAGCGTGTTAACTTAAGTGTAGCTCAGAAACTAGAGTTACTGCGAAAGTTGGATAATGGCAAGTCAGTGGCTTATATATGCCAAGAATATGGAATCAAGAAACAGACTGTCCGATATAAAGAAGAAAAAAGGCGAGCTAAAATCTTATGCCTCCACGTATTGTGTTGACGCCTCGGCCAGCACTAGTGGCAAGAGCGTCCCCAGAAAGCATATAAAGATGGGCAAAGACCATCGACTCGATACAGCAGTGATGAAGTGGTATGTGCAACAGAAGTCGAGTGGGAATAGTGTCCGGGGGGTGGAAATTTTAATGGCAGCAACAAAGTTGGCCGATCATTTGGGCATTGTTGACTTTAAGGGCAGCGATGGGTGGTTGTGGGGCTTCCGCAATCGTCATGGGCTTTTCAATGTGAAAGCACACGGTGAGGTTGGGAGTGCTGATAGTGCTAGTGTCGAGCCCTTCCGTCTTAAGCTGAACAAACTAATAGAAGACGAAGGACTAGCCCTGTCACAAGTGTACAATGCGGATGAGACTGGTTTTTACTGGTGTTCCTTGCCTAAAAATACACAGGCAAGGAAATCTGAAGACAGCTAAGGGCAAGAAATTGTCCAAAGAACGACTTTCAGCATTATGCGGTGCCAATGCTACTGGAACCCACAGGCTTAAGCTGTCCATTGTTGGCAAAGCGAAGAAACCTCGGGCCCTCAAGGACCTGGACATGGAGCGAGACTTGCCAGTGCATTATTACAATTCCAAAAATGCCTGGTTCACAGGAACCATATTAAATTTTGTGCACTGGTTCCACCATCATTTTGTTCCGGCGGTGCGAAAGTTCCAGAGAGATGTCCTGAAGAATCCTGCCAGTGAAATTAAGGCGGTACTACTCCTCGACAATGCCCCAGCCCACCCTAGTGAGGACCAGCTGATCAGCGATGATGGCCGTATACGAGTCATGTATTTGCCACCAAACACCACTTCACTAGTCCAGCCCATGGACCAGGGCATCATTAGCGCTTTGAAAAGGCGCTATACAAGGCGCTACCTTGATGAGGTGCTGGTTGTGCTCGAGGACGAGACCGACAGCATCGAAGACACCCGAGGAGCTCGTACCCTAGCCAACATAAAGAAGTATCACATCAAATCAGCGCTGTTCAACCTGGCAGATTCTTGGAGTCACATGAAGATTTCCACCCTAAGTAACTGCTGGAAGAAACTCCTCATTGACGATGATAACCCGGAGTTTACTAGGTTCGAGGGGTTCGAGGCCAGGGACTTCCACAGGTTGCTGCAGGATGCTGGAGAAAATGCTGTGACAGAGGATGATGTTAGAGAGTGGTTGGACGAGAGTGAAGATGATCCCGGGTATGAGGTCCTCTCTACCCAATAAGTAGCTACCTAGGTAACTGAGGGGGAGACGGTGGACTCTAGCGACAAAGAGGATGATTTACCGAGGCGCAAAACAAAGCTCTCCACCCTACGCACCTACATTGATGCTCTAATTGATTACAGTGAATACAGCGACCAACAGGAGGCCCGTGGATACTATGGGACCCTGCGCATGTTCCGAGAGTTAATCATAAGTGACCAGCATCAAGGAGGGAGGCAGGAGAAAATCAGCCGCTTCTTTGCCCCTCGACGTCCTGCACAGTCAACCCCTACTACAGAGCCCCAGTCTGGCCCTAGTGGTCACTCAGAGCCCCAGTCTGGCCCTAGTTGTCACTCAGAGCCCCAGTCTGGCCCTAGTTGTCACTCAGAGCCCCAGTCTGGCCCTAGTTGTCACTCAGAGCCCCAGCCTGGCCCTAGCGGCTCTAGAGTTGACCCTGATGACCCCTTGTCCATGTCTGAGGGGGCCAGCTCGGACTCTGAGTAACCACTCTGAGTTCTTCTGATGTACATATCCTGTAAATACATAATAGATTAAGGTAAGAAAAACGCTTTGTTTTTGTCTTTTTGTCTTTTTTTGTACCTGTACCTGTGTTTCTATGTTTTCTATTGGTTTATCTGGGTAATGAAAGAACATTTTTATTAAATTTTTTTTTTATATGTGCAATATGTAAGGAAAGACTTAAAAACTCCAGGAATGCTAAACATCTTTATTTTCGAGGCATATTAGGGCAAAATCAGCGATTTTCGAGAGCGATTTTCCAGTAACGGACACCGTTTCCCCCCTATTAGTCCATTAAATCGAGGGTTGATGGATGGACAGAGAGGGAGAGGTAGACCGAATGAGAGGTGGAAGGATGGAGTGAGGAAGTACATGAATGAAGGCGGTGCTGGTTGGGGGGAGGGGCGTCAACTGACTGGGGACAGGTGCATGGGGGCGGTTCGTTCGTGGCCACCCCTTCGGGGATCACGGCGTCAGGCAATAGATAGATAAATAGACTTATTTGGTGGAGATATGAGGGTGGTAGTGGAGGTATGAGGATGGTGGTGGAGATATGAGGGTGGTGGTGGTGGCGGTGATATGAGGGTGATGGTGGTGGTGGCGGTGATATGAGGGTGGTGGTTGTGATATGAGGGTGGTGGTTGTGATATGAGGGTGGTGGTTGTGATATGAGGGTGGTGGTTGTGATATGAGGGTGGTGGTTGTGATATGAGGGTGGTGGTTGTGATATGAGGGTGGTGGTTGTGATATGAGGGTGGTGGTTGTGATATGAGGGTGGTGGTGGTGATATGAGGGTGGTGGTGGTGGAGATACTGTATGAGAGTGTACAAAGAAATTTCACTTCGCATATAAGTTCGATAAAACATTACACTATTGGGAGCGTTTAAGAGCACTGAATCTGTACTCACTGGAACGTAGAAGAGAACGTTACCTAATAATATACACGTGGAAAATCGCAGAGGGTTTAGTACCAAACCTACATACTCCGATAGTCATGAAATTCAGTGATAGGAGAGGCTGGGAATGCGAAATCCCCCGGATGAATAATAGGGGTGCTATGGGCTCTCTGCGAGAGGGCTGGTTATCACACAGAGGCCCACGTCTCTTCAACAAACTCCCACGGCGAGTAAGAGACATGAGGGACATCTCGTTAGACAACTTCAAGAGAGCCCTAGATGTCGAACTGCAAAAAGTGCCAGACGAGCCCATCCTCGCAAGGGAGCGAGCTGTCGCTTCAAACAGTCTACTGCACCAAATCACCACCCATAATGAGGGGCGTCGCGCTTCTTGGTGCCGCTAGAAGAGCGGCGAACACATCCAAAGGTAAGGTAAGGATGATGATGGTGGTTATCCCCACAGCTGATGTGCTCACTCAAAAGGTGGGTGGGATACACAAACCTTTGGCTGTTCTCGCACGGGATTCTAGAAAACTCTGAATGTACGGTATCAAACATGGCCGTCTACAAGCCCCGGATGGCTTGCACAATAACCATAAACAATCCGCTTGGTGGTATTTGACCGGTAGCTGTAAGGTCTTGTTTGTTGATGGCGTGACCTGGGAAAGTTTGTATGCTACCTGTACCGCTAAACTTGAACAGGTAATCTCAAATCCGCTACTCGCAAGGGACCACTGTATTGTACTGTAATCTTTAAACTGGTACTTCAGCTAGATACATCTGTAATATTTTATATTTTTTTCAGATGTTTCCCAAACCGAATATGTCGGGAAGTTATAAAGTATGAAGTACTGTACTAATCTTTCTGAATTCTAACGTACAGTTTAGGGGAAATAACAGTTTGTCTTGATGAATGATAACATTTTGGTAACTTTAGATTATATTTTAGTGGAAGAGCAGAGAGGCAGACAGAATGGAGGTCAAGAATGTAGTTACACTACGCGGTCGCTCACCATCATGTTCCCGTCTATTTTGACTGCCTTTGGATACAACAATACATTACCCTAACCAAACAACCTAACCTAACCTAGTATTATAGATTTATAAGTATTTATTTTATAAGTATTTATAGATGATTTATGTTGTATGTCGGTAGTGGTTCACCCGGTAACTACATCCTTCCCGAATGGAGTAACAGGTAGCCTACAGTATATGAGTGAAAACACTGTTAGGTGGGACGAGGGGCATTGGGTGACAGGCACCTCGAGAAGTTTCATTTGTGGTGGCCACTCCCTTGGTTTAAGCCTTCTGGAAATTGAGAAATTTTGACTGTAAGGTCCGGCAAATGAGAAATTTTGACCAAGGTAAAGGGTAAGTAATGTGAATGATTCAGGGTAGGCTCGTGATTCTACGACCTTAGTGTAATTAAAATGTTATGGATAGCAATTTATTTATTTTATTAGTTTGAATATATGCATATAAGGTGCTAATTGTTTTGTATCGATTCCAATTTTGTGTACTGTATTGACTTTCATATTTTTAGTATAAAGTTGGGTTAATGCTTGGTGTATATGCGTCAGTGTGAAGCGAGGACCTCTAAGGTTCACTAGTATCGTTGTTATTAGAGCAATGCTTATCATACAATTCTATTTCTTGGTTATTTCTAAACCATATTTAATGATCTTCCACGTGCATATACTCTGATCAATCTTCAAGGCAGTAAGGGAGCTCTCTTTGAAATATCCTAGTGTATGTCGCACCACATGCTTTGCGAGTCAACACGGCCGCACAGTCCGATAGTCCGCTTGGACTTTGTTTAGTAGGGTGACCAGACAACTCAATCAGTAGCTCTCGACCAATACGGTTAGGTTAGTACTATATTTCGGCACTGGTTTGGTTGGTCTTTGTTGATTTGGCACTGCTTGAAATGGTCTACTGGTTGAGAAGTGCGGGAACCGTTTAGTAGGCCTATTGGCTAGAATTAGCTACTGGTTCCAAATTTGATAGCTTCCTGATTTAATTAAAGCTCTGAAATGGGCATGTGTGTGAATAATATGAAAGAATGGGTGGCTATTATAGTGGAAGTTTCTATTTTTAATTGTCATCAATAAAACTTACTAGGTGAAAAAGTGTAGGATTTTCAATTTCATATTTTTTGCTAAGTTGCAGAAGGGAAATGTTAATTATGATAATATCCAGTAGCAATTTAATCATATTAAACATCTGTAATAGTTTTCTGATTTTGTCCTTGTCCCAATTTTGGTTTGTTTAGTTTGCAAGTTTTACATTTTAATTTAATGCTTAATATGTTAGAAATTTACACTTTACTAAATTTATCAGTACCGTATGTAAATTACTTTGCTAATAAATTTAAATGTCTGTATTAAACCAGACTATTAATTATTAATTATTTACAGGTAGGGAGAACAGTGGTGAATCTGGCGTGGACCTGAGGGGATGAGGGGTGGACACCATATTTAAAGCCTTCTCCCTGTTAGTTTGTTTTAAGCTTAATAGCTCATGTAGTGATGTATACCCTAGGTGGTGGTTTTGTTATTTATTTTCAAAATTTAATTTGACTAAAGCGTTATTTCCACATAGCGATTTTGATAAGTTCTTTTGCCTTTAAATTGTCGTCCCAGTTTTGGTTGTTTATTTTGCAAGTTTTAAGTTATAATAAGGTGTCTGCTCCCCTCACCCCCGCCCCCCTCACTGGATCAGCCACTGTTGATCTTCACATCGTGGGACTGACCACCAACGCTGGAACCACTCGGCCGCCCCTTCAAGATTATACTTTATTATGTGGATAGCAGAGAATAGGTGAATGGGAGGGTGTGGATAGGTTGGATAGTAGAGGATAGGTGGAAGGGTGGGGAGGTGGATAGAAGAGAATAGATGGAATGGTGGGGATAGTCCGGATAGATGGACGGATGGGTGACAATGGTTGGATAGAGTAGGTTAATGGGAGGGATTTTACGGTTACCAGAAGGATGTGTAAGAGGATGAAGGTTAGGTTGGATAGGATAAAATAGGTGGAGCTTGATATGGATAAAATAGGTGGAGCTTGATATGGATAAAATAGGTTAAGGTTGGTGAAGATTTTGGTAGGGTGAGGATAAATTGGAGGCAGACAAAGCTTTCAAGCTTTCAAGTTTTCATTGAAGTTGGAGAAGCAGTCTGCATCTACAGTTTATAAATGTGGATAAAACCGTCTGCATCACCCTACCAAGATTCCAAATGAGTGAATGAAGTGGAGTTAGTAGGACCTGCAATATTTTGTAAGATTATGGTTCAAAATAAGAAAATATATATAGTGAATTTTTGATGCGCAACAAAATAGTTTCACCATTACTGTACCAAAATATTTGGTCCTCCTAACTTCCAATGTGATATTATTTATGTACTGTACTGTACTGCAATAGGAAAACCTCTAAGCATTTCCAGAACCTAGTGAATCATGTATGTAGTTTGATGTGTGTGTGTATACCCTGTTTACTATAGGTAGGCTAAACAGTGTCAAGCCGGAGAATATTTGTTTGTTCCCTAGACCCCCATAAAGCTTAAAATGTCACCCCATTGACCCCCTTTCAAGAGAAATTTGTACATTTTTCGGTAGATAAATGTTCCTTCCGAAGGCCGGTTCCTCTTATATTACAGGCTCGCTATCATTTGCCAGGAATAAATACACCTGAATGACAAGTGGTCTAAAATTTGACCGAAATAGGGCGAAGTTCTTAAAATCTCAAA
This sequence comes from Paralithodes platypus, assembly GCA_032716605.1. Taxonomy (NCBI): domain Eukaryota; kingdom Metazoa; phylum Arthropoda; class Malacostraca; order Decapoda; family Lithodidae; genus Paralithodes; species Paralithodes platypus. The sequence continues at coordinate 32,180,995 of CM064541.1, read as the reverse complement.
AGCATAAAATCCCTCCATTGGAAATCTTCCCTTAAATTAATATAAGAATGAATACAAGAAAATCAAAATTAAATGGCCTTGGTTTGCCCGTTGTATCACTTTGAAAGCCATACTTCAAACTATGAAGAATAATTTCATCCGTACAGATACAATACTAAAGACTAATAATAATTGACTCGGCTTCTTTGAAACTTAGGCCAGAAATCGTAACTCATAAGGGGAGGTGTTTAGTGCGTTTCCTAGACTTCCATCGAGCTTGAAATTACATCCCCTTGACCCCCGTTCAAGATAAATTTGTACATTTTTCAGTAGAAAAATGTCCCGGCCGAAGGCCGGTTGCTCTTAAATTACAGGCTCGCTATCGCTCGCCAGGAAAAAATCGACACCTAAATGGCACGAATGGTCTTAAAAGTGACATAAATGGGATGAAAGTTGTTAAAATCGCCAAACTAATGGGGCGAACGTCTTAAAATCTCAAAGGCAATGGGGCTAAACATGAGGGAGAAAAGGGTCAAGAAAAAAATCCCTAGAGTGGAAATCTCCCCTTAACCTTTATACCTCAAATATGGATAGAGGAAATGGTAAACCTGGTATAAATTTGTAGTAAAATGTTGCATCTCACTTTTATCGAATTAACTATTTTCCGGTATTATAACTAATGATTCATATTAAGGTTTTTAACTTTCCACACCTCCTTCCTGGCTGACTCTTCCCAAATGGTTGAACTATTAGCTTGACTACTTTAGTCGTTTGTGAGTTATATAGGTGACAGTAACCCTGCTTCTTGACACACTGCGGCCATTATTCATAACTCCTAACCTCTACGACTCTTAAATGGACGGAGGAAATGGTCCAACTTTGATATTATAAGTGTTTTCAAAGTTTAATTTCCGAACAATTTAATTGCATTTTTCCACTTAAATTTTTAGTGTTGTCATTTCGATAGTTTATAATTTTGAGTTTAATTTTATTTGAGCAGTAACTTTTTAGTTTTAAAGATTATTATTCTAATTTCCACACCTCCTTCCTGGTGGACTCTTCCCAAATGGTGGAACTATCAGCTTGATTATTCTAGTCGTTTGTGAGTTCTAGAGGCCATTGTTCTAACCTCTAGGACTCGTAAATGGATGGAGGCAATGGTCTGCAACTTTCCACACCTCCTTCCTGGCTGACTCTTCCCAAATGGTAGAACTATTCGCTTGACTATTCTAGTCGTTTGTGAGTTACAGAGGTTAATGTTCAATAATTTTGGCCTACTTATATGGAACAGGGTATAGTAGAATTGTGTACCATTAGTATAATTTTTGTAGTAATGTATGGCATCTCGCTTATAAATATTCAATTAACTTTTTCCAATGTAAATAATTATTCATATTAATGTTTTAATGATTAAAGTGCTTGATGAAAATATGTAGATAGTTAATTATAATGTTTGAGAATTGTAAAATTGAAGTTAAAATTAGAGTAAATTTGTTATCTTTAATATTTATTTGAAACTTAGTTATATGCATTAATGTTAATATAATTTAAACTTTTGAAGATAGTAACTTTAACTTTTTGTATGCTTAAATATCTTAATATAATGTTAATGATTATTGCCTTAAGCAGTATTAATATTTTTCCTTTTGAAGTGGATGCCAGTTAGTAATTGTTTTGGTGAGGTTCGATCACTGGGTGTACAGTTGGTTCAAAGATGCTGTAGTTATGTACAATTTTGCTGCGCGACTGAATCTTTGTCTATAGTGGAGTCCCTATCTTCGCGACAGACTCCAATTTCCATCTTCGCTGTATATGATTCAGTCTTCCAACAAATCTGAGGCACCCTTTCGCGGTTTCAAACTTTCAATCTTTGCGGCTAATATTTCAATCTTCGCGCCGCATTTCCCACCTAGCAGAGACGTAAAGATGCTGGCCAGCCAATCACAGTCCATCATTTGGGCGCCATCTTGCAAAGTCATCACAAATCGCCAATCGCAGGCATCCAGTAGAATGCCATTGTATTCAGCACCTGTTAAATGTGGGACTCTTATCTCGCTAGTGGTGTAACCTTCCGACTATTATGGCCTCTATTGTGTCTGGTGGGAGTGGCGGAGGTCCGCGGGATAACCGAGATAACTGTTGGTGGTATAATGGTTTAGAACTTTAGATGCTTATGTTCTGGGTGTGGTGTCCCGAGTTCGAATCCCGAGAGGACCATATGCTTTCATTAGTTTATTCTAGTGCATTGGTGTTTGTAATAAAGGGTTAATGTTAAGAACGGGGTGTAACTTAATACCACATAGGCCGGGATTGTCAAAAGTTGGTGGGAAACTTAATATAACATTAACTATTTAAAAAAAAAAAATCATAGCCAAAAAAAAAACGGGAAAAAGAGCAAGTTTTGGGTTGAGCACCGAACCGATTAGAATTTGCCCCACAAGAACAGTGCCCCAATCTTGGCGCGATTTCTGCGGAACCAATTAAGAGCGAAGATGGGGGCTCCATTGTATAACGAATGGCATCGAAACGTCATTATGATTCCAACGTCATTATGGTTCCAACGTCATTGGTCCTATCCGCCGGGTGTTGCAGCTTTGTGTTCAACTGTACAGGCCTTTATATAGTTTAGCTTTCCTATGACAATTTGTTTTCCAACTTTAAACTAATCTGATTTTCTTGACAAAAGCCAACCCAGTGATATGAATTAAATCAATATTTTTTTCCTTTAGAGTGGTTGCACTTGTCTTATTAAAATTTGCTTCTATATACTTTAATCATTGCAGTTACTCAATAATAAATATTGCAACCTCTCTGATGGACTTAGCTTTAAGTATTGTATAGTTTGGGCCAACAGTTGGGAAGGAAACCCATCCCTTTGTTAAGACTGATGGGAAGGTAAGGCATCCCTTTTGGCCCAAACAGGATCGTCATTATGATTCTGGATAATTTCCTACCTAACTGGGTATGATTGGCAGTTTCAAATAGCATAATATTGAAAAGCTCCATTCCTCGATTCTACGTTTCGGAACCATTCAAAGTTCCCGTTTATTCTTCCTTGTTCCAGATGTACCGGGTCCTCGTTGTTTTATTACTAGATTTGTATTTGTTCCTCCATTCGGTTGTCTGTTCTTTTAATGCCAATCATACAATCCATGAAAAGTCAATTGAATTCGGATTACACCCAGTCCTTACGGACTACGTCCAGGGGACGAGTGGTTCTTAATCACTCACGCGGTGCGGTACTTGTATTATTGTAGGGTGCTTGCTTCTGTCACATAAATTTTGTTAATAGTAAACTCTTGAAGTACTGTATTTGCTCTTACTCTCTTTTTTTTTATACAGTAGATCTTAAACCTTCATGTTCAAGGCATGGTTGTTGCTCCTGTTTATTTTCAGTTTCTTGCCCTGTTTTAATTGTTTGGTGAAAGGGCTATCGAGACTTGGTATGCACCACTGGAAATGCTATGAGGTTATTAGGGCCTTGATATTATTAGTTAGAACTTAATCTTACTGTATGTATATATATATATAATTTAATACTGTACTGTGTTAGAACTTAATCTTACTGTATGTATGTATATATAATTTAATACTGTACTGTGTTACATAGGTTACTGGGGAATGATAGAGAAGTTTATTTAGTTTAGGTAATTAGATAGGTTAGCATTGTATATTATGTTTGTAAATATCTACTGTATGTCAGAGCCTAAAAGGTTCCTGTTTGACAAAGTCTATGTACTTTATTACGGTAAGTGCCAACTGGCCTGTCATCTTGGTTATTAGACGAAACTTTGATAGGAAACCATATTAGACGAAAGTTTGTTAGGTACAGTAACCTGTTAAGAGGGGCAGCTGTTAAACTTCAGAGGACATTGTACTGGTATATCCAGTTTCATTTTTTTTTATTTTTTATTATTTTTATTTTTTTTTTTTTTTATTAGCTTAGGAAGATAGTCTTGGTGTCAAAGGATTTCTGGGGTTACATTTTAGCACTGGTTCTTAGTTCCTTCCTGATCTGAATAAAATAGTTTGGAAGGGGGGAAAATGTCATCTGTAAAGGGGCTAAATTCATACTAGTTTTATGAAACGTAATGTTGGGCGATTTGTTTGGGGACGGGTATCAAGAGTTAGTCCTCATCTTTGATATTCTGTAATCATAAGCTTTGTAATTCTAATTAGTTGATCAGTGAAAAGCTTTAAATATTCTATAATTATTTAAAGATTTAAAATATTCATGATTACTTAATATCTAAATAGGACTTAGTAGGTTCGTGATTTTGTTCTTTCTACTAGTTGTTATTCCTTAATCTAGTGTTAGTGTAATACTAATGTTCTTTTACAGCTCTCAAGACTCCAATATCGTCGTACTAATGTTCTTTTTCAGCTGTCAAGACTCCCATCTTGTTGTCTATCATCGCTACAATGAAGATCAACAGGAAGAAATAAGAAAGTACATTATTGGTTGTATTTTAATGACCTGCAGTAGTGTAGTGGCATAATAACCCTTCCCTTCCAGCTCTACCAAGACTACTACCTCTCCACATCACTACAAGCAAGACTTAGATTTTGTCAAGTGAATTGTACATTGACCGTTTTAATACGGTAGTTATTTTTTATACTTTGGTTAGCATTTGAATATTTTACGCATTTTAGCAAGGATCTGGGTCAATGCAGCGGCTTGTGTTCTTAAAATCAGTTATATTGTGTTCTGCGAATTTGAATATTTAACGTTGGCGATTTTGTTTTCTATATCTTCAGCTTATATTTATGATTGATGAGATTTTAATTTAATTTGCTGGGTTTGGTATGCATTTTTTTTAGTCTTCCAGTTACATTAATTTATCAGTGTTGCCAACTGACTTGACAAGCATATCCATCCTAAACTGAATAAAAGTCTGTTAATCAAAATCAAAGTAAAATTACTCAATCGTATTGAAAGGGTTAATATTCAGAGTAGGAAATAAATAAAACCTACTTTTCATCATCCCCCCCCCCAATATTACTAATTGTTCCCTTCTAGCTCCATCAAGAAATCAACATCACCTCCGCACCACATCGCTACACCTCTGATCCACATTAATACTGTTCCACTCTAGCTCTACCAAGACTTCAACACCTCCGCTCCACACCGCTACGTCTCTGCTCCACATCGCTACACCTCTACTCCACTTCGCTCCACATCGCTACATCTCCGCACTACATCGCTACACCTCTACTCCACTTCGCTCCACATCACTACACCTCCGCTCCACATCGCTACACCTCCGCTCAACATCGCTACACTTCAGACCCTATTATGTATGGCTTATTAACCCTTTCAGTGTGATGGTGTCTTTTTTTACTGTATTCTGGCTAACATTAGACAACTGTATGCACTTTAAGAATGACTTGGGAATCGGCTGGATAAAAACTAATTATCCCTGACTCCCAAATCCTTCCTAAGCTGAATAAAAATCTAGTCTTAGCCAGCATAAAGTGAGAAAGTTCGATCTTATTGAGACTGTTAATATCCAAAATTTGTAATAAATAGAACATTAAACCTCCATCATTTGTTCTTGGTCCTTCAACTTGGGTTTTTAACTAATCATTCTTCCCTTCTAGCTTCATCAAGACTTCAACATCTCCACTCTTCATCGCAACATTCAACATCTCCACTCTTCATCGCAACATTCAACATCTCCGCTCCTCATCGCTACATTGAAGACTTGTACTGTATTACAGTAGGCTAACCCCTTCAGTATCATTAGTTTCATTGCATTCTGGCTAACAATAGACATTTGTTTCGGTTTAGGAAAGACCAGTGAGAATTAAACGAGTACGTCTTGTATTACTCCGTTGATTCCTAGCGTTCTTTCCTAAGTAGAGTTCAATGTATGACTTGTCTTTGGACCATTGAAATTACTTAACTATACTGAAGGGGTTTATACCCAGAATATTTAATTAAGAATCGTCATGGTTATCAGGTTATCCTTAATTACACTGTTCTAACCTATATTTTATTACAGCTCTCTAGTTTGAGGCAGTTGGAGGTACGCTTTTGTTATTCTGCGGGACCTAATACGCTTTTCTCTAGTTTGAACATTGGATGGGGGCACTAATTTTCTCTTCTCCAGCAGGCATTCACTTATGGACATTACTAATCCTGTACAGTATTTTTCTTTTGCCGATAATGTTGGGACCCGATATTAATTAATTTTGTTACTAATCCGTTTACAAAATACAGTACAGGTATTGAACAGTAAACCAGTTTGGTATTAAGTTTATAATATTTATACAAGGCTCGTTAACATGGATTTTATTAATCTAATTTTGTAGGATTTATTGACTAAACTTTTTCTATTGCTTATGAATTAAAGTACAGTACAAAGTTTATATTTTATAGTATTAAGTTTACAATTTCATAATCCATAATTATATTGTTGTTCATGGTAATTGTTGATAGTCTCCAATTATCTAAATTTTCAGTTTTTCTATGATAATGAAACTTTTAAATCTAATTACCTATAAAGTAGTCTCTATTAATCTAGAACCAATTGCACATTATTTTTGTACAAGTATAGTTAATTCATATAGGGAAGAATTGATGTAAACGAGCCTTTTTAATGCACTGATAAACCTTTGCTAATAGTGATCTCTTTGCAGACGTGTGGATATTATGTTGGCTGCCTGTCCTCCCCTCCCAGGCTTCTCACTACCAACAGGAACTTTAGACTTCCCAAACTTGACTACTTCCTTTAACGTGACGATAGTGCGTTGTTATATGTGTGATTAGTTTGCTTGGGAAACAGATTAACTTGCTCATGTAGTAATGTACACCCTATGTGGTGGATTGTGTTCTTTTATTTAATAATTTTAATTTTAGTAAGCGTTGTTTCCACATAGCGATTTTGATAATTTAATTTGACTTTATATTGTCCTTGTCCCAATTTTGGTTTGTTTAGTTTGCAAGTTTTACATTTTAATTAACAAACTTATTGTTCACTTGAACTTGGTGTTGAAGTTTAGTTCCCTTGCAGCAGATTTCTCAACACATAATTGCAGTTTCAAAGCATTTGTAGATAATGATAAAGTAGTAAAATGCAGATTAAAGTTATTATAGTTGATAAAGTAGTCCTCTTCTTGCTCATGATATAGTAATGTACACCCTATGTGGTGGATTGTGTTCTTTTATTTCAAAACTTTATTTTGCCGAAGCATTATTTTCACACAGCGATTTAATTAGTTATTTTGCGTATATATATTCTTGTCCACGTTTTAGTTTGTTTATTTTGAAAGGTTTTAGTATTTCACAATTGACTATCTCTTTACTTTTTCACCACTCATTGTTAATAATAATAATCTTCTGGTTACTTATATAGCGCCCGTATCTCCTCCTTCGAGGATTCACAAGCGCTTGGCTTTCTTTAGTCTACCAGAGACCATTACCCATCCCCCTTGCTCATGGGGAGATGGTAACCGCCGGCTATATCCCAGAAAAACTGTTCAATCTGAGTGGGGATTGAACGCGAGACCTTCAAGATGGGAATCAGGCACGCTATCAACTGAGCCAGCCGGACGGCTGATCAAATAGATACGGACAAATTCGTGATGATGGACCTCGGACATCTTTATCAAGGTATGGTACTTAAAGTTGTCGCCATGGTTGTATTTTACACTAACCATAGCAAAGGTTTTATATTTTGAGGTATGCCATTTACAAATCAGAAGTTAGATTCATGTATAGTTTTCTTAATGGCGCCAATCTTTTTCATGTGATTTTATAGTCTATAAATCGACCTGACTTTTAACTATTGAGTAACTTAACATTTGAACGGACTGGCAACCATGGGCATTAAAGTAGATTCATAAATTATCCAGTGACTTTGATCAACTTTACAGCTTTACTCTGGCAGCGCTTGATGATTTACACTGGTTTGGACTACTAGACTTACATACAATATTTAGGTGGTTGCATATACTGTAGATAGAATTTCGAAACTGCCGGACTAGAATTGTTTAATGGAAGTTGCTGTAAAAAGTATTCTTGTGCCCCTTCCTTTAGTGCAGCTGATGTGTGGGAGTCTGGAACCTGGACCTTAGGAATGTGCAGCCTGGTGGAACGTGGGCTTGGAATGTGCAACCTGTCTGGAGCGGTGGAACTAGTACTGTACCTGCGAGGTGGAACATCGCAGCACATGCACATGCACATGATACATCCATGGACTGATGCTGGAGACGACTGACTGGACATCATATTCAAAAAGGTATTCTTACAAGGTTTAAAATATCCACTCTACAGTAGTAGAATCCGACAATTAAACACTTTTTTTTTTTTTTCACCTGGCGGAAAATATAATCGCCTAGCAGCAAGTTTGTTGATACAGTACAGGTACTTGTATGTATGTATGTATATACTCAGGCACATACCCCTTTACTAGGGGTAGCAGGCTCGAACGTCCCTTGATTTTGGCCCTGTCACTCTTTCAACTATGGGGAGGCACTCGCTATAGGCAGTTCTGCCTTTTGCCTCCCTCAAAAAAAAAAAAAAAGCAAGCCCGAACAGAAACTACTCGAGGGTTCTAATTCTCAGTGTACGGGACCAATTTTGCGTTCCCTCACCCCTTTCTCTGACTTAATGAGTAGGAGAATTTTGCTTAATGGAGAAAATCTGAATCTGTAAGTCGTAATGCAAAGTTATTACCTGTTTTGCAATAAACTCTGTAATACCAGAATAATCAACATGGGTAGCCTATATGGCAGTTTACCGTCCACAAAAACACTAATTACTATACAGTACAGTATACTGTAGTTTGTTACTGTTGGTTACCTTGTGTGGATTGACCTCCTAATCTACCAAGATTGGAAGTCAAAGCGTCACATCTTTCCTTTGCCCCTCAACTTTCTCTTCATAATTGCCGAGGGGCACAGGGCCCTGGGTGGGGCTTTGGTTTCCCGGGCGTTTCCGCACCCTCCTCGGCTCCCCGCCATGGAGTGGCTTCGGTCACCCGGGCTTTGTTGTGGTCGGCAGGGAGGGTTCTGTGGGGGCACTCGGTTATGGCCTTGGGGCTGTTCGGCCAGGCAGCTTGGGGAAAAACAACAACTGTTGGTTGATTGTGTTCATTTCATAAATTTTATTTTAGTAAGCGTTGTTTCCACATAGCAGCGATTTTGGTATGTTTTGACTATATTGTCTCTGTCCCAGTTTTGGTTTGACTTTGTTTGCGAGTTTTAAATTTAAATTTTAAAGTAATAGCATGATTTTACCTTCTAGCATTTAGAAACTTTTTAAATAATGAAGTTTGGAGGAATAAATATTATTAATGCAGATAAGAACTCTTTTAAGTAGGTAAATATTAGATTGAACTTTATATTGAAGGTTTAAGACGAGTTTGACAACAATACATTGTAATTACACTGACACCCCTTCATGCAATTGCTGTTTTGAGTAACTAGCCTAAGTCAACAGCAAATGTCCCAATACAAGCTTCTCTTATTTAGTATTGTTTTGTTTTCATTGTCCAGGTGAAGTGGCAGTGGCATCTACAGCATTACTATATACAGTTTATCTTAACCGGGTGAGAATGTTCGTCTAGCAGTGGTTTTCTTAGCAATTGTACGATACAAAACTACTATATCTCTATTTTAGTTGTTCATATTTTTGGCAGAGGTTGTTTTCGCCTTGCTTTGTTTTTCTGTCTGTAAACAAGATATCTCAAGAGTTATGAACAGATTTTCACGCAATATGGTGGGCAGATAGGAAAGGCGTGAAGGAAGAAGTGATTCAAATTTAGGTGGTGATCTGGAATCATATACTGGAACCCAGATCCAGAAGAAAATGTATGCGTAGGTATTCACTATACCGAGTGCCCCTCTAGTTAACAGTGTATTCTAAAGTCACAGCTCCTTAACCCTTCCTACCCGGGCTGCCTTAGGTAAGGACAGCACGAAAGAAGGGCCGCTACCCGGTATGCCTTATCTAAGGCATGAGCTTAATAGCCTAATTAAGCTTGGTCCGAACGCCGTGCGTACGACGTATGTCAACAAACCCAAGCGTTCGTCACCGCTCCTCCGAAAACAAGAAGGAGAAGAGTCCTCAATGTTATTGTTCTGACGTCATGACGAAATTAGTGTCTAAAAAGCCCCCATATTGGCAACATCTCTGCAATATTGGCTCCACTGAAATCGTCATCACAACTGAACCAGTTGACTTACAGAGCTCTACTCAATGCCAAAATACAGATTGAAAACCGCACTACGATTATAGATGAGTGGGAAAGTTCTAGCAGTGAAAATAAACATAAATACGGTAGCCTAGGCCTAGACGTTTTTCGGCCATATCGCCCGGGTAGGGCGACCGTCATTAGCTAAGACAGCCCGGGGAGGAAGGGTTAAGAATATTGAACATAAGTATTTCTCACCTGGTTAAACTTAACAGTAGGCCTATAGTTTGGAGTTACAACACAAGAAAACTTCATTGTTGTGGGGCCGATGCAGTGTACCAGCGGCCAAAAGATTCACTGGAGCATCTTCAACGTCAGGTGCTGCAGTATATACCGGTATGTACGACATCTGTAGGTTAACTATATTATTCTTTACTATTATTTGCAATTAAAGTAAGAATGTTTAAACTTTATATGGCATAATGGTTTACAGTACTGTACTTTTGGTTTGAAACTTTCATGCACAAGGACGTGATTTACGCCCTTTCCGGGATACTTAAAGACCTTTATGACCATCAGGTGTTCAGAAACTTTTAGTTTAGTGACTTTAACCTCTGCAGTTGTCGTTGAGCGAGCTGTGGGCAGAAAACTAATTTTGGAGAGGTAATTATGAGATTCATAGGATTTTATTTCTGAATACTAATTAGCAACCTGCATGAACAATTTTAATTAGTTTCATTGGAGGTGTTTGGTGTTTTGGTGAAATTAATAAAATATAGATTAACAATATTAACCCTCTCCGAAATAGGATACGATTGTGAGCCTATTAGGGATACTTTAAAGCCTTTGTTACCATCAGGGGTATTTAGAAACCTTTGGTTTAGTTACTTCAACCTCTGCAGTTGTCTTTGAGTTAACTGTGTTGAGCCTATTGGGGATACTTTAAAGCCTTTGTTACCATCAGGGGTATTTAGAAACCTTTAGTTTAGTTACTTCAACCTCAGCAGTTGTCTTTGAGTTAGCTGTGTTAAGCCTATTGGGGATACTTTAAAGCCTTTGTTACCATCAGGGGTATTTAGAAACCTTTAGTTTAGTTACTTCAACCTCTGCAGTTGTCTTTGAGTTAGCTGTGTTGAGCCTATTGGGGATACTTTAAAGCCTTTGTTACCATCAGGGGTATTTAGAAACCTTTAGTTTAGTTACTTCAACCTCTGCAGTTGTCTTTGAGTTAGCTGTGTTGAGCCTATTGGGGATACTTTAAAGCCTTTGTTACCATCAGGGTATTTAGAAACCTTTAGTTTAGTTACTTCAACCTCTGCAGTTGTCTTTGAGTTAGCTGTGTTGAGCCTATTGGGATACTTTAAGCATTTGTTACCATCAGGGGTATTTAGAAACCTTTAGTTTAGTTACTTCAACCTCTGCAGTTGTCTTTGAGTTAGCTGTGGGCAGAAAACTAATTTTGGAGAAATATTTATAAGAGAAAACTTATTTCTTATTGCTAATCTGGCAACCTCTGTGTCATATGAGTCTGCAAGGGTTATAGTGATATACTTGTAAGCTGGATTTATATTCTAAATGTTTAGACAAAATTAAGTGAGATTTAAATGTATATACTGTATTTTGTTTAATTTATTTGTTCCATCCTAGACCTCAAAAGTTTAAGAAATCCCCCCAAGACCCCCTTTCAAGATGAATTTGTGCATATTTTTTAGAGGGGGCAGATGACTTTGTTACCAGGAGCTCTGCCATTTGTCTCCTTACACAGGGGAAAACAAAATATAGCAATCACCCATTTGAATCTGAGCCTTGAATCCCAAGTTCTGAAGCCATTTTGATATAATGAAGCATAGTATGGTCTCGTTTAAGTTAGGTTGTATATTATAATGTAAAACTTTCAAAATAAACAAACCAAAACTGGGACGACACAAGATAAACGCAAAGGAACTAATCAAAATCGCTATGTGGAAATAACGCTTAATAAAATCGAATTTGAAATAAAAGAAAATATACAATATATTAAAATTGGTGTGTTGCAATTATTAATTTTAGTGGTCATGACTAGTCATTCTGAAATTTGGTATGTAATGGTCTAGATGCTTGTGTTCTGGGTGTGGTGTCCCGAGTTTGAACCCCAGGAGGACCATATGCCTTAATTAGTTTATTAAAGTACATTGGGGTTTGTAATGGATGATTAATGTAAAGAATGGGGTGTTCCTTAATATAAATTTCTCAACACCAAACTCCTCCCAAAGACTGGATACTAAAATGTTCTCTTCCAGGTGGGCCGTATGCCGTGAAGATTGTGGACTATTGTGACGATCGCCAGCCAGACGAGCCACCCACTCTACCAACCATGCCACCATTTCTACCTTTACCACCACCAATTCCTCTACCACCTCCACCTCTACCACCACCACCACCACCTCTACCTCTACTACCACCATCACCTCTACCTGGTGGTGAGATGGATGTGTGGCACCAAACTGCAAGATAAGATGTCAAGTGTAGAGCTAAGGAAAAAGTTAGGTATCAAGATTATTAGTGATGTGATGCGTACTAGCAGGCTTGGATGGTTTGGACATAGGGAGAGGATGGATGAACAAAGTTGGGTGAAAAGATTAAAATCCATGAAAGTGGAGGGAGCTGCACCAAGGGCGGACCAAGAAAGACTTGGGATCGAACTTTGCAGTCTGATCTTAAATCAAGGAAACTGACAAGTGAGGCAGCTCTTTAACAGGGTTGCCTGGAACGTTGCCATTAGGACGTGAGACCGAACCGCGCTCTGAGTGGATTACTCTATCTTTAAATTTGTGTATTAGTACAGTATTAGATGAATTGGCAACCCGGATGGCTTGCTATGGGAAATTTGGAAGTACAGTAATCAAAATCGCTATGTGGAAATAACGCTACCAGGACATTTTGCTACAAGGGCTATTCTATGCAAACCTGAAAAGAACATCATTAGCGATGTATTTTATGTACCATACAGTAAAATATATCCTTTAATGAACTTTTGGCCAAGTATAGTGTCAAACATTTAGGTCGGTAGTCAACTGTACCTCTGTCAACTCTGCTTTTCATCCTAACCTTACATAAACTAACCTAAATTTCATCCTAACCTTGCATAAACTAACCTTGCATAAACTAACTTCACTAACCACTAAACTAACTTTCACAGCCTAACAAACTTCATCTAACCTATCTCAAGATCATCTAACTTTAATGCATGTGATAGGTTGAGTTGACAGATTAGTTATTTTGTGTGATTTATATAAACACAGCAAGTTTCATGAGTTGCAGGGAATAATCTTGAGTAGCAAAATGTCCTAGAGCCATTAAGGGGGCCCACCTCCAGCGGCTCGCTGGTGTAGTGACTAGCGTCTTGGACTTCCACCCAAATTTTGTGTGAGCAAGTGACCTGAGGGCGTTAAGTCTGGGTGTCCGTTTCTTTTTAGGGTTTGTGATGTGCTGTTTGAATGTCATATGTTACTCCTAGGATTTTAGGTGAGCGTGTATGTGTTAGGGGTGTGTTGTTTATGGTGAGTCGAAGGATGTATTAGTGTTCTGTCCAGCTTGTGAGCAGGGTTGTGGTAGATTTGGCTGGCTTTATTAAGTCTGTAGTGCACCAGCCATGTAGTGTGTTGAGATAGGGTTGAACGAGATCTGTTGCTGTGTTTGGGTCAAGGTGTGTGCATGTGAGTGTTATGTCGTCTGCATAGGAGGACAAGTTTATTTGGGGAGTATTGGGTATATTTATGTTGTGCATGTACAGATTGAAGAGTGCGGGCGATAGGACGGATCCTTGTGGGACTCCGTTTGGAAAGTTTCTGATTCTAGATGACTGACCGGCAAAAGATATGTGTGCACATCTGCCTGCTAGGAAGTTGGCCAGCAACCTTTTTGTGTTGTGCATGTTTGTGTTGTAGATTTTGTTTGTTAGGTTGTGGCGGGGGATGGCATCGAAGGCTTTACTAATGTCGAGTGTGGCTAATAGTGATTTGTGTGGTGGTCTAGCTGAGTTGATGCTGTCAAAAGCTCTTTGTGTAAGGTCTGTGAGAAGAGTGTAGTGGCCTGAAGCCATGTTGTGTTGGAGCTAGAGGTAGGTCGGGTGTAATAAGTTGTAGTACAAGGCGTTCCATGACTTTGGAGGGGGTGCAAAGGAGTGTGAGGAGGGTAGCGTGGGGTTTTTGTTGGGTTTGGGGAATGAAATGCTTCCAGATGTCTGGTATTGTGTTGTGTGAGTAACTGTAGTTTGATATGTTAGGGAGTGCTTGTATGCCTTGTGGTCCCAGGTGTCTGAGGTGTATGTTGTCTAGGCCACAGGCGGGTGAGTGCTTGAGATTGTTGATGTGCTTTGTCTGGTGAAGGGTGTATAGTCAGGGTTTGTGGGGAATTGTCTCTTACGTCGGACGACACGTCGGTCGTCTTTGTGGGGTTTTAGGTGGCCGACACGTGAGAAGTGATTGATGAGTGTTTGCTTGTTGTTTACATGAGGGAGTAGACTCTGTTGTTGTGATTGCAGCATGTGATTGTGTTGTGATGCTGTTTAGTGTTTTGTAGAGTTTGTTTTGTGATTAAGTGTTTGTAGGAAGTTATTTAAATTTAGTTTTTGTTCTTGTATTTTTTTGTTAGTCTGGGTGTTGAGTGATTGGATTTGTTGTGTGATGTCTTGTGTGTGGGTGCTGGGGAGTGTTTCAGTATGTTGCGTTGTCTGATGAGGTTTTGATTTCTGGTGTGAAGTTGGGGTTGTCTCTTTCTGTTAATTCGTGGAATGTGTTTCTTGTCAGCGTTTTGGATAGTTCTATTGAGTATGTGTACAGCATTGTTGATGTTAGTGATGGGTACGCTGTTTAGAGCTGTGAAGTGTTGTTCGGTTTCATTTGTGAATGCTTCCCAGTTAGCTTTTTCATAATTGGTGTAAGTGTGTGTGGCTAGCTGGGGTGAGTGGTTTTGGTGGTGATAATGATCGGAAGGTGGTCAGAGCCTAAGGTTCTAACCACCCTCCAGGATGTTGTGGGGGCGAGTTCTGGGGAGCAAAACGTGATGTCTGGAGATGATGGGTTACAGAGGGCTTGGTGGGGAATATGGGCATGTTGATGGATGTCGTTAAGGATGATGAGTTATCAGTGTGGTTTGTATATTTTGCAAGTTTTACATTATTATAACCTCCGCTTACTTTTTGTCTGTACAGTATGTATTGATTGTTTATCTTTTGCTATTGTTATTATTGATTTTGTCTAAAATGTATTGTTTTTGTTGTAAGAGTACTCTTTTGTATATATCTGTTGTTGCTTCCTCATATTTTGCAATTATTGTATCTATTCACTTTTGATAAGTATCAATTGCTTGCCTTTGTGATATCCTTAATCTTTTCGCGCATGTGAACGCAATTACGTCCATACAGGGATAGGCCTGCATTAAAACCTTTGTGACCATCAGGGGTGTTTAGAAACCTTAAGTTTAATTAGTTCAACCTCTGCAGTTGTCTTTGAGCGAGTTGTGGGCAGAAAACTAATTTGTCGAGGTAATTATGAGATTAAGAACAATTTATTTCTGAATACCTAATGGTAACCCCCAGACCATTCATGAAAGGGTTAATTTATTTGTACGATAACTGTTGGTTATTGGTAGGGGTCAACTGTCCATGCCATGCTGACAGGTACCTACCAGACAGCACTATTGTTAGTGAGTGCAATATGTATTTTGCACTATTGTTAATATCCTGTCAAATTGCAAACGTGCTTTAATAGAATATTGTTAGCAAATTTTAGTTTCTTTATTCATACAGAATTTAGTAAAAATTTGGACTTCCCAAATAGAGTTAATTCCTTGAACGTGATGATAGTGCGTGGTTATATGTGCGATTAGTTTGCTTGGGAAACAGATTAACTTGATCATGTAGTGATGTACAGTTGGTCAAAGTTCCAGCTGACCCACCATCACTCTGGGGCTCGCAGAATTAGCTGGCAATACTGGTGTAGTGTGCAGGGATACCACTTGCCATTAATGTGTTACCTGTGTCTGTCCTGTATATTACTGCAAATTAGACTATGTAATGTTCACGTTGTGAACACTAAATGCTCCTTCATTAAGCAGCCACCAATAAAACAGAAATATGTATTCTTATAAAATCGAGTAAAGTATGTTGTGGCAGCCAGCAGGGCTTATATGCGTTGTCAATCAGTGGATATAATAACTTTAATATTTAAGCAAATCTACGAACTTTGGGTGAATGTTCGGGATCATACATAGCGATGTATGAATTTTTATTTGAGATAAATTTACTTTTTATTTGAGATAGGCTTACTTTCCCTTGTTTAGTATATATTCTAATAATGATATAGCCGAAATCAGATCTACCAATCTCAATCATTGTAAGACACACCTCCTTCCTACACCAGTATTGCCAGATAATTCTGCGAGCCCCAGAGCGAGGGTGGGTCAGCTGGAACTTTGACCAACTGTACACCCTATGTGGTGGTTTTGTGTTCTTTTATTTCAAAATTGTATTTAATTAAAGCGATATTTCCAAATTTTTATTTAGATAAGTTCTGCTTTAATATTGTCAGTAGTTTGGTTTGTTTATTTTGCAAGTTTTACATTATAGATATTCGTTACTATACATTTTTGCAATAAATTGATGCACAGACAATCTACTGTATATATATATATATATATATATATATATATATATATATATTACTATTAATTTGATAATAATTGTATAGTGGTTTAAAAATGCAGTTAAAACCTTATAATAATTACTAATGGTAAAAAGAAAAATATATTGGGAAATTTAACCCGTTCAGCACCAGGGACGTCCTCTGTCATATTCTGACAATAGATTTAGTATTTTCAGAACTTTGCTTTATTATAGATTTGTTAAGAATAAGAATTTTTACATAAATGTTTATTCATATTTTAATTACGCATCACTTAGCTTTAATCCCAAAAGTTCAGTATATTTTGATAGAAATAAACTTAAAAGATGCCCTTAAATTCCTCCTTTTCAATACTTGTTAGATTCGGGCCGTACATTTTCCAACCAATATTAGGAATTCCTATGGGTGGAAATGCTAGCCTTTTAATTGCAGATTTATTCTTGCTCGCTTTAGAATTTAAGTTTATGAATGACTTACTTGACAGTAGCAAGAAAAATAACCTCCCAGAAAAATTAGCACTTGCTAAATTGTTAAGTACTGATAGTAGATATATTGATGATATTCTTGTTTGCAATATGTTAAATTTTAATAAAGTCGCTAAACTAATTTATCCAAATTCCATCCCCATCACACAAGGTAACTTAAATGATGAAGTTGAAAACATTTCTTGACATAAATATACAGAATTTTAATCAGTGCACACTTAAAATATAGCACAAAGTTGAGAAATTTAATTTTAACGTAATGAACTTTCCTTTCCCTAGTAGTAATATCGATAATAATCTAACTTATAATGGTTTGTACTCACAGCTGATTAGATTTTGTAAAATTTGCACTAAAGTGGATTACTTTTGGGCTAGAGCTAGGTTACTATACAGAATCTTAGTAGACAGGTTTTGAGGCAAGTAAATTGATACAAAATTGATATGATACAAGTCTATGGTGTTTACTCTGCAAGCTTCAGCTTTGGCTTTCGATAACAGGAAAGTACCAATACAAATGTACCGACTTCTTATAGGTGAAGCTCATGTCAATTATTGTGACTATTCTAAAATTTGTCATTAATAATTATAATCAAGCATTTTTAAATTTGTTTCTTGTGTAACCTCTGCTTACATATTGTCTGTACGAATTATTTGTTTATATCTTTCTAATGTTCCTTCTACGGTCTTGATAGCGTAATGCATAAGTGCGCGGAATTTCGGTGTGAGTGTCCTAGGTTCGAGTCCTTGGAGTGCCACATGTATTTGTTGATTTAGAGTTTAGAAGTCGGTTGGTGGAAAATATATAATAATTATTGATTTTTAAAATTAATTGTTCACGTTGAAAGAGTACTCTTAGTTTAAATCTGGTGTTCAGTTTTCTATTTCTCACATTTTCCTTGACTGTCCTCTCTTTTCTTCGGCCCGTCGCCGTTCTTTTCCCTTTCTATTTTCCCTTGGTCGTCGTCCTTGTCTTGCCGATCTCCTCTCAGAGCCCCCTTTCTTTTCCGTTGACCACGTAATGGCTTTCCTTTCCTCTCTCGGACTCCGTAACGCTATTTAACTTCCTTTCCTTCTAACTATCCGTTTCCTGCTTTAGTGCCATATGGCCTTTGTTGCCTGGTGCTAGAAATGTATTAATGTTATGTTGTTGCTCCTTCATATTTTGCAATCATTTTATTACATATATTTGTATTTATTATATTGTATCTATTCATTGTCGATATTATCCATCGAGCTTGCTTTTGCGATTTCCTTAGTTTATTTGTCCGATATATATGTAGGTTATTTGTAGGGGTCCCTGGAGGCATGCTATGCTTACAGGTACACTCGGTCCAAAAAGTATCTGCACCCCTGCCCTGATAATCTGGTGTGTACAGCTTGGTAGGGTTTGCATATCTACCTGTAGCTATATCCATCTATACTACCGTCTACCTATACTACCTAAGACCTACAACCTATTCTACCAAGCTGTACACACCAGATTATCAGGGTAGGGGTGCAGATACTTTTTTGACAGTGTACCTACCCGATAGCACTATCGTTAGAGTGCTGTATGTTTTTTGTACTATTATAGATATCTTGTCAAATTGCAAATTACCTTTTAAAATTTGATACAAATTGTAGTTTCTTTATTCACACAGAATTTAGTAAAATTTACCAGAACGTCCCGTAATTTCCAAACTAACTAATTCCTTGAACATGACGATAGTGCATTTGTTATATGTGCGATTAGTTTGCTACAGGCCGTAGCTCGATTGGTAGAGCGTTCGCCTGCTAACCGTGAGGTTGGCGGTTCGAGCCTCGGGCCAGCCAGTGTGTTATTGGCAGATGTCAGTGCTGTTGGTGAACAGTGCGGTCTAGCAATCTTTGGCAACTATTCACAAAGTCCCTGATTAATCCGGGCACCCACCCTAGCCTTGCTATTCAGCAGGGAGTGTATGGTGGTAAAACCTGTATCCTCATCATATAGTGATGTACACCCTATGTGGTGGATTGTGTTCTTTTATTTCACATTTTATTTTATTAAGCGTTATTTCCACATATCGATTTTGATTAGTTCCTTTGAGTTTATCTTGTCGTCCCAGTTTTGGTTTGTGTATTTTGCAAGTTTTACGTTATAACTATTAGACAATTATATTCAGCTTAGGAAGGACTTTTAGCAATAATAAAACTGGCCTTGGGTGGGGCTTTGGTTTCCCGGGCATTTCCGCACCCTCCTCAGCTCGGGTGGGGCTTTGGTTTCCCGGGCATTTCTGCACCCTCCTCAGCTCCCCGCCATGGAGTGGCTTCGGTCACCCAGGCTTCATTGTGGTCGGCAGGGAGGGTTCTGTGGGGGTGCTCGGTTATAGCCTTGGCCTTGCTCGGGGCCTAGGGGCTGTTCGGCCAGGCAGCTTGGGGAACAACAACACAAAACTTCAAACTATCTCAAACCAACACTTAACTACCGCAGATCCTTCCTAAGCTGCATAATAGCGTCTTAAGGGGAGATTTCCACCTGGAGGATTTGTTTCTGAACCTCTTTCTCCCTCATGTTTAGCCCCATTGCGTGTGTGATTTAAAGACGCTTGCCCCATTTGTTTGGCGATTTTAAGAACCCTCTCCCCATTTCTGTCAATTTTAAGACCATTCGTGCCATTTAGGTGTCAATTTTTTCCTGGCGAGCGATAGCGAGCCTGTAATTTAAGGGGAATCGGCCTTCGGCCGGGACATTTTTCTACCGAAAAATTTACAAAATTATCTTGAAAGGGGGTCAAGGGGGAGTAATTTTAAGCTTGATGGAAGTCTAGGGAATCAACTAAAAAACTTCCCCTTAACACATGTATAGGTAAAATCTAATATAAATTGATGTACAGTAGTTAGAATAAGTTTTTACCTCCATCATTTTCCTGTACAGTGGCGCTAATAAGTCATGTCCCAGCTGTCATTACGTTTGGCTCGCTCTGTGCTGTATTCATGTCTGTCCGATGTTGAATAGGGTGGTTAAGTGTAGGAACATGTTTGTATATTTCACTCGATACCAAGAAATGAAGCTTAGATATTGCTGATGCCACTTATTGATCAAGACCTACATGGTGCCGGGCCATCACTTATTAGCGCGACTGTACCGGCATACAGTTATACAGTTTCGAATATAGCTTAATTTCCTTTGCATATATTTTACAAACTGAGTGAATTACTTAACCCTCTCACGTCCGCAGAGATTGCCAGATTAGCAATAAGAAAAAGATTACTCTCACGGTTATAATTACCTCTCCAAAATTAGTTTTCTGCCCACAGCTAACTCAGACAACTGCAGAGGTTGAAGTAAACAAACTAAAGGTTTATAGATACCCCTGATGGTAACAAAGGATTTAAAGTATCCCTAATAGGCTCAAAAATAGTGTCCGGATGTGAGAGGGTTAACTATTATTTCTAAACATTTGCCAGCAATATGTAATACTGAACTTCCCAAATTGACTAATTCCTTGAACTTGATAGTGCTTTGTTATGTATGCGATTGGTTTGCTTGGGAAACCGATTAAACTTGCTCATGTAGTGATGTAGAATCGGGGGTATTAAGTGTCATAGATTCCAGTGGTTTTCGCTCAACAAGTGTTATTGGTATCTTTATAGTTACTGGGAAAAGTGCTTATCCCTCAGAGTATTAGTCAGTGTCCGAAACTTTGTGAAATATCTGGCGACACTTATTAACCTCGACTGACACCCTTATGTGGTGGTTTTTTAGTTTTCTTATATTTTTATTTGATTAAAGTGGTTTCCACAGCGATTTTAAAGAGTTCTTTTGTTTGTTTTTTTGTTGTCCCAGTTTTGGTTTGTTTATTTTGCAAGTTTCACAATAATAATAATAATGTAAATTACAGGATGGTCAAGAACTTATTCCAACGACTGTACTGTACTTTATAAATTACAGGATGGTAAAGAACTTATTCCAACGACTGTACTGTACTTTATAAATTACAGGATGGTAGAGAACTTATTGCAACGACTGTACTGTACTTTATAAATTACAGGATGGTAGAGAACTTATTCCAACGACTGTACTGTACTTTATAAATTACAGGATGGTAAAGAACTTATTCCAACGACTGTACTGTACTTTATAAATTACAGGATGGTAGAGAACTTATTGCAACGACTGTACTGTACTTTATAAATTACAGGATGGTAGAGAACTTATTCCAACGACTGTACTGTACTTTATAAATTACAGGATGGTAGAGAACTTATTCCAACAACTGTACTGTACTTTGTATCTATGTACGGTGGGTGCTAATAAATCATGTCTCGGCTGTCATTAAATTTTGCTCGCTTTGTGCTGTATTAATGTCTGTCAGATGTTGAATAGGGTGGGTAAGTGTAGGAACATGTTTGAATATTTCACTCGATATGAAGAAATGAAGCTTAGATATTGCTGATCCCAATTATTGATCAAAACATACTTGGTGCCGAGACATCACTTATTAGCGCGACTGGACTGTATGTTAAATTTATTAAATATATTTTTTATAAATTTGAATTATTTTACAGTTGTTAATTCAATAGTTATATTTAAACCTATAATGGGCTACCATTTCCACAGAAATTAGACTATTGACAATGGTTGCGCCATTGGCAATAGCCTATATTTAACCCCCTAACAAAGGCCCATTTACGTTGTTCATAGTAGGTCTATAGGCTATTAGATTCAGCTAGGTTAGGCCTATATTTTCAACCTTAATTTGAGTACAGTAGTTTGCAGCGTATTAGGCTAGTTCTAGTCCAAATTAAGTTCAGAGGATTTTTTTCCCAGAAGTCCCATTTATAGTTTGTCACTAGGTTAGGGTAGGGAAAGGAGTATTTTGCCAAAGCTCACTCAAAGCAATACAGTGAGAATATTTTTATTAATTTCGTTTTACTTTAAGCCAGACCAGACGTATTTTAGAGAAACATTCTGGATTATTGTTGTTGATGTGATTATTTTATACTAGCCCTCTGGGTCAGGGCCCTCACAAGGCGAGGTTCGGTGAGGAGGTGCAAAGTCAAGTCTTGTAACTGTCCGTAGTCCGATATCATCATAAAGTTAGGTGGCTTTCAGGAATTTGATGTGTATAGGACTATAGCCTAGGCTAATTAGTTCTGGTTGAACATTAATATTTACTTAGACTGACAATTCTTCCAGTGGCAGTTCTAATATCTACAGGATATAGGCTATCCTAGGAGGTTTGGAATACATGAATAACTTTTGTATGGATCATTGATATAGCCTAGTGTTTCTGAAGTAGTGCTGCTACAAACTTTATGTTTTGTATTGGCATATCGACGAAAAGTTACAAGGCCTAAATAGAAAAATAACAGGAATATCTGATGTTTGAGTCACGTCTATGGTGTTTCGTCGACGGCCAGGGGGCGACACCCCTCGTAGTACCTTCGCAACACCTCCCTCCCCCTTTTCAAAAGTCCTGGATCCGGCCCTGTTTTAGAATGTAGGCCTAGGCTTCGATGCTGCATAGTATTCCCAAGTATTATTAGTAGTAGTAGTCTTAGTCGTCGTTCCCTAGGCTGCCATGGGTCGAACAGCCCCTAAGGAAGGCCACGGCCGAGACCGGATTTTCCCACAAAGTTCGCAAGGAGTGTGTGTTAAGTATTCCCATGTTTTCACAATTAACAATATATATCGCTACGAACTATTCTTAATAGCGGATTAATCAAGAGGGGTGGTCATTTAGCATCAACTGAAGGAGACTGATCGTTGTAGCTATTACAATTTACAGTTTGTATAACAGGGATGAGAATGGATGATCAGAACTGGGTGAAGAAATGCCGGACTGCGCATAGGGGTAGACCTAGAATGATGTGGGATCAGGTACTCCGGTCCGATCTCAAAAGAAAGAACTTTACAAAAGAGGCGGCCTTGAGCGCCGCCATTTAGGATGTGAGACTGTAACCACATTCTCTGTGGACAAAATGGTCTTTAAACTTGTATGTATACTTATGGATGTCCTGTGGCACATTGGATATTACACTATCTCAACCCAGAAAAACCAAGGGACAGGGTTGTAGGTATGCTGAAAACCGTGACAAGGAATAGGGTGGTGAGAATAGAAGGCAGAAACGAGCGAGGTACGTGGAGAGAAAGCGAGTAGTGAAGGAAAGTAAGAGAAGAGTAGATGAGGAATTTGGAAAGAATCTGAGTGTAAAATGGAGGGAGTGCAATAAACTGTTCTGGAAAGAAGTCAAGAAAGTTAGGGAAGGCAGCAAAGAAAACAGTAAGGGTGTGAAAGATAAGAATGGGAGAATGCTAGCTGAGAGAGACTAAAGATGGAGGGAGTACTTCAACGAGTTGCTAAATGTAAGGAATGAAGAGCAAGCAAATATAGTTGGATATGGTATGGGAGGGAGAGGATGAGGTGGGGATCAGGTCAGAAGTGTGGGAAGCCATGAAAAGAGAAGTTTGGGAAAGCACCAGGAACAGATGGAGTAAGTGGGGAAATGTTGAGGTATGGTGGTGAGATAGTGATCGAATGGGTATGGAAAATGTGCAAACTAGCATGGGAGAAGGGGAATGCACTGGAAGACTGGCATAATAGTCCCCCTATATAATGGCAAAGGGGAGAGAAGAATGTGTGGTAACCACCGAGGAATATGTCTTTTTAAGCGTAGTAGGGAAGGTGTACAGTAGGGTAGTGATTGAGAGTGTGAGAACGGAGAAATGGATAGGCGACGAGCAGGGAGGTTTTAGGAAGGGAAGAGAATGTGTAGATCAGATTTTTACCCTGAATTGTGTTGTGGAGAAATATCTGGAGAAGCAACAAAAGGTGCATGTTGCCTTTATGGACTTGGAGAAGGCCTATGACAGAGTGGATAGAGAAGGCTTGTGGAAAGTACTTAGAATATACGGAGTAGATGGCAAGTTGCTGAAAGCAGTGAAGAGAATGTATGAGGGTGCAAATGCGGCAGTACGTGTGGAGAATGAGCAGAGCGAGTTCTTTGACCCGAGTGTTGGGTTGAAACGGGTGTGTGTGATGTCCCTGTGGTTGTTTACTGTATATATGGATGGAGTCATGAAAGAAATACTAGGAAGAGCAGTGGATGTTGGTGTATCGCTGAAAAGGGAGGGAAATGAGTGGAAGCTACCTATACTGCTGTTTGCGGATGACACAGTTCTGATGAGCGATAATAAATGGGAGTTGCAAGGTCTGGTAAATGAGTTTGGAACAGTGTGCGAAAAACGGAATTTGAAGGTAAATGTGGGGAAGAGCAAGGTTATGGTCTTCGAAAGGGGTGAAGTCACAGTGTGAGGTGAAGTTGAACGGTCAGACTATGGAGATCGTCAGCTCTTTTAAAGTATCTGGGCAGTGTGTTGAGTAAAGATGGGACTGGATGAAGAAGTGCGGGAGAGGGTGCAACGGGAAGAAGGTTGTAGGAACGTTGAAAGCAGTAACAAGAAATAGAGTGGTCAGTATGGAAGTAAAGGAAGTCCTTTCATGACAGTGTGGTAATCCCGACACTAACTTACGGAAGTTAAGCATGGACGTTCGTGGAGAGACTCGGACCAAGAGTGAGAGCGGTGGAAATTAGTTACTTGGGAAGTGCGTGCGGAGTTACATAGAGGGATAGACAGACGAATGAGGAAGTAAGAAGGTGGTGTGGTGTGGAGGTAGATGTGCTGGAAAGTGTGAAAAGGAACCACTTGAGATGGTTCGGCCATATGGAACGTATGGGAAGCGAGAGAATGACTAAGAGGGTAAGGTGGAAGGACAGAGGGAGAGTAAACCGAGTTAGAGGTGGAAGGATGGAGTTAAGAAGTATATGAGCGAAGGCGGTGCTGGATGGGAGGAGGAGGGTTGACTGACTGGGGACAGGTGCATGGTGGCGTTTCTTTCGTGGCCACCCCTTCGGGATCACAGCGTCCGGCAATAGACAGGTAGATAGATAGATGGTGTATATATATATATATATATATATATAATTGCATAACTACATTTTCTGAAACTGCGGATGCAACGAGGATACTATCAATACTGAAGCTACCCGCCTTCACTAATACGAGGGGGGGACACTATTGGACAGACCCCGTGCTCAACAAAGAGCGTAATACCAGTCATCTGAGAGACAGAAAGGCCCATCACGTCACAACCAACCTGTAATCAGCGTCGTAAATCTTCCCCCATTGTATCACAATATATGACACTGCCGGGCCGGTGGAAGGACACAGAGGGAGATGTAGACCGAAGGAGAGGTGGAAGGATGGAGTGAGGAAGTATATGAATGAAGGCGGTGCTGGTTGGGAGGAGGGGCGTCGACTGACGGGACAGAGGTGTATGGGGACGGTTCGTTCGTGGCCACCCCTTCGGGGATCATGGCGTCAGGCAATAGATAGATAGATGGAAGTAAAGACAGCACTGCATGAATAATGTGGTGATCCCAACATTGGCATACTAGAGTGAAGCATGGACGTTGTTGGAGAGACGGAAATGAAGAGTGAGAGGGGTGGAAATGAGTTACTTGAGACATGAGTGTTATGTCACATGGAGAGATAGATAGACATATGAGGAAGTACTGTTATGTCACATGGAGAGATAGACAGACATATGAGGAAGTACTGTTATGTCACATGGAGAGATAGACAGACATATGAGGAAGTACTGTTATGTCACATGGAGAGATAGACAGACATGAAGTACTGTTATGTCACATGGAGAGATAGACGGACATGAGGAAGTACTGTTATGTCACATGGAGAGATAGACGGACATGAGGAAGTACTGTTATGTCACATGGAGAGATAGGCAGACATATGAGGAAGTACTGTTATGTCACATGGAGAGATAGACAGACGTATGAGGAAGTACAAGACTATTGTGGTGTGGACATGGACGTGCTGGAGAGTGTGCAGAGGAACACCTTGAGGTGGTTTGGTCATGTGGAGCATATGGCAAATGAGAGTATGACAAAAAGAGTATGAGAGTGAGGTGGAAGGATGGAGTTGAGAGATATACGAGTGCAAGTGGTGTTGGGTGGGAGAAGGGGCGTCAACTGACAGGACAGATGAATGAAGGAGATTTATTCGTGGCCACTCCCTCGAGGATTATGGCGTTTGGCAATAGATAGGTAGATATAATTATAACTTTTAAGGCGGGTGACCTGCTTTTGTTCTGTCCTTTTCTATCTTTCTCTGGCTTGTATCCATTTGGCCCCATTCAGCCTACTGTTTTAAGACGTTTATCCCCATCCAGGTGTAAATTTTTTACTAGTGAGCGGTAGCGAGCCAGCATATTTTTTATTTTTGTTTGACAGCAGGCTAAATTTGTACATTTTTCGATAGAAAAATTTCTCCGGCGAAGCCGGATTTCTTCATATAATGCTGGCTCGCTATCGCTCGCCAGGAAGAAATCGACACCTAGATGGGGATAAACGTCTTAAAATAGTTGGCTGAATGGGGCCGAATGGATACAAGCCAGAGAAAGAGAGAAAAGGACAGAAATAACAAAAAAGCAGGTCACCCCCTTAACTCTTTCAGCACGACGACGTAATAATGTTCATCACACTCTGGTTACCATTAAGCCATTTTCTTTAGCTTATAATCTACCTCTGGGACTCGAAAGGGGTAAATAGGATCTCCATATAACCCTTCTGAATAACATGGGTCCATCTGAAACTACAGATCTGGGTGGATGGGACTCTGTCAGCCTTGGTCGGCAACCCATCTAGGGGAGATGACCTTAAATTATATTCACACTGCTTCCCTAAGAGTGAAGCAGGTTGGTGGATGGGACGCGTCAGCCTTGGTCGGCAACCCATCTAGGGGAGATAACCTTAAATTATATTCACACTGCTTCCCTAAGAGTGAAGCAGGTTGGTGGATGGGACTCGTCAGCCTTGGTCGGCAACCCATCTAGGGGAGATAACCTTACATTATATTCACACTGCTTCCCTAAGAGTGAAGCAGGTTGGTGGATGGGACGCGTCAGCCTTGGTCGGCAACCCATCTAGGGGAGATAACCTTAAATTATATTCACACTGCTTACCTAAGAGTGAAGCAGGTTGGTGGATGGGACGCGTCAGCCTTGGTCGGCAACCCATCTAGGGGAGATAACCTTACATTATATTCACACTGCTTCCCTAAGAGTGAAGCAGGTTGGTGGATGGGACTCGTCAGCCTTGGTCGGCAACCCCTCTAGGGGAGATAACCTTAAATTATATTCACACTGCTTACCTAAGAGTGAAGCAGGTTGGTGGATGAACTAGTCGCCCAACACTGAAGACAATTTGCTAAAAATGCATAGAAGGCCTCTTGAGTCGGACGGTCCCAATGTTGAGTGTTCAGTCCCGTAAGTACTGATTGTCCTCATGGGGAATAGGTCTACTTGGGGCGTTTTGTGTATGGCCACCCTCAACGGGAGTTAGGCGTCGGACAATATATAGATAGCCTAGATTAAAGCCGGAGTGAGTCACACGAGCCCTTTTTCGAGCAATTTTTACGGGCAATTATGGTCTGGAAGCTTCAATAAATACACTTTATCAGAATTCAGCCGTCTAACATAATCTACCTTCAGTTTAGTTACCGATACCAGTGCCAAAATGTCCCGAAATAATACGAGAACAAACTTGCTCCTGAAAAATTGACGGAAAAAAGCGCTCGTGTGACAGCGGCTTGGAGGGGAGATTTCCACTTGAGGGATTTTTTTCTGGATCCCTTTCTCCCTCATGTTTAGCCCCATTGAGTTTGAGATTTTAAGACGTTCGCCCCATTAGTTTGACGATTTTAAGAACTTTCGCCCCATTTATGTCACTTTTAAGATTTTTCGTGCCATTTAGGTGTCGATTTCTTCCTGGCGAGCGATAGCGAGCCTGTAATTTAAGAGGAACCGGCCTTCGGCCGGGACATTTTTCTACCGAAAAATGTACAAATTTATCTTGAAAGGGAGTCAAGGGGGTGAAATTTTAAGATTGCTGGAGGAGTAGGAAACAAACTAGAAACCTCCCCTTAAGC
The DNA here is from genome assembly GCA_032716605.1 of Paralithodes platypus. Classification (NCBI taxonomy): domain Eukaryota; kingdom Metazoa; phylum Arthropoda; class Malacostraca; order Decapoda; family Lithodidae; genus Paralithodes; species Paralithodes platypus. The sequence goes on along the minus strand of CM064541.1, from coordinate 32,152,758 downwards.
CAATAACTTGCTAGAAATATGTATGGAACTGATTATCCATTAAGGGGCGGGGGGGGGGGGAGTTTATTTGTATATTTTATTTATTAATTAATTTATTATTTTATTATAATTTGACTTTATTCCCTAGACCTCCATCAAGCTTTAACCCAACATCCCCATGACTCTCCTTCCAGACAGATTTGTACATTCGGTTGAACAATGTCCTGGGAAAATACCGGTTCCGCTAACATTATAGGCTCTCGCTATCTCTCGCCAGGAGAAAAATGGCACTGAAGGTCTTAATAATGGCAAAGAAATGAGGTGAAAGGTCTTAAAATCGACAAACTAATGGAGCAAAGGTCTTAAAATCGACAAACTAATGGAGCAAAGGTCTTGAAATCTCAAAGCTAATGGGGCTAAACATTAGGGAGAAAGGGATCCATAAATATAAATACCTCCCCTTAACCAAAGTAATGTATGAAAACACGTAACCGTAGTTAGAGGGTTAATGGGACGAACTACAGAGAGAGAGAGAGAGATACAGACAGACAGAGAGAGAGAGAGAGATACAGACAGACAGAGAGAGAGACAGATACTGAGAGAGAGAGATATAGATAGAGAGAGACATACAGACAGAGAGAGAGAGAGAAACAAAAACAAAACAGAGAGAGAGAGAGAGAGAGAGACAAAAACAAAACAGACAGAGAGAGAGAGCGCGCGCATTACAAGTTCGGACACCATATAAAGGCCAGCATAACGCTTTAAAAACATGACTATATTGTCGCTGAAAGACAGAAATATTATTTATATGATAATTATTTGATTCTCTATTATACAACCTGGGAGAGTGAAGAGGGAGGGGGGGGGGGACGACAATTTTACCAAGTTTCTGTAGAACTTTGCCCTTGCCTCTCTTTGGTTTACAAGGCGGTGTCACACGAGGTCTTTTTCCGTCAATTTGTACGGGCAATTGCAGTCTAGGATCTTCATTTTTTTTTATTCTATCAGATATCAGCCACCAATACCCTGTTCCAAAGATGTAGTGTAGGGGATATAGGCTGTAGTGAGAGATGTTCTGAGGTAGCTATAATATAGATGTGTATTAGATATACATAGTGCAGGGGGGTATAGGTTATAGTGAGAGATGTAGTGTAGGGTACGTATTACCCGCCTTGCAACACAATCCCACCCCTACTCTGTGCAACTCTCCAACCCAAGAGTGAAACGCTATTCTCAGACTTTCTTCTATTCAACTGCTGAACTCTGGAACTCTCTCCCAGAATCAGTCTTTCTCTCTTCCTATGACTTAAATTGCTTCAAACTCCGTGTGTCCAGGCATTTTAGCTCGAAAGTCCCTTGATTTCGGCCCTGTCACTCTTTGAAATCTGGGGGAGGCACTCGCTGCAGGCAGTTATGCCTTTTGTCTCCCTCATTCACATAGAACAAAAAAATGAACAAATAGGGATGTAGGAAAGAAGGGGTCTGTCTCGTATGGCCCAATAGACCTGTAGATTTCCATGGCTGGATCAAATGGGCTGTACATTTCCACACCTCTTCCCTGGCTAACCCTCCCTAAATAATGTAAATATAATGTAATGTTTATATTAACGTCAATAAAGTGCTCCTCCTCATATGGTGTTTATATTAACGTCAATAAAGTGATCCTCCTCATATGGTGTTTATATTAACGTCAATAAAGTGCTCCTCCTCATATGGTGTTTATATTAACGTCAATAAAGTGATCCTCCACATATGGTGTTTATATTAACGTCAATAAAGTGCTCCTCCTCATATGGTGTTTATATTAACGTCAATAAAGTGATCCTTCTCATATGGTGTTTATATTAACGTCAATAAAGTGATCCTCCACATATGGTGTTTATATTAACGTCAATAAAGTGCTCCTCCTCATATGGTGTTTATATTAACGTCAATAAAGTGATCCTTCTCATATGGTGTTTATATTAACGTCAATAAAGTGCTCCTCCTCATATGGTGTTTATATTAATTAGATTATTCTAGTCCTACAGTAACTTGGGTAAGATTAAATGCTCGATTCCTCTAGTGGTTTATGAGTTACAGAGGTTAGTGGTCAAGATGTTTGGCCTACATATAATGAACAGGGTATAGTGCCATGTAAGAGCCTACAGTAAGTTGGGAAAGAGGAAGGTGGATGCCCTATCTCGCCCCATCACGCCCCATCTGCCCACACACACCGCCCTTCTCTTGGCCACCACCCTCACAAGTGTACTGGAACCTGCGCCCCGATTGTTCCCGCCACGAGACCCCACATTGTCAAACTCGCTGGGAAACAAAAGACGGTGAAGGAGGAACGAGCCAAAGGAGCAGCTATAAGGGCCGTTAAGGAGGGCAGGTCGCGGCCTATCAGTCATCACGGAGGTATATAGCCTCGGTGGGGGGGCCCTCTGAAGGCTTGACTCTCAGGCCGCCTCTCTCTTCCGCATCGCCCCTCTCCAGTCAAAGCAGCGGTGATGTTTTTTTTTTTTTTTTTTTCGGGGGGCTTGCGATCGGTATCTTTCTTTCTGGCGGCATATTGGGGCTCTTTATTTTTCTTCTATCGGCTACTTTATTTGCGCTAGATGGCTACAGTTGACCAAAATCATATGATCATTAATTCAGAAGCTTCCATACCAGAAATGGCCGAGAAAAATATCCTGCAATAAAGTAAGAAAAGTTGGTTGTAATCTCACCTCTCTGTTGTGAAGTGGAGGGGGTTGAGGACCCCCGGCCGTGATGTGGGTGGCGGGGGGCTTGAAGGACTTCTGTCAGACCCAGGTCACCAACATCTTCACCACTGTTGTTCCCTTTGTGTCTCCATTGTTTAGAACTTTAGGATATAATCAGCTATATTGTATTATAAAGCCAGCGAGGCAGGCTTGGAATAGTTAACGGTAAAATATCCAGGCTGACAGAAATACTCTACATACTGGCCTCTCAACTACCCATCAAGATGTACAGTATATGTATATTTAATTTAGGCCGTGCACCGAACTTGTCTTGCAAGCATAGAAATATAATGAACGAGTGACTTAACCCTCTCCGACATATGACGCAATTTTGAGCCTATTGGGGATACTTTAAAGCCTTTGTTACCATCAGGAGTATTTAGAAACCTTTAGTTTAGTTACTTCAACCTCTGCAGTTGTCTTTGAGTTAGCTGTGTTGAGCCTATTGGGGATACTTTAAAGCCTTTGTTACCATCAGGGGTATTTAGAAATCTTTAGTTTAGTTACTTCAACCTCTGCAGTTGTCTTTGAGTTAGCTGTGGGCAGAAAACTAATTTTGGAGAGGTAATTATATAGAGAACTCTATTTCTTGTTGCTAATCTGGCAACCTCTGCGTCATAAATGTGTGAAAGGGTTAAGTATCGAGAAATCAGCTAATAAGAGATGCAATTCATGATCAGCTGGAAAAAAAGAAGTCGCCTCCAAGCTCCCTACCATTTGGGAAAAGTCAACCAGGGAATATGTTTGGAAATATACAGCCCATTTGCTCGAACGCTTTTTGTGTTACAGATATTTGTGGTCACGGGGTTTTGGTCTACTTGTAATGAATACACTATAATTATATATAATTATATATTCATTACATTTGATGTTTACAAGCGGGTCATCCTGCCGCAATTAAAGTATAAATGTTCGATAAAATTGTATCGCTGACCCTTTATAAATAAAGGTGGTTTTATTGTAACAATAGGAACTTTTTCATTTAAAGATATTTGGAATGATTGGTTACATTACTGAAGGTAACATAAGAAGACACAATCGAATATTTATAGAAACGTAAGACTCCTCAAAGGTTCATTAATGGGTCAACATATTCTTTTTGTAACTAGATGTTAAAATATTATATCTATCTATATATATATATATATATAGTTATGTAGAGCAGATTAACCAGACCACTGAGCTCCATACGGAACTCTCATAGGTCTGGCTATATATAATGAAACTCGCAAGTAGTCAATTGTAGTCTGGCAACTTAATAATTTCAAGTTGTTTTATAATTGAGCCACCTAACATAATCCAACACAGTCTAGTTGCAGATCCCAATGTGAAACAGCCCCTAAATATTGCCAGACAAACATTTTGCTCCTAGAAAATTGCCTGATATAGCGCTCGTGTGACATGACTTTAAGGGGGCCCACCTCGTTTGGTTTTCTCTCTCCCCCTCTCTCTCTCTGGGTTGTATCCATGCGGCCCCATTCAGCCTACTGTTTTAAGACGTTTACCTTCATCCAGGTGTCGTTTGTTGTTCTCTGTCTTCCTCTCTCTCTCTGGGTTGTATCCATGCGGCCCCATTCAGCCTACTGTTTTAAGACGTTTACCTTCATCCAGGTGTCGTTTTTTTTTCTCTGTCTTCCTCTCTCTCTGGGTTGTATCCATGCGGCCCCATTCAGCCTACTGTTTTAAGACGTTTACCCTCATCCAGGTGTCGTTTTGTTTTCTCTGTCTTCCTCTCTCTCTGGGTTGTATCCATGCGGCCCCATTCAGCCTACTGTTTTAAGACGTTTACCCTCATCCAGGTGTCGTTTTGTTTTCTCTGTCTTCCTCTCTCTCTGGGTTGTATCCATGCGGCCCCATTCAGCCTACTGTTTTAAGACGTTTACCCTCATCCAGGTGTCGTTTTTTTCCTAGTGAGCGGGAGTGAGCCAGCATATTTTGTGTATATGTTTTTTGACAGCCGGCTAAATTTGTAAATTTTTCGTTTGAAAAATGTCTTCGACGATGCTGGCTTACTCTATACAATGCTGGCTCGCGATATCGACATCGGGATGGGCATGAACGTCTTAAAATAGTAGGCTGAATGGGGCCGAATGAACCCAACCCAGGGAGAGAGAGAAGAAAAACTCGAGGTGGGTCCCCTTAACCCCTTCTGTACCGCAGCGTCTTTTTAATTTTCTTCTAACTATATTTAGGCGATTTTGTGCAGCTTAAGAAGGATCTGTTGTCGTAAAAAGGGTTAAGTGAGATAGTTTGTAGCCTTTTAATGGGTAGACGTCCCTCCTAAGCTGAATAAAATCGTCTAATAGTTGCCAGAAAATAATGCAAAATACGTCACCGGTACAGAAGGGGTTAAGGGAGGTATTGCCCAAGCTGTGTGAGCTGGGGCATTAGGTGGATGGTTAAGTAGGGGTGGTAGGGTCCGTAGAGTGTATTGGTTTATGTACGGTCGTGCTAATAAGTCCTGCATCAGCTGTCCTTACGTTTGGCTTGCTCTGTGCTATAATAATGTCTGACAGATGTTGAATAGGGTGGGTAAGTGTAGGAATAGAGAAACCGATCTGGGAGTAACCTAAAACCGAGTCAACAATGTTCAGAAGTTGTTAAGAAGGCAAAACAAATAATTGGCTTTATAGGCAGGTCATTTGAGCATAAATCCAAAGACGTTATCCTAACCCTTTACAATTCCTTAGTCCGCCCTCTTCTGGAATACTGCGTTCAATCCTGGTGCCCTTATTACCAAAAAGATATAAACAAGCTAGAACGAGTTCAACGTAGAGTTACCAAAATGATACCTAGCCTAAAGAACAAACCATACGAAGAGCGTCTTAGAGAATTAAATCTATTTCCTTTAACCCAGCTCAGATTAAGAGGTGACTTAATTCAAGTGTTCAAAATCATCAATGGCATCGACAATATGAACTGTAGTAAGTACTTCACTATCGACCAATCTAATTACACGCGGGGAAACGGTTGCAAAATTATTGGTAAATCTTTTAACTCACACGAATCTAAGAATTTCTTCTTCAATCGAGTTGTCAACTTGTGGAATGGGCTTCCCCGAAACGTTATAGACTGCATTACCGTTGATTCATTTAAACTCCGCCTAGACAAATATCTCGCATCAAACCCGCGACTGACTGCGTTTGTAAATGAATAACTTTATTTTATCCCCCCCTCAGTTACTAACCCATCTGTCCCCTACTAACTTCCTAGTCCTGCCACGGACATTAGTTCCAGGGCAGTAATTCCCTTTCCAATGTTCCCTTACCCACTCTAAACCACTGTTTGGACACTTGATCCTCAGTGTTTTGGAGGACAAGCAACCTAGAAGGGTCACTAAATCTGTTGTTGCTTGATTTCCTTTGTACTCCCTTGAATAGGTTTGTATATCCCCCCCCCCCCCCCCCCCGAAATGAATACATTACGTTATTGCTTAAACCAATTATGGATCAAAATGTACTTGGTGCCGAGACATCACTTATTAGGCCGATTGTACAATCTGCCTAATAAGTGATGTCTCGGCACCAAGTATGTTTTGATCTATAATTGGTATCAGCAATATATAAGCTTCATTTCTTCATACCGAGTGAAATATACAAACATGTTCCTACACTTACCTACCCTATTCAACATCTGACAGACATTAATACAGCACAGAGCAAGCCAAACGCAATGATAGCTGGGACATGACTTATTAGCGCGACTGTACACTCGGATACCATAGTCTCCAGCCCACTCATAAACATTCGTGGACACTTTATGTTTTACATTGTGCAATCTTGTCCATGTGGATTGACTTTTGGGTAGACCTAGATTGTAAGGAAGTAGTAGGCCTATGTATAGTTCTTTTTGTTAGCTCATTATATAGAAAATGATATAAATACATTTTAAATTTTCTTTTATTTAATCAAAATATTTTATCAAGCGTTGTTTCCACATAGCGAGTTTGATAAGTTATTTTGTTTTTTATCTTGGTTCGTCCCAGTTTTGGTTTGTTTAGTTTGCAAGTTTTACAGTATAAATTCATTGCCAGACTTGCAATATTATAAATGGGTGAAGTCCGTGGGTATTTATGAGTGGGCTGGATATTATGGTATCCGAGTGTTCAAAGAGACTATGACACCCGAATGTACCGCAGACAAATGATTACATCGTGGTTAGTAGGCAAAAAAAACACGGAAAAATGATTACATCGTGTTTAGTAGGCAAAAAAACACGGACAAATTATTACATCGTGTTTAGTAGGCAAAAAAACACGGACAAATTATTACATCGTATTTAGTAGGCAAAAAAAACACGGACAAATTATTACATCGTGTTTAGTTGGCAAAAAAAACACGGACAAATTATTACATCGTGTTTTAGTAGGCATAAAAAAACACGGACAAATTATTACATCGTGTTTTAGTAGGCAAAAAAAACACGGGAAAAATTATTACCATCGTAGTTTAGTAGTGCAAAAAAAAACACGGACAAATTATTACATCGTGTTTAGTTGGCAAAAAAAACACGGACAAATTATTACATCGTATTTAGTAGGCAAAAAAAACACGGACAAATTATTACATCGTGTTTAGTAGGCAAAAAAACACGGACAAATTATTACATCGTGTTTAGTAGGCAAAAAAACACGGACAAATTATTACATCGTGTTTAGTAGGCAAAAAAACACGGACAAATTATTACATCGTGTTTAGTAGGTAAAAAAACACGGACAAATTATTACATCGTGTTTAGTAGGCAAAAAAACCCCGGAATCTGAGGGTAAATGAGGGGGAAGAGCAAGGTTATGGTCTTTGGAAGGGTTGCAGCCACAGAGTGTGAGGTGAAGTTGAACGGTCAGGCTAGGGAGAATGTCAGCTCATTCAAGTATCTAGGCAGTGTGTTGAGTAAAGATGGGAGTATGGATGAAGAAGTGCGGGAGAGGGTGCAACAGGGGAAGAGGGTTGTAGGAACGCTGAAAGCAGCAACAAGAAATAGGGTGGTCAGCATGGAAGTAAAGAAGTCTGTGCATGTCAGTGTGGTAATCCCGACATTGACTTACGGGAGCGAAGCATGGACGTTGGTGAAGAGACTTAAACCAAGAGTGAGGGGTGGAAATGAGTTACCTGAGAAGTGCGTGCTGAGTTATATGGAGGGATAGACAGACGAATGAGGACGTACGAGAGAGGTGTGGTGTGGATGTAGATGTGCTGGAAAATGTGAAAAGGAACACCTTGAGATGGTTCGGCCATGTGGAACGTATGGAAAGCGAGAGAATGACTAAGATAGTGTACGAGAGTGAGGTGGAAGGACAGAGAGGGAGGGGTAAACCGAATGAGAGGTGGAAGGATGGAGTGAAGAAGTATATGAGTGAAGGCGGTGCTGGATGGGAGGAGGGGCGTCGACTGACTGGGGAGAGAGGTGCATGGTGTCGTTTCGTTCTTGGCCATCCCTTCGGGGATCACGGCGTCCGGCAATAGATAGATAGATAGATGATCTTGAATAAGTGCACAAGGCATTTGTAAGCCACTAACTAATTAGAAATAGTTATGGAACTGAATACAATGTTAAGGGGAGGTATTTAGTTTGTTCCCTACGTTTTCATCAAGCTTAAAATTACACCCCCTAGACCCCCTTTTAAGATAAATTTGTACATTTTTCGGTAGAAAAATTTCCCGGCCAGAGGCCGGTTGCTCTAAAATTACAGGCTCGCTATCGCTCGCTAGGAAAAAATCGACACCTAAATGGCACGAAAGGTCTTAAAATTGACAGAAATGGGGCAAAATTTCTTAAAATGTCCAAACTACTGGGGCGAACATCTTAAAATCTCAAGAGCAATGGGGCTAGACATGAGGGAGAAAGGGGTCCAGAAAAAAATCCCTCAAGTGGAAATCTCCCCTTAAGGGGGTTAGGGTATATTTATGGTTTATTTATTTATATATATATATTTTTTTTGTTTTAAATTATGCGTCATGATCTGGAAAGGGTCAAACAAGCCCCCTTTATCCCCTCAACCTAGAAACCCGGTGTAGTAACGCGGCACTAATCGGCAGCCGGGCCATCCAAATATTTCCCCGAGTGTCACCTACCGCAGCGCCGCCCTGGTGGACAAAAGGCAAGGCGTTAATTGATCCGTTCCGCCGTGTGGGGGAGCTGGGGTAGGGGCGCTCTTTCTGACGGGGGCTTCCACTCTCTCTTCTTTCCTTCGCATAGTTTCTCCCCTTTTTCTTGTTCCTATACATTCGTCTGTCATCATTCGTCCCTTGTATATCCTCCTCTTCTCTCTTTCGTTCTCTCATTTCCATAATTCTATATTTATTTATCTCCCTGGTTTTCGTTGCTTCCTCGCTCCGACCTCCTTCGCATAGTTTCCCCTTTTGCCTGATCTATGGGTTCGTCTTTCACAATTCTTGCCACTTAGTTTATTTTTGTCATTATTATTATTATTATTATTATTATTATTATTATTATTATTATTATTATTTTTATTATTATTATTATTTTTATTATTAGTTTCTGTTCGGGCTCTGTCTCGAGTCGGCCACCCCCAGCAATAGGGTATGTGCCTGAATACATACATACATACATACATTATTATTATTATTATTATTATTATTATTATTATTATTATTATTATTGTTGTTATTGGCTCCATTGATAGCCAGAATAAACTGCTCAAAACCCGTCATAATCCTCAAGGGGTTAGATATATTTATAAACAATATCCCGTGTGTTTTCTGTCACTTATAATACTGTTTCTAAGAACGTTTTGCACATTATCCGACGCTCTGCTTGCCTTTCATTTATGTGCATACATTCAGGTTCCGCTTCCCACACATTTTCTTATTGTCTCCATATTGAATCATTCTGTTAACCTCTTCTGGCTACTATTGGACGATTTTATTCAGTTTATAAAAAGGCCTCCAGCAATTAACAGGCTTTGAACTATCTCGATTAACCCTTTATACTACCACAGATCCTTCGTAAATTGCACACAATCGTTTAAATGGAGCTAGAATAAAATGAAAAAGACGTCGCGGTACTGAAGGGGTTAAGGGGAGATGGGCCTTTTTTTTATTTAATTTATTTTTTGTCTATTCATTAATGTATTACTAAATGTCTTAGTTTCCTCGCTAGACCTCCATCAAGCTTAGAAAAACACCCCCTACACCCCCCCTTCCAGATAAATTTGTACACTTTTCAGTAGAAAATTTTCCATCGTATTTAAATTACAGGCTCGCTATCGCTCGCCAAGAAAAAATCAACACCTACATGACACGAAAAGTCTTAATATTGACCATGAAATGGAGCGAAAGGTCGTAAAATCGCCAACCTAATGGGCCGAACGTCATCAAATCCGAAACCTAATGGGGCTAAACATGAGGGAGAAGGTGGGGACCAGGAAAAGATACCACGCCTCCTAAACTTCCGGGCTCCCTGCTTGCCTTTCGTTCCTCTGCATAGTTTACCCGCATATTTCCCGTTTTTTGTGCCGTCGTAAAGATCTTCCCTTGTATTCGTTTCTCACAGGTTCCTCTGCAGTCGTTGCTTGCCTTTGCTTCCATTGCACGTTTTCAGTTACCTCAATCATTTGTAGACAATTTATTTCACTTTTCCAACCTCCCTTCTTTAGTCAACCTTCTTCCCCTTGGCTGCTTGGTTCGTCTCGGTCGTTAACGGCAGTATTCCATTTCATTGCACTTAAGGTGGGGTGACCTGTTTTTTGTTCTGTCCTTTTCTCTCTTTCTCTGGCTTGTATCCATTTGGCCCCATTCAGCCTACTGTTTTAAGACGTTTATCCCCATCCAGGTGTCAATTTTATACTGGTGAGCGGTAGCGAGCCAGCATTTTTGTTATTTGTTTGACAGCAGGCTAAATTTGTACATTTTTCGATAGAAAAATTTCTCCGGCGAAGCCGGATTTCTTAATATAATGCTGGCTCGCTATCGCTCGCCAGGAAAAAATCGACAACTAGATGGGGATAAATGTCTTAAAATAGTTGGCTGAATGGGGCCGAATGGATACAAGCCAGAGAAAGAGAGAAAAGGACAGCAATAACAAAAAGGAGGTCACCCCCCTTAACCTTTTCAGTAGGCGACATCTACTGTAGTTTACTTTATGCTGGTGATGGGCTGGTCTATCAGAGTGAGAACTGAGCGATCTCTGCCATACCCATAGCTTACTCTGACTGTTCCTTTTACTTATATATTTTCTAGATCTCGAGTGACGGCGTCTCTTCCGTGGATTGACCTCCCAATCTACCAAGATTGGAAGCTAAAGCGTCGCATTTTTCCCTTGCCCCTCAACTTTCTCTTCATAATTGCTGAGGGGCACAGGGCCCTGGGTGGGGCTTTGGTTTCCCTGGCGTTTACGCACCCTCCTCAGCTCCCCGCCATGGAGTGGCTTCGGTCACCCAGGCTTTATTGTGGTCGGCAGGGAGGGTTCTGTGGGGTCGCTCGTTTATGGCCTTGGCCTTGCTCGGGGCCTTGGGGCTGTTCGGCCAGGCAGCTTGGGGAACAACAACAACAACTTTATGCTGGCTAGTATTGGATTAAACAAAAATCAAACTTAAAAGGGTTTTATTGTCACCGATGTTATATATATACACACAAATTCAGTTTACACGTTGATGTTAGCATACAAAGGTGACAATGGCATATAATTGTCCTTATTGATATATTTCACCGTAACATAAATTATGAGGTCATAATATAAATGATTTCATTAAGGGGCAGATCTCCACTGGAGAGATTTTTTTTTCTGGCCCCCTTTCTCCCTCAGGTTTAGCCCCATTGCTTTTGATATTATTAAACGTTTGCCCCATTAGTTTAGCGATTTTAAGAACTTTCACCCCATATTAAGACCTTTCGTGCAATTCAGGTGTCGATTTTATCCTGGCGAGCGATAGCGAGCCTGTAATTTAAGAGGACCCGGCCTTCGGCCGGGAAATTTTTCTACCGAAAAATGTACAAATTTATCTTGAAAGGGAGTCAAGGGGGTGTAATTTCAAGCTTGATGGAAGTCTAGGAAACACACTAAAAACCTCCCCTTAAGCTCAGGACGAAGTCTATTACTTAGAGGATAATGCTGTTCGGAGCAAGATCTCCAATATAATTGCAATATATTTAACTTCAACTAACTTAAATCTGGGCTAACGTTTGACGATGATTATATGCAGAGTAGGATAACCCTCTCTTAACCAAGTGTGTATGTGTGTGTGTGTGTGTGTGTGTGTGTGTGTGGATTGGGGTGGGGGGGGGGGGGGGGGTAAGATTCTAGTCTTGACGGTTATAACCAAAACTTCCACAATATTTATACAGTTTTCTTTCCTAAGCAACCCAACCCAGACCTAACTAATACCTAGCCAAACCTACCTTAACCAATCCTAGCGACTGTTTAGGTTTAGGACTGTGGCCGTTTTGGTTATGGCCATTCTAGTTATGGCCCTTTTGAGGTGCTTCCCTAACAAGGATGGTGGTCGCCGAAACTACCATATCTCATTCTCTTCTCTTTCACCCTCTTGAAAGCACTCACATTCACACTGACCAGCCACTTTCGCATAACCCTTCCAATTACCGCTTGTTTTTTCCACCCTGCCTCCCAATTCAGACATGATGAACACGATACTAACTTACCACCTCGCTCTCTCGGCCATTTCGTCACGCAAACACCATATTTCGGCACACAAACAAACCCGGACCACTTCGGCCCACACACACCCTTTCGGCGCACAATTCACCTCATTTCCATTCTCGCCACTTCAATGCCCACACACACACACTTCAATGCCCACACACACACACTTCAATGCCCACACACACACACTTCAATGCCCACACACACACACTTCAATGCCCACACACACACACTTCAATGCCCCACACACACACACTTCAATGCCCCACACACCCTTCAATGCCCACACACACACACTTCAATGCCCACACACACACACTTCAATGCCCACACACACACACACTTCAATGCCCACACACACACACTTCAATGCCCACACACACACACTTCAATGCCCACACACACACACACTTCAATGCCCACACACACACACTTCAATGCCCACACACACACACACTTCAATGCCCACACACACACACACTTCAATGCCCACACACACACACACCTCAATGCCCACACACACACACTTCAATGCCCACACACACACACTTCAATGCCCACACACACACACTTCAATGCCCACACACACACACTTTCTCTACTCGAATAAATAATGGGCGACCCCCCCCCCCCCCATTTGGACGCCCTAACAGTCTGCAATGGCCACTCGACACTCACTCAAACACACTCAACGCCCGGCCGAATCCTTAATGGCGCGTGAATCTCCACAACCTGAGCCGTACAAACTCAAAGTGGGCCCCCCTCCTCTCTCTCTCTCTCTCTCTCTCTCTCTCTCTCTCTCTCTCTCTCCTCTCTCTCTCTCTCTCTCTCTCTCTCTCTCTCTCTCTCTCTCTCTCTCTCTCTCTCTCTCTCTCTCTCTCTCTCTCTCTCTCTCTCTCTCTCTCTCTTTCTCTCTCTTCCCCTCTCTCTCTCTCTTTCCCCCCTCTCTCTCTCTCTTCCCCTCTCTCTCCCCCTCTCTCTCTCTCTCTCTCTCTTCCTCTCTCTCTCTCTCTTCCTCTCTCTTCCTCTCTCTCTCTCTCTCTCTCTCTCTCTCTCTCTCTCTACTCAAACACACTCAACGCCCGGCCGAATCCTTAATGGCGCGTGAATCTCCACAACCCGACCTGTACAAACTCAAAGTGGTCCCCCCCCCCCCCTCTCTCTCTCTCGCTCTCGCTCTCTCTCTCTCTCTCTCTCTCTCTCTCTCTCTCTCTCTCTCTCTCTCTCTCTCTCTCTCTCCCTCTCCATCTTTCCACTCCCCTTGAGAAATTGGTCACGGGTGCCATATATCATTTGAGGTGGCAATAGCCCTGTCACACGAGGGTACTGTAATTCCGGCACCTTTTTTGGGCAACTTCTAGTCTAGTTGCTTCTGAATTCAAGTTTTACAATTATTCCAGGCAAGTATGATGATTAGGGGGCTAGGAATCCTCTTTCCCTTGTCAAATTCGCCTATTATAGTCCAGCTGAGCCTAAATTGTCATGTTTCTATCTTGGTTACTCAGCTATAAGGTAGATTTTGTAGCGAAAGATGATGGTCATTCTGAAAACTTGGCATTAATACGACACACAGCCATAGTAGTTTCATATATTTACATTAAGTATCGAGAAATCAGCTAATAAGAGATTCAATTTATGATCACCTGGACCAAAATAGAGTATATGAGACAGAGTAACGAACGCGAAAGTGGTCCCGGACCCTTAGAACTAACACATATATGAAAGCTCTCAGGGAAGAATTGCCCCAAGTAGATGCCGGGAAAGTGGTGGTGTGTCTGTGCCTTAAAGTTATGCCATTGGGGGTCTCTGTCGGCCGCCTAGTTGGGCCATTTGGGGCCGTTTAATATATGGATGACTTTTGGCGCGCATGGCCACCCTGAAGGGAAACATATATCTCATTCCCCTGAGTTCCGTATGGGGGGGGGGGGGTCCTAGGGGGGCTTGGGATGGTCCTAGGGGGGCTGGGGGGGTTCTAGAGGGGCTGGGGGTTTCTATGGGGGCTGTGGGGCTCCTAGGGGGGGTTGGGGGGTCCTAGAGGGGATCCTAGGGGGGCTGGGGGGTTCCTAGAGGGGCTGAGGGGGTCCTAGGGGGCTGGGGTTTCCTAGGGGGGCTCTGGGGCTCCTAGGGGGGTTTGGAGGGTCCTAGAGGGGCTGAGGGGGTCCTAGAGGGGCTGAGGGGTTCCTAGAGGGGCTGGGGGGTTCCTATGGGGGCTGGGGGTTCCTAGGGGGGCTCTGGGGCTCCTAGGGGGGTTTGGAGGGTCCTAGAGGGGCTGAGGGGGTCTTAGAGGGGCTGATGGGGTCCTAGGAGGGCTGAGGGGTTCCTAGGGGGGCTGGGGGGTTCCTAGAGGAGATGAGGGGTCCTAGGGGGGCT